>CM053578.1:105169174-105186977 GCA_028646485.1 Cryptoprocta ferox
GTGGGGGGCTGGGGGACACACGCGGGATGGGGGGGCTGGGGGACACACGCGGGATTGGGGGGGCTGGGGGACACACGCGGGATTGGGTGGGGGGGCTGGGGACACACACGGGACTGGATGAGGCAAAGAGATCGAGCAGACCACTCGCTTCTGAAAAGAGTTAGTTGCGTAAATCAACATGTGACGTTTGCGCTCTACCCCTGCACCTTTTCTGCCAAGGCTGAAATTACATCACGAGTAACGGTTAAGAGGAAAACCAGGGCGGGAAGGGGCTGCCCGTGCTCGTGCTGAACGGGGTGCACAGCGGAGCAGCCGCACCGGGGACAGGCGAGCACGCCACGCAGGGTTCACGCCGCCTGCCCGCCCGCCACCCGGAGCCCACTCCCAGGTAGGGACCCTCGAGGGACCCAGGGGCACCCGTGCCGGAGAACACGCACAGGACGCTGACGACACCACAGGCCTGGGCGGCAGTACCCAAAACCAGCGTCCGCGGGACAATGCATGCCTTGCGGAGATTCAAACACTGGATGGTGGAAACCCGGTGAGAACACTCACAGCTACACACACAAGAGTGAACCGTTCTCCAAAGCAGTTTTGTTTAGAAAAATCATAAAACGGACGGTATGGTTTCATCGCATACAGTTCGAAGCCACACAAAAACGGAACTCATACTGTTGAGTGACACGTTCACGGGCATTTATTTTAAAGCCAAGGAACGACAGGCACAAACGTGAACGCTCTGGGAACGGCCTCGGTCTCCGGCGCGGAGTGGACACACCGCTGGGGCTCCAGCTCCCCCGCGAGAAGGTGCCCGTAAGTCTGTGCACACGTACTCATTACTGGGTACAGTATTTCACGATGAAAACTCAGCACCAACGTGTGGGGGAAAGTCCAGAGAGGATGACGCAGCGGCTAGGAGGATAAATCATCGCACAAACTACATGTGGACAGAACTGCCCAGAACAGGGAGCTAAGCGCCACCGGCGCTGAAGGTGACGCAGCCAAGTCCCCCCAGCGTGCCGACGAGGAGACAGGAAACGTCATCTGTCACCCGCGAGGCTCCCGTCAGCCGGGGATCTGGAACTTCAGAGCATCAAAACCATCTACGTGAACTTCTCTAATTAAAGGCAAATATAAAATAAGGGCATTGTACTGGGTTTCTTGTAATCCATGAATTTATGTAGACTTTTCGGCTCCTGTGTTCATCTATACTGGTTTTCCAGAAAAGAAATTGCCGGCATCTGAAAGGACACTGACAGATGGGCTGAGGCCCGTGGCCCGTGCCCCTGTTCCCAGCCGTGGGAAAGCTCCGCTTCCCGACGATCCGTACTCTACTCATGAAAACTATGTATTTCCTCCCCATTTGGAGACTTTTCAATAAGTTATGAAAATTAGATTATTCACCTAATCTTCTTCTTGAACATTCTCCCGTACTTATGTGACTTCTGTGGTTTCCACCGAATGGCAGTATTTCCGCCATAAAACTCCTGGTGACAAACAACTATATATAAAGGGCTCTCACGTTCTTTCCCCCAACATTCTGTCCAGGGCTTATATCTCTGTGTGTAAGTAAAATTCGCTCATAATTTTCGTCTTCTTGTTGTTTCTTACAGGTTCTAGAACGTGGGCACTTCGACCCCACGAAATTAGGTGCCACTTTTCGAGGCCCAGAAGCCGTGAGAACGGACACCATGCAAACTTGAGAAAACGTGGAGCGATCCCTAAAGGAGCAGTACTTTCACGACACATTCAGTGCCCAGTCCACACGGGCTGGGACACCGGATAATACGGATACCCCGGCACACTTCTGAGGATGGCGAGCTACCTTTCCGGCTAAATGCCGAGAACCCTTTCTTCCAGGTGACCCCGTGTCACACAGGAGCCAGATCGCTCGCACTGCCCAGGGCCCTTCTGTGTGGCTGACGGACCTGCGCCCTAGGCCGGAGGGCCCTGCGCGCCTCTGACGCCCTTCCATCGGGACGGGTGCGCGCCGGGGAGGCAGCCCTTGAAGTTTCCAAGAACACTGTGAACTCTCACTCTTATGGCAACAGTGAAAGTGTTCATTGACTGAGGCTGTTTCTATCCAAACTTCCCACTGGATGTATTTCTTCTTTGGTCTTGGATTTCTCTTGACTCTTCCGGCTTGTTTTCTTTATTCCTCGGCAATTTTAGCATCGCCATCCTTTATTTTCGGTGTGACTGCTTCTGCCTGACAGTTTGGGGTCAGAAGACGCGTCCTAAAGGTCTGCACTAGTCTATGGTCTTTCCTGAAGTCTGCCTTTTTACAACGGTAAGTGAGAACAAAAATGCTTGCAATTCATCCTTCATCAGCTTCAATTTATTTACATAATGTCATAATAATTTATAATTAAATCTAACATAAATACAACGTGTACATAAAAACTGAAGTGTTTTAAATCGCTCTAACTCCTGCTCAGCGGGGGCTGTGGACTGGAGGTGGGTCAGCGTGGGCTGTCTTGAGGGCCCCCTGCCCACAAGGTGGAGCCGCAGAGCCCCACCCCCCCCCCGGCCTCACCCCCACGCAGGTACCCCCCCCAAGACTGACACCTCCCATGACAGCACATCCGTCCTCCTCAGGGCCCGGGGGTCAGAACACCAAGGATAAAGTGATTTTAAGTGCTTTTAAAATATATATGCCTGTCAACACCAGATGGCTTGGAACAGCAGTTCTCACAATTTTTAGTCGCGGAGCCCCTCTACCCTCTTAAAAACTCCCGAAGACCCCTGGGTGGCTCAGGGGGTTAGGCAACCGGCTGATTTCAGCTCAGGTGGTGATCTCCGGATTTGTGAGATCGAGCCCCGCATCGGGCTCTGCGCTGACAGCTCGGAGCTCGGTCTCCCTGTCCTCCCCCACTCTCTCTCCCTCATTCTCTCTCTCAGAATAAATAAAAGACGTTTCTAAAAAAGCTTTAAAAAGAATTCCTGAGGACCCCTGAGGGCTTCTGCGTACGTGGCTATACCTATCGGATGTGCCACATCACTAGCTAGAACTGAGATTGTTTTAAATGTTCACTTAGTTCATTTGGAAATAATAGTGTCACTGAACGTTAACGTAAATTACCTATTTTATGAAAAACTAAGTACGTTTTCCAAAAACATAAAATGATTAGTGGGCAGGGTGGTGCTGTTTTCTGTCTGCAAGCGTCTGTAGGGTCTGGCTCGGGGCCGTTAGGGGGACTGTCACACCCGCTTTGGTGGCCGTGCGATGGGACAGGTTGTTCGGGTGGAAGAGACAAAGGCGGCCCAGCTCAGGGGGATGCGGCGGGAGGGGGAGGGCGGTGCCAGGCTGCGGGGGCCCTGGGCAGGGGCGCTCAGTCACCCGCAGCGCGGCCGTGACCCTTGCCAGCGAGCTCCGGGACCCGGCGGCACCGGGCCGCGTGAGGGCTCCTGACCCCACCCGAGTCTGCAACATCAGGGCCTGGTCACCTGGAAAGGCCCGAGCCCTCCCTCAGTGTTGACACGTGTCGTCAGACAACAGAACATCCCGGGCGCAAGTGGCTGGGTCCGTGCGCGTGCCGGGCAGCGTGGCCCGATGCCTCACCCGCCAGGACAGGCTGGGCGAGAAGGCAGCATCCCGTCCTCTGGTGAATACGCGCTGACCGCACGGACCACCTGACGCGCCCCGGGGACCCCAGGGGCCCAGCGGCCGCACGGTCCCTTTAGCAGGAAAGTACAACAAAGCACAACACGCTCCGCAAAGACACGGACGGTCGCCTCAGAAGGTGAAAAGGAAACAATGCTCACGTCGACGGTGACGTGTCAAAGAAACAGGTTTTCTCACGGCTGCGGCCTGGAGGGGACACCAGCCCCAGGCCAGCCGGTTCGTCTTCACTGTTATTCAGCGGTAGCGCCACTAGGCCCGTCGCCAGGTCCCGAGCACGCGGGCTGCCGCCGGGCCCCGCTCTCCGTCCTGCCCGCACAGGGGTGCTCCCGGGCCTCTGTGCCGCCCTGGAGGAAGCCGCCACGGGCTCTGCACCCCACCTGCCCAGCTCGCATCGGCTCCGGCCACGCGCCCGTGCCCTGTCCACCCACGGGTCACCTCACTGGCAGGTGGCCCTGCTGTCACTCACACCCCTCCCTAGAGTGCAATTACACCGAGCACTCAAGAGTGCTCCCTTGTAAAACCTTCGATGTAAAACTTAGGTGTCACCACCCTGGTTGGAACCCCTCAAAGCCACCATCAGAGTCAGAATAAACCCATGCTGCTGGGCGTGCCACGCACTTCCCCGTCCAACCTCTTACTTCCCGCCCGGCTTCGCCGTCACCAGCGACACCTGAAAGCACAGCGGATGCGCTAGGTTCAGAGGCAGGAAAACATCACGCTTAAGAGCACAAACTGCCTGGCAGAATTCCCTGGGCAAACGACATCCTTCCTCGATGCCTCAGTTTTCTCACCTGTAAAATGGGGATACTGTAGGAATCGGAAACCTACCCCTAGGCTGTTACAAGAATTAAATCCTTAACACGTAGAGGGCACGCAGAAAAAGTGCCAGCGACGGCGCAGGCTCCCTCAGTGTTGGCTATTTTTGCTAGGACACAGTACCTACTTGTCTGCTGTGTGATGCTCCCAGGAGCGCGGATGACACTGGGCGCGGCTTCTCCTGCGCGGTTCACCAGGACAGCCGGGCACATCAGAGAGGCTCACTCAGCGTCCCCCGATGAGGGAGTGAGGGGGCGCAGCAGCAGCAGAGGAAGGCTCTGGGACATTCCAGGACTTTCCACCTGCCCTGGTGCGGGGCCGCCTCACGAGCAGCCGGTTCTCCTGGCCGCAGCCCCCGCAGCCCCGCACCTGGGACGGACGCACGCCCGTGGGCCTCTCCTCTGTCCCTCGTGGAGGAACCCTGAGACCAGCTGCTGCTGGGCGTCGGAGCGGAATGCCCACACACGGCCGGGGCCGCACGGCCACTAACACCTGAGCCTGGTGACGTGTGTTACCCGCGTGTGTCCCAACAACGCTATTTGTGAGCCTTTATCCCGATAAAACGAGAATAATAAAAACAATCAGCCACAAATGCAAAGTGTATGCCTAAGAACGTCCCACTGACGTGTGATTTGCCAGAGACGAAAACCCCGAATCCCCCTATTAGGGGACCTTTAAGAACCGAAATAGCGCAGCCGTCACAACCCTTGGCTCCGAGTGCGCACGCAGGTGCGCCAGGTGGGGGATCGACACGAAGTCCGACGTGTAGTCTTCTCAGAACTGTCCCCCCAGCTACCCCTAGTCTGCTGGGGCCACGAGGCTGCTCTCTCTTCTTTCCCGTGGCTTTCGGCCTTGTCTGAGTTTGAAACTACCGTAACTTTTAAAATCAGGGGGAGGAAAGTGTTTTCCCATTTATTAAATAAACCGTTTCCATGACACACAATCGATGACTGGCCGATCCTCGGACAGTCTGTTTTGCAGAAGAACCACTTCGGGGTGCCGAGATCAGACCTCACTCTCGGGTTCCTCCCGAGCCCGGACCGGAGGAGAAGGCGGCCCGGGGACAGCGCTACGGGCAGCTGAAGGCCGGCCACTCCGGCACGCGGCCAGGGGAGGGGGTGGGGGACAGCGGGTCCCACACACACAGGGCCTCCTGGGCAGGCAGAAGTATCGCAAAACTCCCAGCTTTTACAAAGAGGACAAGAACATTCGTTGCTATAAAGATGTTGAAGTTACAAGAAACAGTGAAATTGTCAACATGAAATACATTCTCTGCAGCTTCCGCTCTAACCTCAGCTCCAGAATGTGTCTGTGACTGGGGAACCCACACAACGGTGTGCGTTTACAAGGCACTGATAAAGGCTGATGTAAGGTTTAAAATGCAAAGGATTAACACAATTCAAAGTGTGAAACTGGATGGCAGCTAAAGAGGAGAGGAGAAAGGAGGGGAGGGGAGGGGAGGGGGAGGAAATGGCTGTAATGTAACAACAGGAAACTGGGTATTTGAGGAGTATTTTCAAGCACAAGTAAGCAGATCCTAAATTTTGAACCCAAACCGGCCACGCAAAGGCAAAACCCCAACCACAACGCACTGAAAGAAACGCAGCCCAGAAGCAGCCCGCGAGAAATGCACTTCTGCCACCACTCACCACCGTGGACCCAACATGAGGTCCACACCGCAGGCTCCACGAGACAGAAAAGCTGCTAACAGAGCGCAAACCCAAAGCAAGAGAACAACTGCCGTCTGGGTCTTTAAGTAGCTGGGATTAAACACGGAGCAGCGATGCTTAAACACACGGAGATGGAATACACAGGTCCCGGGACGGCAAGTTCCCTGGGAAGCCCACGGTCACCGCGTGTTTGTCCTGGCAAACGTGCCGGCAAAACCCAGGTGTCTGCGTGTGCCAGAGGCGGCTTCGGACACAAAACAGAACGAATGCTGGCACGTCAAGGTTCGTGACGCAGTATTCCAAACAGCCAAAACGTGCAGACAGCCCACCTGTCCATCAGCGTGGTCCATCCACACAACGGACTATTATTCGGTCTTAAAAAGAAAGGAAATTGACATATGCTGCACCAGGGATGACCTTGAAAATTCTATGTCAAATGAAATGAGCCACGCACACAAGGACCGAAAGTGTGTGATTCCACCTGCGGGACCCCAGGAAGAGACAAACCCAGAGGCAGAAAGGAACCGGAAGTTTCTGGGGGCCGGGGGTGCAGGGCTGGGGAGTTAGTGTTTAGTGGGCACAGAGTTTCTGTTTGGGAAGATGAGAAAGTTCTGGAGCCGGATAATAATAATAATGATTATACAACATTGTTAACGTACTCAATGCCCCTGAACCATACACTGAAAAATACCTAAAACGCTCAATCTTGTGTTGTTTGTATTTCACAACGACAAAAGCACTGTGAACAAAGAAACCGAGCATGCCTGTCAGTCGTGCCCCCGTGTCGAGAGAGAGTACGGGGCTGCTTTACTACGTGATACAGAACAGTCTCCGAGAAGTAACAAAGGCGAAGCGCAAAAGCAACAGGTTGAGAAAAATCAACAGAAGGCGGCGTTCTTTCAAACCTGCAGGGTTCACTCCGGAGCTCCCGGGCCTTTCCACCAAGCCCCCGGCAGCCTGCTGGGCACCCTCCCCAGGGCACCACGCGCACGACACCTGAGGACTCTCCCAACGGCGACGCGGGGCAGGTGAGCGGTCCGCACGCCAGCGCCGATCACACAGAAGACACCCCCGCAGCAATGTTCCTAAAGAGAAGCCAACTGAAACCCACAGACTCCACCTTCGCGAGCCCTGTGAGTTCAAGAGCAAGACACAAAGAACGAGGGAGACCACATCACTCGCTAATGGTTCCTAGCAAGCTGCACCTGCTTCTGGAAAACACCATGCTTCGACTGGAGCTGTAACGATCCGCCAACTGCCTTCCTGAGCAAACGGCTCAGACTCCGAGACGCGGACCCCAGGCAGCCACAGGACTGCGCTCAGACAGCCTGGGCCAGTGCTGGCTGTTTCTTCAAGCACGTGGCCTGGCCTCACTGTCCCCGCCTGGAACAGAGGTAGCGCCGATCCCACCCGGATGAGCTACTGGCACAAGCGCAGCAAGCTTAGGCCCCATATGCATCCTCTGCTTCCCGAGGGGACAGCGGGGACAGCAGAGACGCGGGGAGGCCCTCCCGACTGTCCTGCACTAGAACAGACTCCACCCGGGGTCCGAGACACCTGCTCCGACCGGTCGCTCTGCGGAGCCGCGGTTCTCCGGGAGCAGGGCTGGGCTCGCGGCTGCTCCACTAGAATGGACGAGACTCCTCTCAGTTTTACACGGAAGTGAATGTTACCCGCACCTCGGATGTCTGTCATTTACGACTCTTCTCGCCACAGCTTCTGTGCACAGGCTAAAAACAAGCAGAAACCGGAGACCCTGAGATTAGTCGGCCCAGCGCCCTGGCCGGGCATCGACTTGGGTCTTGGGGGCCGCCGTTCTACCTTTGGGCGCCGAACAACACCCCAAAGCACGCCCTGTGCCCCGCAGGGACCCAAAGCCAACCCAGGGCCAAGTTCAAGGGCATGGCCAAGCCCCAGCCCGTTCCTTCCTGGCCCCCCGCTTCGGCTAGCGGGCATCCCAGGATGGACAGTGGTGCGCTACCCTGAGAAGGCTCGGCCTGCTCACCAGCCACCCCGGGGCCACACGGCCGTCGTTTCTCCCCACGAAGGTCCGTGAAGGCCTGTCCCAGGCCCCGTCCACTCCCCCTCGCTACGTACGTGTCCCTCACCATCTGCCGGCTGCTCCTCCCGGAGCCCTTCTCTCACGTGCCCACGGGGAACGCAGGCTCCCTGAAGACACCCTGGACGCCAGGGTTCTCGCATCTCCCACCTGCAGCAGGGCCCCATCACGACCCGCCAGCTGCCCAACACACCCACGAGAAGACCAGAGGCAAGTTCTCTCTTCTCATAACCCCGGAGCGGCTGTGACGCAGGGGTGCTGTGTTCAGCTCCGGCCCCAGCACCCTAACCAGTAAACTGAGGACAGTGGGGACAGCAGTGACTTGCTCGTGACCCAGGCAGAGCCTGCGAAGGGCCTCACAGGAAAAGGCCCCACAAAGGTGCATCGGGACGCAGGCGGCCCGGGGGCTCTGAAGCTGATCGGGGCAGCTGGAATGCCCAGCAGGTGAGCATTACCGTGTGTCCTGTGAGTGTTGTGCAAAGCCTGAGAGCCCACACGGTGGGGCGTGGGCCGTACAACCTCGGGGCTTCCCAGAGAGGCTGAGACAACGTTCTGAAACCTCACACGCCACGCGGGGCCTTTCTAAAGGTGACACAAGACCCGCTGGAAGCAGGCCAAGATCCCGCGAAGGAGACGTGGGAACTGGGAGGAAGACACACGAACATCCCAGGAAACGGAGCACACCGTGCAGCTCCTCCCCGACGGACTGTGCACACGGCCGAGCCCTCCCTGGAGAAGGGCTCCTCCCAGCACAGGGGAGATGGGGCCAGGCTCCCGGGCGGGCGGGTGCTGGCCGGGGGTCAGGAGCGGCGGGGCCCGGCTCGGTGTTTACGTCTGATCCCGGCGGCGGAGGGTTTGTGACGACCTGCTGACGCAAGAGCGCCCGGCGCCGCTCGCCAGAAATTAATCAGGGGAAGAGGAATTCCTTTTAAGAAACCACTTGGTGGCCGCGGCCGCGGCCCCGCCTGAGAGGCCGAGTGTAAGCCGAGCTCCTCCGCGGGGCCCGGGCCGCCAGGGAGCAGCAGCAGGCCCAGGGCTCCCGGGCCGCAGGCTGGGGCTCAGGCAGGGCGCGCGGGCCGGGGAAACGAGGCCCCGCACGCCCGGAACTGGGGTGAGGAGTCCTGTTGCGGGGCCCGCCCCCCCCACACCGTTAACCACACCTCGGCAGACGCAAGCCAGAGGGTGCACCTGCCCTCGCTGGGCCCGGGGCCACTCTGGAGGGCCTCACTCTGGTGGTCCAAGTGGACCCCTGCCGGCCGCGCAGAGAGACTTTGCTACTGGAACAGGGGCGCCCCCAATCTTTGTCATCTGTTGGTGACATCCCTTTTAAAAGCTCTGTTTTAAAGATGACAATCATTTGTCACCAAAGGGTAAAAAGTCACAACACACAGGTCTGATCCTGGCCCGTCCTGTGGGTTCAGCGGAGCCTCCCTGCGGGCCGGGCTGTGGACCGGGAGGGCAGGAGCAGAGCGGCAGGCTTCTTCTCCCTCCCCGGCTGTGTCCTCCGCGCCCCTGCACTCCCAGGGCTCCCTGCTCACTGCCCCCTTGCAGAGCCTGTGTGCCCGGAGCAGCCGCCGTGGGTGGGGACCATTGGGCAGGTGGTTGTGGGCTGGGAGAGGGTGGCTGCCGTGTGCAAACACCCCTCCTCAAATCTGCTCCCTGAAATGACGTCAGGGTCACCCTGCAATTTCAGACGTGGAAACACCTTCAAACGAGGTGTTGGTGTTTGTCAACAAGGGCAGGAGTCTGGCAGCAGCGACAAAGCTGGGACCTGCCAGATGCTCTGGGGCTGCCTCTGGCTCTGGATGGTTCCGGATCCCCGCGAGGATCACAGCAGCGGACGTCCTGGGCGTGACCAGGCCCTGGCGACACGCCTGCCTCACGCAATCCTCACAACATCAGTGGGTGAAGCCTCTCGTGTCCTCGTTCTCCAAGCCCAGGGGGAGGGCCTCTGCGCACCTGGGGAGGGGCTGGGGGCTGAGGGCGGGCAGTCCACCTACAGAGGCAGCGCGTGGAGAGCAAGGGGGGGTAAACTGAGGCAGGGCACTGTGAGTGGCCCCGACTCTGGACCCTGCGCCCCCCCCCCCGCACACCTTCCCTCTCGCGTCACGATGCTGGCTGTGAGGACACTAAGAAGGGGCAGCCCCGGGACAGGCACTCCTGTCATGCCAAGACCTCCTGGAGTGTCACCGCCCGGCTCACAAAGGACACGCACAGGACCATCCCTCAGGCAGGCCCTCCCTCCGCGTCGCTAACTAACGAGCCACTAACTCCCAGCTCCTCGAGAGAGGCCCCCAGGTCACAATGTCACGGGGGGCGCGCTCGCCACCACGGGCACCGGCGGCAGAGCGAGGGAGGCGGGACTGGTGCAGGCCGCGACACCCCGGGCCACAGGCGGGAGTGCGGTCGCAGGGGTGCCTATTCCCTGACCGAGGCACCCCAAGGCACCACAGGAGGGGCAGGGCAGGTCCACGGCCCATGCTCTGAAGGGCCCCTGAGTCCAAGGGGAGGCACCGCGCACGATCCACGAAGGCCTGACCGAGGGCACTGGTGAGCCCTGCCGGCTGCCTGGAGACAGGCCTGGGCGCCTGTCCGGGGCACTGATGGCCGCAGAAGGCACCAGGCAGAAGGGCAGCCAAGCAGCGATGCCCAGGTCCGGCCTCGATGACCACCGTCCCCTCCCGCTGCTCCAACTTCTACTCTCCATCAGCACGCGGAGTCAGACCGCCGCCGCCCCTGCGCAGCGCCAAGTGTTTACAAGCCAGCCAGGCTTCCCGCCGTGCGGGTTTTGTTATCTCTAAGGGGGACGCACATTCCAGAAAACCGTCTTACTGCAGTGCCGAGATGTCTTTTGGTCCGAAGGCCTCACCCGCTGTGGGGAGAAGAAAAGCCTGGCTTCCTTCAAAGTAAGCACTCTGTGATTCGACTTGTAAATAAAATTGTATTTATCTAAATGATTTAAATTAGTGCCTATGTGAATAAAACGTACTTCCAAATGCAACAGAGGAAGCATGGCATTTATGACCTAACTATATCCTATGAGATGCGTGAGTTACAAAATAGAAAGGCTAAATTTTAATATGGAAAAATAGTTCCCCCCAAGGCCCCCCCCCACTAAAAATATCATTGAAAAGGAGAAGCTGTGTGACCCTCCAACGCCCCAGGATAAAAACGTGCCCGCCTCTGGCCCACTTCCAACCTTTCTGGCCTTGCCTTCCACTTGAACGTGAGGGTCATGGAATCTCGGGGTGGGAGGAACGAAGGCATCACTGAATACAGCCCCCGGCTCAACGCAGGACGAAAATGAGGCCAAGAGAGACCGAGTGACACACTCACTCTGTCCAGAGAGAAAGGCAACGCCGGCCCAGTTGTGACATGAAAGGCATGAGAAGCAAAGTCCTACAAATTCTTTCCCAGACCTGATCCAGGATGAATTCTTCGTCTGCACTAGAGGGAAAAACAACTTGGTGGAGGGCAGGCTGGCAGGAAGCGTCCCGCGAGCGCACGGTGCGCTCAGGTCTGGGAGACGTCACCGCTTACAAGGTGTGACAGAGACCCGCTCATGAAATACCTGAATGAAAGTGCTATGAGAGCAGCTCACGGCGCAGGGACATTCCAGTCACTCGAAAACACACCCCACTGCTGTTTCACCACAACCTGAAGATGGACGCGGCCGCTCAGTCACCTGGGAAACCTAACTAAGGATGAGCGTGGACTGGGCGGGGGGGGGGGGGGTGGAGATAAGCATCTCGATGGTGACACTGGGAACACGCTGCCAGCACTGACACCCCCCCCCACTCTGCCCACGGCAGACTCGCTGACAGCACACTCACCTCTCAGCCAAGGCCGAGGAGGCCTGGCTGGCACATCAGATCCCCGCACGCACCATGATGGTGCTCCCTGCACAGATCAGAGCGCTACCGAGGCAGCAAGGACTGCAGGGTCCAACACGTGAGAGGAAGAAAGCGAGGGGAGGACGTATTTGAGCCCTTGTCTCCCCCCAAGGCTGTGCTCACACAGAAGCCCCCGCCTGGAGGGTGCGGAGCTGAGCAGACTCTAGAGAAAGGAAATGGGGTCAGCGCCTGCCAAGGTGGAGGGGGCCCTAAAGGCACCCGAGGAAGGGGCCAGGAGTAAGGACAGGGAGGACTCCTTGCGTAACTGAAGCAAAGACAAGGGGAGCTAGGCAGGCCCTCGCAGACACTGAAATCAGACATTTCATAAAAATAAAATGGTTATTCCAATGAGAAATTGTAAAATTCTAAATCTGCATAGGCTTAAAATAGCTTCAAAATATTCAAAAGCAGCAGACAGAACTAAAAGGAGGAAGACCACTAACCCGCGATTACAGCGGGGGCTCTAAATACCACCCAAGGCAACTGGCTCGGAAAGGGGGGCCACAGGCCAGTGGAGGGGGGCGGGGGCCGAGCACCGCCAGCAGCGAGCTGGATGTGCCCGACGGCGACCTAGAGGGTCAAGTCTTGCCTGGCATACTCTCTGCTCACATACACGAAACATGAACAAAATCGACCATAAAGCGGCAAAGCAAAGCTCAAGGAATTTTCAAAAATTGACATCATACACAGTAAATTCAGCAACCAACGTGAAACTGACCTAGAAATCAACAACAAAACCAAGACACTGAGAAATTCACAAAAGGGTAAAATGAAGAAATACTTTCTTAAATAACCCATGGGCCAAAGAAGAAATCCAAAGGGAAATTAGATATCATTCTAAGCTGAATTATAATCAAAAATTACACACCAAAATGCTTGTGCAATCCTGCTAAAGCCATATAGTTAAAATTATAGCCTTACATCGATGTATTACAAAAGAATGTCTGAAAAAAAAAAAAAACTCATTGACCTAAATAACAACAACAACAACAACACAGCAAACTAAATACAAATACAAATAAAAGGAAGCAATGGGAAGAGCAGAAATTGATTTTTTAATCCAGTAGAGATAATCAAGAGAACTAAACATGGCAGCCAAAAAATTTTAATATCCTAAGCAAATGCAATGAAGAAAAAAAGAGAAAGGACAAGTAAACAATATAAAGAATCAAAAAAGAGAGGTTGCTACAAATCCCTAAAACATTGCAAAGATAATGCCAAATATATGTTTGAAAATTCAGATGGAGTGAAAAAAATTTCTGAGGAAAAACTCAAACACCTTAAAACTGACACGAGAAAAAACAGAAAATCTGAATAGTCCTGCATCTGCGCATACAATTGACAAATGTTCTTACAAAGAAAACAGGTTCTCAGACCGAGAGCGCTCCAGGGCAGCTTCACCAGTATCTTCCTCCAAATAACACCAATCTTATGTAAACTCTTCAGGAGAATTTGACGGTGGTCAGCAAACTACGGCCCACAAGCCATACACAATCTGTACCCCGATTTTGCACAGTCTGGTAAGAAAGACTGGTCTTTACAATTTTAGACGGCTGTTTAAAAAAATTTAAAGAAGAACAAAAATTTAAAGAGAACAAAAATACCATATGTGGTCCACCAAGCCTAAAATGTTTACCATCTGAGGTAAAGACAAACTCTGTCCACCCCAGGATTAGACAAAAAGGAACGAGCTCACCACACTTTAAGTGGCCGGCGTGACTTGGATGTCAAAACCTGACAAGGCTGTTTCCAGAAAAGAAAATCACAGGTCAATCTCCCTCATGAAAGAAATTAGGCCAAACAGAAGCAAAACAAATCCAGTAGTATAGAAGGAGAATATATTAAAATCAAAGTTGAATTTATTAACACAGGTAAGGCTTACCATTCAAACCTCAACTGAGAAAATTCACCACGTGAATCAAGAAAAGGAGAAAAGATCATGATTAATGGATTCAAAAAAATCTAATATATTATGTTAAATCGAAAGGGCCATTCTGTAGACTAAAAAAGATCAAATGTCTGCACTATAATATGGTTTAACCTAATATCTGAACACCTACTTCTGAGATAAACCCAGCAAACTGAGAACAGAAGAGAAACGCACTCCTGTGATGAAGTCTACTTACACAAGCCTACAGCACATTGCGTACACAGTGATGAAATGTTGGACATTTTCCCCTTGATTATTAAACAAGACAGCCACGTCCACTGTCACCAATTCTGTTCACCATCTGACTGAAGGCCCTAGACAATGCAACAACGCAAGGAAACAGGTTTAAAAATGAGCAAAGAAGAAATAACACAGTCACTATCCACAGATAGTACACGTAAAAAGCCAGAAAGAATCTATAGATAAACCAGTAGAATACGAGGCAAACTCTGTAAGTGGTCTAGAGACAAAGTATCTACACAAAAATTAATTTCTAAATACAAACACACAAACAAAAAAATAAGTTTTAAAAACAAAGTAGCATCAAAAAAAATAAGACGTAAATCTAACAAAAGAAATGAAATTGGGGCACCTGGGTGGCTCAGTCGGTTGAGCATCTGACTTTAGCTCAGGTCACGATCTCACAGTTCATGAAACTGAGCCCCGCATCGGGCTCTGCGCTGAGCGTAGAACCTGCCTGGGATTCTCTCTGTCTGCCCTGCACCCCCCCCCCCCGTTCACACTCTCTCTCTCAAAATAAATACATAAACTTAAGAAAAAAAAATCAATTCCAGGTGGGCCGTACATCTAAATGGGAGTGATAAAGCAATGAGGCTTCCAGAAAATACTACAGAATCTCTACGACCTTCAAGTCGGCATAAATAAAACCAATAAACTTAGGACTGTGTTAAAATTAAGAACATCTGTTCACCCAAAAAAAATAATTAAGGGAGAAAACAGCGAAGAAAATCACTGGCGAGGAACTCGTCTCTCGTCTACATAAATAACTCCTACAAACCAGTCAGAAAAAAAAAGACAACACAATTTTATTTTGAATGAGCAAGAGACCCGCCCGGGCGGGTGGGCACCCAGGGGCCCGCGCACACGGAGAGCTGCTCTCTGCACCCCCGGCCATCGGGGGGCGCAGCCACCGCTGAGAAAGGACGGGGCCACCGAGCGTCGTCCAGGGCGGGGCCGGGCGCCTCTGCCCCGGCGCGTAAACGGGCTGGATCGCTTGAGAAAACCGATAGGCACGTCCATGTCTTAGCAGAAGTGCGTACTTAAGGAGGACCGACAGCCGTCCCCGACGACGCCGTAGGAGCGTTCCGGCAAGAGCCCCAAGCTGGAAACCAGCCTTGAGCCCTCCACACCGGCACACGTGGCGCGTTCACACGGTGAAACGTCGCACACCCACGGAAGCGAACCACGCCAGGAAATCTCACAGACTCTGTTGAGTGAAAGAAGCCAAACTGAAAGAGTCAATGTCTGACGACTGTGTTAACAGAAAATTTAGAGAGAGGAAAAACGAATCCGACGTGTCGGGAGCGAGGCAGCGGACTCCCAGGGCGGGGCAGTACGGCGGCCAGGGAGGGCGCAGAGGGCGGCTGGGTGCTGGACTGCCCCAACTCCTCGAAGGGCGTGCCAGGAGTGCATGCCAGTTACGAGCGTCCCGTTGTGCGAACCCAGCAAGCTGAGCGCCGCAGGTGCTCTCCGCGGGACGCCTGGGACACTTCGGGGAGAAGCTGGCTTGGGAACAGGCTCTCTGGACGTGGCGCTGTTCACAGCAGCCAGGACGGGAAGACCGGAAACGCGGCCACGCCTGCCGCCACTGACCAATCCGATGAGCGACACTGTGGCCACGGACAACCATCACAAAGAATAAGGAAACGGTCTGGTGCTAATTTGCGCGAATCCACAAGGGGAAAATGACCCACGCACTCGTGTACAGTACGAGCGAGAGACCAGCTACAGACTCATCTTATTTTCTTAGCTCACGTCTTATCAGCGGACTGCCGGAGGCCCCGCGCACGGCACCACTGCCCCGCCAGGAGCACCCACGCTTCTGGGAGCACCAGTCCCAGTTAGCGCACTGACGCTCAGATAGGAGCACCGGCTCAGAGGGCCTCAGTTTCCCTCAGCGTCTTCTCCCACCCCAGGAGCCAAGCCGGGGTGGCATGTGGCACTCAGGCGTCACGTCCCCAAAGGCTGCTCTTGGCGTGACAGTTCTCGGACCGTCCTCGTGTGTGACAGCCCGGACAGTCCCGGGGGGCCGGCGGTGTTGCATAGGACGTGCGTCCACTGGACATGGACGTTCCCCTCATGCTCAGACGAGGGAGGAACACGGCACAGGCCACGTGCCCGTCTCTTCACACACACCCGTCGGAAGCCCACTGCCTACGATCACTCCTGTCACTCCCCGGCTCGTCCTCAACAGCCGGCCGTCGCACACATGGCGCCCTCCAAACACGCCACCAGCAGGTGCCCTTGGCCTCCGCTGCCCGCGCTGGCAAGGCCGGGAGTAGCCTCTGTGCCCCGGGCGCGCTCCCACCACCACCTCCTTTCTAACAGGAAGAAATCGGGGCTCAAGCGGGTGAACGTGGCAGACGAGGAGGAAGAATCGAACGTTTCCATCATAATTACTCGTTGTGGTGATCAGCAGCCTGGTCAGATGGCCACTGTGGGGCCAGACACCCCGTCCTCTCCCCGGGGCTCCCAACCTGCATCCGAGGGGGAGGAGGGGTGGACAGCACATGCCCGTGTCTGCCCAGGGCCAGCTTCCACTCCGACACTCCGCGATGGAGGGGACAGGACGCACCCGGCGGACCCGGCGGCACGCAAGTGAGCAAGCTTTCCAGGACCAGCTCGGGCCACGCCAGACAGACCAGCTCGGGCAAACCAGCTCGGGCGGGACAAGTGACAAAAGGCAAGAACAGGGAGTGCAGGCTTGGTTCCTGCTCTTCCTGCTGGAGAAGAAAAGAAAACGGGAGGAGGGCACCTGACCCCAGGGGCCGGGCCCACAGGAAGAATGGGGTCTGAGCAGGGGCGGGAGTGCGCTGAGCGCCTGGTGGGGGAGGTGCTGCCCCAGCCGGGTGGGCCAGGCCACGAGCTGCATCTAGCCCCCCTCAACCCCAAGCGAATCACCCTGTGACCTCCCAGGGCACCCCCCACCCCCACCCCAGCAACCCAGAGCTGACGCATCCCTGAGGCCTGGCACTCTCCTCACCCCTCACCTCCCTCTGCTCGCCCGGGAAGCCTCCCCATCGCCCTCTCCTCTTGCCCCAGCCTGACCTCAGCCCCGGCTTCCCTTCACCTGAGAAGGACCCGAAACCCCTTTTACGGGTTGCGTTTTCCAAATTGGGAAGAACGCACCGAATTCTGCGTGATTCTTGGGCCTTTTAAATCCCAAACTCGAATCTGATGTTCAGAATCCCCATGTCACTGGCTGGAAACGTGAGCAGGCAAACTCCTCTCCCTGTTCCGGGGCAGCTTCCTAACCGTTGCGGTCACCATGGGTCTGCGTGGCCTCCGAGGCCCACACTCCACACCCGACAGAGACCCCTGCAGTCAATGAGACTCTCAGCTCCATCCATCCAGAAGATTCCATGAGCATCCAAGGCAAAAGTGAGAGGCAGCCATGGGGAACATTTCAAAAGCCACTGGTGGAAGGTTCTGGAGCAGGATTCTTGGCCGGAGCCTCACAGCTCTCGCCCCACGCTGAGTCTACCTGGGCTGGTTTCAGCTTCCCAGTGATGGAGTTCTGTTCCCAACAAGAACGAGTGTGCAAAACTGACTTAAAAGGTATCTCAAAAA
>CM053578.1:105187477-105264096 GCA_028646485.1 Cryptoprocta ferox
TTTTCCTGGGGCGCCCGGGTGGCTCAGTCAGTTAAGCATCCTACTCTTGGTTTCAGCTCAGGTCAGGATCTCAGTTTGTGGGTCTGAGCCCCGTGTCGGGCTCCGTGCTGACAGCATGGAGCCTGCTTGGGTTTCTGTCTCTCCCCCTCTCTCCCCCTCCCCTGCTGTCTCTCTCAGAATAAATAAACTTTAAAAAAATCATTAAAAAACAATCACATCACTTTTTTAATGAGCCTCGCCTACTACCTTTCCAAAGGATACTGTTCAGTAAAAGTGAGAAAATGGTTGTGATGTTGAACAGTGTTTTTCATGATAAAATCCCTGAAGCTCCGAGGTTGCGTTTCAGCATGGAACGTTCCAGGTCCAAGCCAGGAAGGATCAGAGCATTCAAGAACAGCAGCAGGAGCACTGGGCGGAGGAGGAGGTGACAAGGACCGAGGGCTGCAGGGGGCCTGAAGTCCAACAGGACAGAGGCCGCCCTGGAATGTCGGGGTTTATGACCCTGAGAGAGGACCCGGAGCCGGAACCCAAACCAGCCCTTGGGGGAGCGGCCACCTCACTCGTGCCCCGCGAGGGCCGCTGTCCCCCCGGCAGCGCCCTGAGTCCGCGACAGGCAGAATTTCTCTTTCCATTTGTTCTGCAGAAAGGGGAAGGAAGGGAGGGGCACACACGGAACAGAAGGTCTCCCTTCACTCTGTAAAAGCCAGTATTCTCAACGTCTTACGACGGACTGGCTAAAAGCAAACCAACTCAAAAACACAAAGCTGAGATGCTTCCAAAAGTTTGAGTTTTAGATCTGAATGTTTCTTAATCGTTATTTTTCAAAGCGACTATTTTTTATCATGTCCTCATGAAATAAGCAAAGAAAAGTCTCCTTGTTTTCACAGTTTATTTGTTTATTCACTTATTTATTTATTTTGAGAGAGAGAGAGAGCGAGCGAGCGAGCGCACGAGCAGGGGAGGGGCAGAGAGAGAGGGAAAGGGAGAATCTTAAGCAGGCTCCAGCCCAGCATGGAGCCCGACACGGGGCTCCATCCCACGACCCTGGGATCCATCCCACGACCAGGCCCGATCTGGGCAGGTGAGCTCCCCCATCCCGACCCCGCACATCCCTGCTGGCGGCCTCCGTGCCCCCACCCACCCCCCGCTCACCACAGGGACCACAGGCCACGGCCCGGGAGCCCCACGCAAGGCAGCAGCACCCACTCCCGACCCGGTCCAGTGTCCCCAATGTCTGCCGGGCCAGGGCGCACGTCCCTCCAGGGTGGGTGACCGAGCCTGGCTCCAGGCTGGCCTCTGATCAGCTGGCTGCCAGCAGGCGAAGCACTGGACAGCAGTAAATACCAGCTCCCCATCTACAAAACAGGAGTAACGGCGCTGCGGCTCACTTCACGGGGCTGTCGTGCGAAACAAACGTGAGGGCCGTGAAGCACGATCCCGAACGAAGACGCCGCTCCTTTCGGCCTCCTGAAAGCGCATCGGGCTTTGACTGGGAGCACGCGAGACACCAGCGCGGGTCTGCCCCTGCGATGGGTTTTCAACGCCTGCAGCGAACGGAGCCGGACCGCGGCGCCGCACCTGCCCGCGCCGGACCTGCCCCGCCGCCGGGCGCGTCAATCACGGCCCTCTGTTCGGCTGCCGCGCTCCGCTCAATGGCTTCTAATCATTCTCGCGCTGGGTTTTCTATGTCAAATACATACCGCGGGGTTCATTCTTAAATTTCAATATCATTAATCATCCAACATTCAGCATCTCAGAACTCGGAAATTTGCATCTCTACAATGGTGGCTTTGAAAAAAAAGGACATAAATGCAAATGTTCCGCATACTGTATAAGAATTTCCAGAGAATTGCCAAAACAAACCATCAATGCTCCATTGACAGTGAATTTTCTGAGCTCTTCATAACGACTGAGTATCCATGATTTTTAAAAGACAAAATACAATTTGAGGATTTAAAAAAAAAAAAAAAACACGTAGGTTGAAAAAAGAAGTCGTTATGTCTCCATCGTTTCCAGAACAAACCTTGACTGATTGAGATCCCAGATAATGATAGCAGGGGGGACCGGGGATGGTGGCGGTTCAAGAGCTGCGAATGTTCACGCGGAGCGCTCGGGGAAGGCCTGGCGGACGCCCGGCGCAGACGGGAGGCTCACTGGCTACTCCGAACGCTTTCCTTTAAAAAGCAGAGGACTGCGGAGTACGAGGCACCAGCACCTCCCATCCGAAAACCAGCTGGAAGGACTGAGGCATTTCCTGGCCCCCCTCCATGAAACACCTGCATCTGGCCCTTGTCAGAAACTGGCTTATGGCCCCACCACACCCAGCACCATGTCCTGGGGGGCTCAGCCTTGCAGCCCCCGGCCCCCGAACTCCCCCAGGTCCGCCAGCCGCTGTGGACTCTCTCACCTTCATTGAAGGTCATGAAGACGTTCTTCCCCAGCTGTCACTGGCTGCTCCCCGCGGCCCCGTCCCGACCCGAGCGGCAGGACTCCCCTTAGGCTGGCTGCACGGCGCCCCTCCTGAAAGCCTAGGCCTGGGCTTCCCCAGTTCACGTTCAAGGCGGCCCCCGGCTTCCGAGTTCTGCATTCATCTCTGGCAGCCCCGGGCCTTGCGCAGGGTCCACGGCCCGCTGTCACACGTCTTCCTCTGTGTTCGTTACACGTCCTCAGAATCCATTTCCTCCCCTTAAAACTTTGCAATATTCCTGAGATATGCGATCAATGCAAAGCAGGACTGAAGTGACACACAAATGTTCCTTTCTGAGATAGTTTCTATATTAAAATAATAACCCTGGCCGCCAAACTGGCGGAAACAAACAGGTTCAGGATAAAACGAAGGACGCCGGAGCCCCAACTCAGACCAGCCAGAGGCAGAGCCCCGTCCCGGGACACCTTCAGGATTAAAACTTTATGACAGTTCGAAGAAATCAGACGATGTTGAAAGTCGCTAATCACTAAGTTATTGTTAACACAGACTTTTGGCTGCGTTTATATGGATGGGGTACTTCACGCTGAACAAAATACTAAGAAATGAAAGAATGGCCCAAATTAAAACACTGATCTTACATACACACGTTTTCCTCAAAATCGTTATTCTGTTTTTAACTAAATAGTCTACACACCCTTTTCAAAGACACAGAGAGAGATAGGGCGCTTGAATTACTCGCTTCCAGTCCTGCTCGACCAGTTTTCTATCAAGGGCACGGTCTGGAAGACCACACACAGGTCCCGGGACTCCGCCACGGGCTCCCTGAGATTTACAAGGAGGGCAGAGGAAGAGAGAGCCTTTGCTCATCCGGCAAGGAGGCCCCCACGCGTGTCCGTCCTCCCTCAGTGTTGGAGCGGGGACTCCCCTCCAAGGCACACGCCCCGTGTCCTATTGAGCCCATGCTGACCAGTTTCGGCACGTCCCCAACAGGGAAAGGTTTAGGCGCCGGGTTAGGCAAGACACGGGATATTTTCAGTACCTGTTCTGTTCTACTGACTATCAAAGAGGAGTCCTTGTAGGCTGGCTTACCCAGGCCCTTTCCCCAGGCTGCTCACATCATTAGGAATAGTTATTCAGAGCAATAAAACCCCAACAGCTAAGAGTTTTACGTCAGAGAACCAGGGCCTGGCTCTGGCAAAGTTCAGAAAGAACAGCAATAAAATCATAATGCATACCTCACCCGGCACCAGAGGGAGTTTTAAAGAAAAACAGGGAAGAGAGAAATCATACACATCAAACAAGGTCATTTTACCACCAGGGCACAGCCGACTCACACTGCCAAGTATGAAGAGGGGGGACCCAAGGCAGCTGGGCCCTGGCTGGGCCACACGGGAGCGCGGCGGGGCAGGGACGGTCAGGAGACAAGAGAGACGGAACGCTGTGCCGCCGGGCAGTGCCCGCACAGGGACAGGTCTCGGCCCCTTGTGTCCAAGAAAAGCGCCAGAGAACTCCTAGACGTTTCCCATTCAAAACAGCAACCCTTCCTCCCGTAAATCCCCTGAAAATGACATAAATAAAAACATGAAAGCATTTATAGTAAAGCTGGGCAATAAGAAAACAGCAGCATCGAGTGATAAGAAACTCAGGGTACTTCCTAGAAAATCCAAATCCCGGGGGATCAAGGGGACGGGACAACAATCCCATCCGAGACAGGAAGGAGAGTCACCGCTCGGCCCGACTCACAGCCCAACGCGACGCCGGAGGAGTCAGCCGGGCAGCTGAGGGGCAGCCGGCATGCCCGACCGGGCAGGGCTGCTCTGGGAGGAGGGCAGGGCCTGGGGAGACCCGCGCTGGGCAAAGGGGGAACATCCCCGGGGCTTCAGGTCCCCCACACACAGCAGACGTCCACACCAACACAGGAGGGATCAGGGAGGCCTGGGCTCACAAGGCGGCCCTGCCCACACCACCCCAAGCCAGCCCCGACCCTTCATTCAGCCCCGTAATGAAGAAGGTACGTTAAAACTCTGAGAGGGACAGAGATGACAGGGGTCAGTGGGTGACACAGCACACATAATCAGACAGGGCAGCAACTGCAATAAACAGCAATGGGCGAATTCTCCACATAAAAGGCAAAGGCTCTCGGAAAGAGAACTCTGCTGTTCGGGGAGACGAACTTGGAAGGTTAAGATAAGTGTGTAGAGACATGTCTGTCAGCTAAAGAAGCCAAGGGCAGGACTGCTTTTAAAAGATATAATAAACTTTTAGGGGTGCCTGCAGGGCTCAGTCAGTTGAGCATCCGACTTCAGCTCAGGTCATGATCTTGCGGTTCGTGAGTTCGAGCCCCATGTCAGGCTCTGTGCTGATGGCTTGGAGCCTGGAGCCTGCTTTAGATTCTGTGTGTTTCTCCCCCAATTTCCCCTCCCCCACTCACATTCTCTCTCTCTCTCTCTCTCTCTCTCATGAATGAATAAACGTTAAAAAATTTTTTAAAAAGGTATAATAAACTTTTAGGCAAAGAAACATTAAACAAAGAAAACTACCATATATTCTATTACAAAAACTGAGCTACCAAGAGACAGCCATTAATTTTTAAGCACAGAAAAACACACTGAAATATATAAGGCACAAAATGGTTAGTAATGCAAAAAGAATATTGCAAACTATAACCATAATAGAAAATTTCACATTTTTGTAGAAATCGAGCACCAAAAAGAGTGAAGCTATACTGATTTAAATCACTCGATGAAGTTAACGTGCATAGATAAACAGCACATAAAGACCACATACACTCACGTATATAAGTACACGATACGCGTGAATGAGAAAACTTTACACACACTTCTTCAGACTTCTTCAGACACAAAAAAAAGGGAGAAAAGAGTGTTCTTGCTCTTCAAATGCATGAGTGGCATGGACCACAGCTGGCCACGCCTATACATAAACGTGCACCCCCATGGGCACAGGGATGTAAATTCAGATAATCATTTCCCTTAGCATATTGACAGCAATGAAATGGACTAAATCCACCGAGTGCTGGGTCCGATGAAGAAAAGAAAACTCTGCGTGCTCATAAACTGTAATGAAGAAGGTACGTTAAGACCATTTCTGGACCAGCATCCGAAGTTCACGCCCCCGACCTCGCCATTCTGCTTCTTGGAATTGATCCAAGGGAGATAACTTGCAGAAGCATCTGTACAAAATAGATGTAAAATAATCATCTGATGCCAATTTGGGGCTGTTCTAAATAATGCTACAACCGCCTGGATGTCCATCTATAAGCTGTCAAAAATAAGATCTATATACACACCATCAAAAGATGCTCGTAATATGTTAAAAATGGAAAAGGGAACACAGAACCCCACATATGGAATGATTACACTCTTGTAAAATGTTTGCACACACACCCCTCTATGTTTACACGCAAGAACAAGGCACGCCCCCAACTCAACAGCGGCGGCTCGCTGAGTGGGAGGGGGAGCTGGGCACCGCTCAGTGTTGACTTGATATGCTTCGATCCTGACTGCTGAATTTCGTGTTCTGCTTTAGAGCAATCAATACACAAACAATTTGAATCAATACATCTTTCATATCTAAATATAACCGGGAATCCTGCTCTCTGAAGCTTCCGACGACCCAGTCAGAGCCAAGGGAAGGAGTGAGAATGTTCTGGAACGGCCCCAAAGGGGAAGGCCCAGACCCTAAGCGTCCACCTCCACTCTCCAGGACCAAGCCCCGAGGCATGCTGAGAGAGCTGTGGGTGCCACAGGCACACTTCGCATCCATCAGGGTGAGCCCCACGTCCCCTCTCACAAGGATGGAGGACAGAACCAAACTCTCGGTGCCCTTAAAGACCTGAAGAGGCAGCAGGCTGGGCGGCAGGCAGTGCTGGCTCTGCAGGGGGCCAGCCCGAGTACGAGACAGCACTGCGGGCTTTACGCAGGCATACGCACCGTGGCTCCGCAAGGGGAGGAGAAGTCCTAATGCATGTGCCCGTGTCGTCCTTCTGAAGCTAAGAGCCCCACAAATGGGGCTTCCCATCCATCCTGCCACTGACTAGCTCTGTGGCCTCAGACAAGTCACTCCTTCCCACCAGGTCTGAGATTTTTAGGGCCCCGTGAATCCCTGTGCAGGCCAGCTTCTCTGTGCAGTGCCTAATACAACGCCCAGCACCAGCAGCGAGTCCTGTGGCCACCAAGACGGGTGCAGGTCGGGTGCTGCGCTCCAGACCCAGCCCAGACGCCCCCTCAAAGAGGCACCCCCGCCCCACAAAGTCCCCTCAAAAATGAAGGACCCAAACGAGCAACTGACTCTCCAAATCACAGACTGAGCTCAACGGCACCTTGCTAATCACAAGCCTCCTCTCCTGGCATCAATGGAAACCACATGCCATTTTGGCCGCATGCAAATTAAAGCCAAAGACATGACCCCAAACCACTGAGGGTGAAGAACCCACAATCTACTCTGCACTGGGCGGTCACAAGCCCAAGCAGTGGCCACGCATCGAACCAGCGGTAGCCCCACGGCCTCCTCTCTGAAGGAGAGCCCCACCGTCTGTCCAGAAACAAAGGGCCGCGCCTTACCTGGATGGCTTTGGGAGCTCATTGCTAGCAGCGTCCACTCCTTTAGGCAGTTCACAATGGCTCACAACTTCCACGTAAACAACAGCTCCAAAGAGCCCCCACGTTCCACGGACACATACACGGACAGCAACAGGGAGTGCGGGCGCACAACCACGAGAACTCCCAGTCTTGCTGACCACGTCTCGTAGGCCAAGTCATCCAAGAGGCGGGCTCTCAGGAGGTGACCTGCGTGGTTGGAGAAGGAAGAGCAGCGTCAGTGAGGGTGTGAAGGCTCTCATCCAACGGCAACAACTAAGGAAAACAATGGAGTTGTTCACACGGATTTTATTACTGATGGTAAAACGGTCTGCGTGGGATCAGCTCCGCTGATACAAGCCACCTGGGGGTTTTGTCAGTAAATAGGTGTGAAAACACGTTGTAGAGCAGCGGCTCTAAGCCTTGGCAGGATCGACGCAAAACATTTTAAAAGAAAAATCTGCACAAGCCTGTTCCCACCATGCGGTTTTCCAGTTGTGCGTACTCCCACCCGGCCCATCGCACAAACATCTATATCCATACACATCGTGTCCGTACAGCATCCGTATCCAGACACCACATCCATACAGACACCATATCCACACAGACGTCCGTATCCGTACAGACACCATATCCGCACAGACACCATATCCACACAGACGTCCGTATATGTACAGATGTCCATATCTGTACAGACATCCGTATCCATACAGACACCACATCCACACAGATGCTGTATCCGTACAGACACCATATCCGTACAGGCGTCCGTATCCGTACAGGCATCCATATCCGTACAGACACCATATCCACATAGACGTCCGTATACGTACAGATGTCCGTATCTGTACAGACATCCGTATCCATACAGCCACCACATCCATACAGGCACCGTATCCGTACAAACACCATATCCGCATATACGTACAGATGTCCGTATCTGTACAGACATCCGTATCCATACAGCCACCACATCCATACAGATACCACATTCATACAGACGCTGTATCCGTACAGATACCATATCCGTACAGACACCACATCCATACAGACACCATATCCGTACAGACACCATATCCGTACAGGCGTCCGTATCTGTACAGACACCATATCCGTACAGGCGTCCATATCTGTACAGACACCATATCCGTACAGACGTCCATATCCGTACAGACATCCGTATCCGTACAGGCGTCCATATCCATACAGACACCATATCCACACAGACGTCCATATCCACATAGACGTCCGTATACATACAGACGTCCATATCTGTACAGACATCCGTATCCATACAGCCACCACATCCATACAGACACCGTATCCATACAGACACCACATCCATACAGACGCTGTATCCGTACAGACACCATATCCATACAGGCGTCCATATCCGTAGAGACACCATATCCGTACAGACACCATATCCGTACAGGCATCCGTATCTGTACAGACACCATATCCGTACAGACGTCCATATCCGTACAGACACCACATCCATACAGACACCATATCCGCACAGACGTCCATATCTGTACAGATATCCGTATCCGTACAGGCGTCCATATCCATACAGACACCACATCCATACAGACACCATTATCCGTACAGACGTCCATATCCATACAGACACCACATCCATACAGACACCATATCTGTACAGACGTCCATATCCGTACAGACACCATATCCGCATGGCCGTCTGCATCCGCAGACACCGTATCCATGCAGACACCATATATGTAGCCACGGTATCCATATTTGCGTAGACGTCCGTATCCACACAGACGTCTGTCTCTGTACAGATGTCCGTATCAGTACATGCATATCTGTAGAGACGTACACATTTGCACAGATGTCCGTATCTGTATAGACATCTGTATCCGTACAGACGTCCGTACCCACACAGACATCCATATCCATACAGACATCCGTATCTGTGCTCCACGTGGCTGCGGTCCCCAAGTCTATGCTCAGCTTCCTCACCTGACACTGCACTTCAGTCACTCCCTGGGTTTCTGCCTCCATCACGGCCACCTTCTCAGTTCATTTCCATTTTCTGAATATAAAAGTAATAGCGTGCTCATCACAGCTAATATTTCAAGTCATCCGGAATGCCGTCACCAGAGGCCAACACGCGGTGAGGTTCAGACCTTCTCCGCCCCTCACCCGTATGGACCACCAGCTCTAAGGCTGTGTATGCTTCTCCCTGCTGACGTCACAGCCAGCAATGGTGCGACTCTCTCTCGGTAACAGCTTCGAAGGCTGCTTCCTATTCCATTTGGGGCAGAGGCTGCCCACCTCCCTCCCTCGAGGGGCTGCCCCTCCCTGCCTCAGGCGGCCCCACTGAGCCTGCCAGTCGCAGGCATTGTCTTCACAACTAGGCTGGCATGTGTTACAAGCCACGCTCACCAAATCCTCTCCCCAAGACCAGTCTCCTCCATAAAACAGCCACTTGATAGAAGAGCCCGGAGACAACTATAAGAACTCCCACCACCAGCTGCTGGCCTCTGTGGTGGCATCTTTAATAATCGCCTGGGACTGCAGCATCAGAAAATGGAAACAAACGGGAGCATCCAACTCTTAGATTCCAGCTCAGGTCACGATCTCACGGATCATGAGACCAGCTCCGCATCGGGCTCTGTGCTGACGGCACAGACCCTGTTGGGATTCTCTCTTTCCCTCTCGGCCTCTCTCTCTCTCTCGAAATAAATAAACAAACTTAAAAAAGAAAAAGTGGAAACAAACTCCAAACGTGGTAACTATGACAAGTCTCCTACTGACCTGGCTCAAGGCCCCACTGAGCTGTCATGTCTTCCTTTCATAGGGTGACAGATTCCTGTTCTTCGTTAAGTTATTCAAAGATCCTTTCTGTGTTGCTTATAATCCAAGAATCTTAACCAGTCTGCCACGAGAAGCACCACTCTCTCAAGGTGCTTCTCTCAACCATTCTGGCGGTTTCCATCACACGTTATCCATAACTCTATTGATTGAAGGCCTCACAACTATTGTTCTGTATCTGGTTGTTTCCTTAGAAAACACAGTAAATCATTTATCTCAGGTTCAAACTTTTCACTCATCTCTTGGCCAGCAGGAAACACTGTTGTCTTGAAGACAACATAAATGGTTTATCTGGCAAATCTCCAATGGCTCTGTATCCTTCGCACACAAGTCACAACTCGGCTGGGTATAAAAGTCTTAGAACACAAACACCTCTTCACCCATGAAACCTTCAGACCCTGCCCCACCCTTGGCCCTGCCCAAATCCCCACATGCAGCTTAAGGACACTTCCTCCCTAGGTGACCTTTGGGGACCAAGTTGTGATGATGATGCTGTTGCCATTTTCTGCTGTCTGGATTCCACTACAACATTTTTCTCTCATCTTGAAATCCAAAAATGTTGTCAGAAGGCACATGATAAGAGTCTCATTTGATTTACTTTGCTCCAAACATGAACCTTTCAGTACATACAGGTCTCGTTTCTGCTCAGGAGACTTTTCAATCAGGCTTTGGTTACTGTTTTTGTTACACGTGTTGTGGCTTCCTCAGAGACCCTACCCCGCGTGGCTGGCGCCTCCCTCGTCTCTGGCCTCTCCCACCACCGGTACATCTGCTGGTGACTCTGTGTTCCTGGGCATCTTCTAGTACGTTCCCCATGGCACCGCTATTTTCCACGCTATCACTTTGATTTCCTACGGCCTCTGATACAGGTTTCAACTAAACCCCAGACCCTCTGTTTTCAGCCATGTGCCTCCACGACTCATTCCTTTACCTTTTCTGCCCAACAAACTGGCTCCCCCTCACCGGGGATCCCTGTCTGCAGAGCCACGCCTTCTCCCCCACCAGTCCTTTCAAATTCCTTTTTTCTCATTTTGACCATGAATCATTTTCAGAGGAATATTCCTCTTCCACATTCCTGGGCACCTCCCGACGCACCATATTCTGGGAGACCCCATGTGGGGATTTTCTGCTTATCTATCCTCAGATAAGAATGGCTCTAGTCCAGACCTGAGTTTTGCCAAAAGGCCGTGTGTGCTTGCTCCCACCCCATCCAAGAGTATACTGCTTCGCGGAGCCAAAATCTGCCTCTCGGAGCTACACCTCTGGCAGCGGAAAGGCACGGGCCCCCGCACAGTGCCCAGTGCCCAGCAGGCTCTGGCCTAGTGCAGTCTTGCCAGACTCTTATAATCAAACGGACTTTCTTCATGACTGCAGATTAAACAGAAAGCAGACATGTCTGCTACAATACAATATACATGTTCTAGAAGAACTTCACACTCTGCAAAACTATCCTAAAAATACCAAGGCTTATGAGAAGAAGAAAAAAAAAAGGATTGGAGTGGACTATTCAAAACTGCAGCTGAATAACCAGGACACTACATAAATCCATAATAACACTAATAAAAACATGACCACAGTTTTTATAAAAAGGCATATAAAATTCCTAATAAATAAAAGGTCCTGCGGATGTAGAATTCTACCTTTTAAAAAAGGCAGCAACAGCTTTACAAGGGAGAATAAAAGGTAGAATTGAAGCCTCTGGTTTGTGGAATCGGGGTCAAAAATGTAATAATCAGGAAAACCAGGGCGCCTGGGGGCTCAGTGAAGCATCCGAGTTCGGCTCAGGTCATGATCTCGTGGTTTGTGGGTTCAAGCCCCGCGTCGGGCTCTGTGCTGACAGCCGGGAGCCTGGAGCTGCTTCAGATTCTGTGTCTCCCTCTCTCTCTGCCCCTCCCTCGCTCGCTCACTCACTCTCTCCAAAATAAACTTTAAAAATTTTTTTAAAAATAATGGGGAAAACCATGCAACAGAGCACGTGGCCCAAAAGGGCAGGAGGCAAGGCCGAGAGCGGACACGTGCACCCCATGAGCGCTGTGACCCCTCCGTGGACCGCTGCGCTCTGCGCTCATGTTCAGATCCCGCTCCTTGATGACAGAACTCGCCAACATGCAGAATACACGCAGCCTCACCCAGCTTGGCCTGCGCGCTACGGGTCTCTCTTTCCCACGACCAGCAGCACACGGGCCCCGTGACGGGACAGGGCGTGCGTGAAGGGGCCCACTTCCCAGGGCCGCCACGCACCGCAGGCCACGCGGCTGAAAACAGGAACGTGTTGCTCGCTGCTCTGGACGCAGGACAGTCTCTCGAGTCTGCAATCAGGCTGTCGGCAAGGCCGTCCTCCCTCTGAAACCTGAAGGGAAATTCTCCCTTGCCTCTCCCAGCTTCTGGCGGTTGCTGCCAATCGCTGACACCCCTTGGCACCCGGCCTTGGCCGCCACACGGCTTCTCCCCGTGTCGCTCCTTCACATGGCCGCATTCTTGTAAGAACAGCGGTCACGCCAGATGAGGGGCTCACCCCACCCAGTGTGACTTCATCGTAACTGACGACATCTGCAACGACCCTGTGTCCAAATGAGGTCATATTCTGAGGTCCTGGGGGTGAGGACCCCAACATATCTTCTTGGGGACACAACTCAGCCCATAACACCCAGTAGGCACTGCCCATGGGCTCTTCCTGACTGGCCCCGCACCAGCCCACCCAACGCCATATGAACGAAGGCTCCAGAAAACAGTGTGCCCCCATCATTTCCCAATCCTCTCAATAGACCCAGACCCCGATCTACGTAGACCAACTCCTCCTGGAGGCCGTCAGGACCCATGGGAGAGACATCTGAGGCGGAGGCGGGGACAAGCAGCTCCGTGCAGCACAGGGACAGTTGCCCAGTGTCCTGGAGGGTTCGGAGCTCACTCTACAAATCCCAGGAGAGATGGGGGGGGGTTTCCTTTGCCCTCTCAGGTGAGCCACTGACTGCCATCACCCGGCCAGGTGCCTCTGGCTGCAGCCGCGCGGAGCGTATCAGCAGGCTCTGCACCCCGGGTCTCCAGCTGAAGCCACAGAGGCCTTACCAGAGACGGCCGGTCGCTGTGGGCTCACAGGAAAGCATGACGGCCAGGAGCAGGGCTTGTGAGAACTAAAAGTGCCAGAGACCTGGGCTCGGGGTCTGACAATCGGACCACCATCGTCATATGTGACCCTGAGGGAGTCACTTGACCTCTCTGTGCCCCACGTCCTAACCCACGGGAATGGAAAGGAAGACAAGAAAACGGCACAGTCACAGAGGTAGGACTGAGCGTGGTGTGGAGAGAGGAAGGGCATGCGCTTTAAACTGTAGAACAGATTTCCCCAGGCGTTACCGACCCACTACGTGCTGTGTACGAGGAACCCATTTTTTTTTTAACATTAATTTATTTTTGAGAGAGAGACCGAGTGTGAGCAGGGGAGGGGCAGAGAGAAAGGGAGACACAGAATCCGAAGCAGCTCCAGGCTCCGAGCTGTCAGCACAGAGCCCGACGCGGGGCTCGAACTCATGAGCGGCGAGATCATGACCTGAGCCGAAGTCGGACACTCAACCGACTGAGCCCCCCAGGCGCCCCTGCAAGGAACCCATTTTAAGTATAAAGATGTAAATAGGTTAAAAGTAACCAACAGAAAAAGATAAACCATGCAAATACTAATCAAAAGAAGACTGTGACGGTTACATTGCTATCAGACAAAGTGAATTTTAACGAAGGCCTACCGTCGGGGAAAAAGAAGCCTGTTCCCTAATGACGAAGAGGACATAACCGAAACGTTCGTGAACCTCGTGACAGAGCTTCACACACAAAGCAAAAGTTAATGAAAGTGTAAGAAGACATAACAGACCCACAATTCCAGTTGTCAACTCAACTCTGCTCTTCGGAACTGTGAGAACAAAGAGAGCCCAAATCAGGAAGGACGTTGAGGACTGCACCAGCCCCAGCACCGCGTTTCTAGAACGCCGCCAACAGAACACGTGTTCTCCGCGTGCGTTTCGAGGGCGCACGGAACGCTTGCTGAGACAGACCACCTTTGGGGCCATGAAACAAGTCTTGATAAATTTAAAAGGATGTAAATCAAACCCCCGAAGCAGGTTCTCTACCTCAGCTGAAATTAGATTTCAAAAACAGAAAGATACCTAGGAAACTCCAAATATTTGGAAACCAGATGATACACTTCATGGGTCCGAGGTCAGGGAGGAAAGTAAAGCAGCAATTAGAAGGATTTCTGAAGTGAATGAAAATGAAAATACCACGCATCAAACTCTGTGGTACTCGGAGGGAATCCATGGCCCGGAATGCCTGTATCAGAACAGGCGTCAACTCCACGACTTCACGTTCACCTTGAGAAACTATCAAGAGAAGAAATCACATCCAAAATAAGCAGGAAAAAAAAAAATAACAAAGGGCAGAAATCAGTGAAATCGAAAAGAAAAATAATAAACAATGACACTAAAAGCTGAGTCTCTGGTTAACCTGGCCAGGAAGGTAAAGAAAACACAAATTAATAATATCAAGAAGGCAAGAAGGAACTAACGAGAGGCCACACAGATATTAAGTGGACAGGAGGGGAATGTCACAACAGCTTTCGGCCGATACGTCTGACAATTGAGATGAAATAAAAAAAACACCTTCCAAGACCCAAGCTACCGAACTCACTCAAGAAGAGAGAGCCCAGGACCAGGGCGTCTTCAGGGCCACTGGACCCACCGGGGAGCCCACCTGAACCACGGAAGGCAGGAACTGGGGCTCCGGGGTGCAGGCAGCAGAGAACAAAGGCACCTGTGTCCGGGGCAGCAGCAACGGACCCGCCGATCCAGGCAAGCACAGGAAACTCCCAGAAGCAAACTGGGTAGCAGAGAAACGGGTGGGGACCCGGAGGCAGGAAGTAACAGTCCCCGGAAGACCCTTTTCTCAGACTCCCATCCCCAGGGGCCCCCATCTGCGGGGCCGTGTGAGTCCCCTTGGCCGGGACAGGGCAGGACGCCGTGACTGGCAGCCAGAGTGAAGCTCACGGGAAAGGAGTCACTCCAGGGGGGAAAGCTGAGGGCCATCACCAGGGGGAGGCAGGGACTGGGCGGTAAATGCCACAGAGAGCCACAGGGGAGCGGGGCTCAGCCAGCAGCTCCCCGTGGCCAGGACTCCAGGACACCCCAGCCGCCCACCTGCCCCCCACGGGACCCCACTGGGGCTGTGATGGCACACACACCACCCGGCCGTGAGCTCCACGAAAATCAGCAGGACGCGTCTGTCCCTTGGCACCACTGTACGGTCGCCGGGGGAGCACTGGGTGGGGAGGTCTGAGCCCCGTCCGCCCGGCAAGGCCACAGCGAGCTGTATGCCCCGGGCCAGCCTCTGTGAAATCCCTGGGTTGGAGTAAGTCTGAACTCACTGAAACTTCCAGGGCCCTCAGGGGACAGACTCCATGGGAGGAAGGCTCAGTGGGCACCAGCAGCCCTTCCAGACTCTCTGTCTCTCACACACACACTCTCTCTCTCTCTCACACACACACACACACACACTCACGAGGGGCCCTGAACAGCCAGGCACGAGGCCCTTGAACTTGCTACACCTTCTCTCTCTGGGGCCCCGTACCCACATCTCCGCGGGGCTCCCTCCTCCTTCCCGGGCACCGGGACGGCAGTCCCCAGCCCTCCCACACACCAGTCCCGTCACCCTGCTGCCTGGCACATTCGCTTGCTCGGTTTTCCACTGTCTGTCATCCCCAGCCACCGAAGGCTGGACAGAAGCCCCACGATGGCAGAGGGCGTGGCTCACGGTGGACATGCAACAAAAATGTGCTGAGCTGAATGAACTTTCGAAACGTTTTCCTGCATCCAGCTCAGAAATCACTGCAAAAGGGGCCGAGCTCCAAAGCCAACTGCAAGACGCACAGCAAGATGAAGGATCGCGCCTGGCGTGGGAGAGCCCAGAAATCCACGCTCGCTCGTGGGCTGGGGGCAGAGAGAGGACGGCAGAGCCACAAGGCGGGCCGTCGAGGGGCTAGGTTACATGAGGAAGGGGCACACCAGGAAGGTGGCGGGCCGCAGCGGAGAAAAATCCAAGTGTTCATTACGAACTCTCGTAGAGCTGGGAACCCAATTACACTCCCACCTCAACCCCACAAGGGGGGCGAGGCCCCTGCTCTCCAGGCTGAGAGAAGCCCCCAGCAGAGTGGTGGGACGCATACACCCGTATTGCTCCCCCTCTCCTCCCCTGCCACGGGCATCTCTTCAGGTGGAAGGTTTCTGAACGACCCAGTGCAACATTCACGATATAAAAATGGACCCGAGTTGACTGTTTAAATAAAATTCACGCATGATATAGTCCCTTTTACCTTGATGTAAACATCTAACAACATTTCGCTAACCAAGAGATCGTTGCTTTTCTAAGAAAACACACAGACAGCACACAGCACTCAGATCTCAAAAACTACAGGTGCGTAAGGTTTCTGAAACCGATCAGGGAAGAGTGGCTTGAACTGGTGTGCGTACTGACGAAAGCACATATTCCTGATAAAAGAAAACAAACGCTGCACATATCATGACTTGAGACACAACCACCCATGGCATTTTGTGAGGTAGGCGCCTGGGTGTCTCAGTGGGTTAAGCATCGACTTTGGCTCAGGTCATGATCTTGCGGTTCGTGAGCTTGAGCCCCGCGTCAGGCTCTGTGCTGACAGCTCGGAGCCTGGAGCTGCTTCGGATTCTGTGTCTCCCTCTCTCTCTGCCCCTCCCTGGCTCGTGCTCTCTCTCTCAAAAATAAATTAATTTTAAAAATCTATACTACCCAAACCTATCAACATATTTAATTAAAAAAACAAAAACAAAACAAAAGCTCACATTTGGAAGGGCGAGCAGGAGAGAAGACTGTAATTCCGACTCACAAGCACCTTTAGAAAGACAGGCACAGGCGCTCTGCTAACAGGCAGCCTCTGACACTAAGCACGAATTTATATACAGAATTCTCTTTATTTTTACTTCTGCTCCATACAGAATAAGCAAAACGAAACAGTTTAAATGTGCGCTCACATTTCCTTCACCAAAATGCTGGAATCTAGGATGACATATAGCTCTTCTCTCCTGCAGCTGCCCTTAAAAATTTTAGTTGACCCAATTTCACAAAATAAGCCACAAACCTTCCAAAGAGTAAAAGTCTTAGAAACTAGAAATCCGTAAGGGAACATTCTTTTCAAATTCTTATTAAGTGGCCACACACAAACGTGGCCGCTCGAGGAAGACATGCTTCCTCACTCACCGCGTCCTCTGCACCCCGTCACGTGGGCAAAGGATGCCACAGCTCAAAGTCCGCGCCCCTCCCCACCACGGCCCCGACCTGCCTCGCAGTGAGAGAAGAGCGAGCTGTTAGCGAGACCAAAGACAGAGCAAAGAGCCGCCCGGTGCGGAGCGGCCTACAGCACCCCAATGCAGGAGGGAGGACTCAGATCCAGAGAGTCAGCCCCTGAATTGGGGATGAAGCCAGGACACGCCTCTCACCGCGTCCATTCAGCGCGACACTGGAGATGTGAGCCAGGACAACCGGCAAGAAAAAGCAGCGAAGGCCACAAGGACTGGAAGGGGAAAAGATACTGCATTATTTACAGAGAGTATATTGTGTACACAGAAAACCCCCAACAACGCCCCGGTAAGTCTTAACGTTCCTACGTGAACTTCACAAGATCGCTGGGTGCAAGGTCAAAAACTCCATTGTATGTTTACAGACCAGCAAAAAAACAAATAGAAAATGAGCTTGGAAAACAGATGCCATTTACAGTAGCACCCAGTATCGGCAAATATCCAGCAACGGATCCGCCCAAGGACGTGTGAGAACTTTGGCCGCTAAGCCAGGAAACATTAGAGGCGCGATCTCAGATCTCAGCAAACGCACCCCGCGCACGTGGACCGGGAGGCAGTGTGGCTACGACATCCACGTGCCCCGACGGAGTGGTGGTCAATGCAGTCTCAATCCCGGTCCCACCAGGATTTTCTCGAAACTTGACAAGTGTATTTTAATTTTACATGGAAGTACAAAGGCCCTGGAACAGCACTCCTGAGGGAAAGACAGACACGGAGGACTTAAACTCCTGAAGACCGAGATTTACTCTAAACCTAATGTAATTAAGACACTGCTGTCAGAACAGGCAAAACAAGGAACAAAATATTCTAGAATGAGACCGACACAAAGATAGTAACATGAGTACGGCAAAAGCTGCACTCCCCAAATCCACAGGGAAACAGGGTCTTTCCGCAGACAGGGCTTGGGCTCCTGCTCTGTACGTGGCCCCAGGACCCAGGCAGCGCCCCGCCATGGGAATGAGCTCCAGGTCAGATAAGGCCTAGCCCAAAAAGACAACAAAGAAAATTATCTGCAGGTAGACAAAGAGTTCTTAAGTTGATTAAAAAAAAAAAAAAATTTTTAAAGAAACTGACAATAAAGGAAAGAAAATGATACATTTCACTGCGTCAAAATTAAGAACATCCATTTATCCACAGACCAGCAGAGGAAGAAAAAGGCAACCCAGAGAGCAGAGGATAATCTGCCCAACACACACATCCAGCGAAGGGCTGGTGTCCGTGATCTATCAATAATTCGTATAAATCGTTAAGAAAAAGGCAGACCACCCAAGTAAAAAATGGGCGAGAGATATGAACAGACGCTTTTACAAAAGAGGATTCCAAGCGGTCAATCACCATATGAAGAAAGGCTCGGCATCTGTGATTACAGGGAAATGAAATTAAAACCGCGAGGGCATATTACAAATGGCTGAAGTTTAAAAGCCGTGCAGAGCCAAGTGTTGGCAAGGACGTGGAAGGGCTGGAACTCTCCTATCATCCACGAAGGTGTGGATGCACCACGACGAGGGGAAGCCGCTTGGTGATACTTCCTGTTCCCGAGCAGAGTCACGCCCACGGGCACCCCAACAGAAACGCGTACAAGAAGGACACAGCAGCCGGTCCGCGATGGCCAAAGGCCGGAAACCTCCCAAAAGTCCGTCCACGGCACAGCGGATAAATAAACTGTGGCATAATCCTATCGGAGAACAGGTAGACAAGAGCAAACTCCACCAAACGCACAACACAGATGAATGACACAAACAACGCCGGGCAAAGAGCCGACAGACACCGCGGAGAACATGCCGTGTGCCTCCACGTGCATACGGCTTGGCAGCGGCAGAACCGCCTGTGCTGTGAGCAGACAAGACACTTGCCCTTGGGCAGCAAGCAGGAGGAGGAAGGGGGGCTTACAGGCGCGGCTCACGTTGTTTCCCGATCCAAGTGAAGATCACGGACAAATCCACACACCCGGACCTTCTGGCGGTGAGGACAGAGGGAGCATCAGCTCCTCCAAGACCATCTTGCACCAAAGAAAGATCCTGCGTAAGACCTGGGTGGTGCACCCACTCCGCTCAGACTATCGTGCGTCGATCTTCTGGCCGGGGGTAAACATTCTGTGGTTCTTGCTGCTATGCTCTTACCACCAGCACATACAAAGGCAGTATTTGCCGAATCACCCCCACCTGGGACAACTAAACCTCACAAACAGCACAGGGACTCATGCTGATGACACAAATACAGGGTGGGCGACTCAAGCTGACGGAATATACGGACGTCCCAAGGAGACCCCAGGTCAGGGCATCAGAGAGAAAAAATATCCATGAAATAATGTATTCTTTTCTTTTTCTTGAGAGACAGCGCGCGCGCACGAGGGAAGGACGGGCAGAAGAGAGAGAGGGAAACTTAAACGTGCCCCACGATGCGGGGCTCAATCCCACGACCCTGGGGTCACGGCCTGAGCCAAAATCAAGGCAGAAGGGGTAAAGGGATAAAGGCGCCAGCACTGCCGGCGGGCACCACCAGGTCATCGGGGTCTCACCCAGACACACACCTGAGCACACAGGCGCAGCCGCGTACACAAGCACACGCTCATGCACACAAGCACACACTTGTTTACACAAACAGTTGCACATACGTATGTGCACACAAGCACGTGTTCGTGCACACAGGCACACACTCGTGGACACACACTTGCACACACAAGCACGTGCTCACGCACAGGCACACAGTTACACAAGCACGCAAGCACACACAGGAACAACACCACACTGATTCTGTCCACAAAAGAAAACAGCCCATGGGGCGCCTGGGAGGCTCCACCGGTTGAGCGTCCGACCGTGGCCTGGGTCATGATCTCACAGTTAACGGGTTCGAGCCTCATGTCGGGCTCTGTGCTGACAGCTCGGAGCCTGGAGTTGCTTCGAATTCTGTGTCTCCCTCCCTCTCTGCCCCTCCCCCGCTTGCTCTCTGGCTCTCTGGCTCTCAAAAATAAACGTTAAAAAAATTTTTTTAATACCTTGGCATCTAGGGGCACCTGGGTGGCTCAGCTGGTTAAGAGTCCAACTTCCGTTCAGGTCATGAACTCATGGTTCAAGAGTTCGAGCCCCGCGTTGGGCTCTGTGCTGACAGCTCAGAGCCTGGAGCTGCTTCAGGTTCTGTGTCCCTCTCTCTCCCTCTCCCCTGCTAACATTTTCTCTCTCTCTCTCTCTCTCTCTCTCTCTCTGTCTGTCTCAGACATAAAGGAAAGCAGCCTCCCAGCCCTCTGGATCCGTTTTCCAGATGCCTATGTCTATTTTCTGATAAATACCCCATATCTTAGTTTTAACATGTATAAACTTCTTGATAAAATAAACTCTTTAGATTAAGGGTTCAAATAGATAAAGCCTCCAGATAAGACGATACTTGTTTCCTTTAGCTGCTGAATAATTTTGGAGGGAAGGATTCTGGCAGGGGGCCCCAGGACTTGACTTTTGAGAGTAAACCTCAAGGGATCATTTCACGTCAAAGGGCTGCGAAGGCACAGGAGAGGGCCGAGGCCAGGGGTGTCCCAGGCAGATGGCCTCCACCCCGGGAGGAAAGCAGGACTCAGAGCCGGGCGGAACACGGGACGCCCCAGGCAGGCGACAGGCCTCATGACCTTTCCACTGTGACCGCCATCAACGCCAGCACACCCCACTGCGCCAACGAGCCGGGAACCTGCCATCACCGACGGTCACGTGAGAACGAGAAACAGCTTGGTGACAGCAGTCTCTTGTCACCCAGATGCCTGGTCGGCTCCCATTAATAAAAGGTTAAACCTCCTCCTCATCCCTCCCTCAACCACCAAAAACCCACTTTTTCTAAAAGTGGATGTCAAAGTGGTACCAGGCCCCGAGTGTCCCCCCAAGCCCCGTACAGGGGGTCTGAGGAGTCCAAACTGTTTTCATAGTAACTAAGATGCTGTCTGCCCTTCTCGCTCTTCTTCCTCATGGGTGTGCGGTGGAATGTTCCAGAAATCACAACAGATTAAATGTTAGAGCCGGATGTGGGAGTCCAGCTGTCTTCTACCAAGCCAGACATGACAGAAACGGGCAAAAATGCTAAAGGATGCCTCTACTACGTTTTTTGTTTTACACGATAATCATTTTCATTAAAAAAAAATGCATTGTCGTACTACTGTGTAACGGGTTTAGTTTTCAACGGACGTTTTTGCAATTTCTGTGTTAGTTTTTAATACCTTAGGTATCAACAGACATACGCCATTTAAACAACAGCTCTCTGGGGTCCCCACTGATTTTCCAGGACGTAAAGGGATCCTGAGACCAGACCTGGAGAACCGTTGCCCTGCAGACGTGTCCCCAACACTCTCCCTCAGGAGACGGGCTGTGAGTCTCGGCGTCGGATACAAGAGAGGGGAGCCAGCAGAGACGAAGGCCCTCAGGCAGGAGGGATCTGGGGACAGCTACGGAGGGCATGGGAGACCGTGGGCTGCCCCACGCTCCACGGCAGAACCACACCTGATGCGTACCGCCCCCCAACTCTGTACGTGGACGTGGTCTCCTCAGAGCAGACTGACTTGCTTGCTAGGTATGAAGCGGACAGGCTCGGCCAGCTGCCCCCCAGGCTTCCTTCTGGCCAGAGAGTGGGGTCCCCAAGGGGAGAGGGCAGCGCGTCTGGCACCTAAGGAAAGAGGGATACTGGCACTCCACTGGTCACCAGCAGGCCGGCCTCTCCTTTATTGGCCAGCACGGTCTCCTGGTGCACAGTCCTCCTCTTCTGGGTGACTCGGGGCCGTGCAAGGTCCCCACAGAGCCCGAGCCAGGGTTCCGGGCCGGCAGGACATCCTGGGCACGACTGTCTGCAAGGGCAGGGGGTCCAGTCACCCCGGTTATTCCCAAGTCCGCCCCAACCAGCAGGGTCAGCACCGCCAGCCGGTCTGTGAGGAAGCACCCGGAGCCTGTGGATGATCCTGGGCACTAGTGTTGGTGTGTCCTCCTCCAACATCGGGAGCCCCGGCGAGAGTCAGAGGCGAACCGTTAACTCCTGGGACGCTGCTGTCCCTGTCCCTGCGGCCCCAGCCCCCCGCTGTCTCCCCTTGCTGCCCGCCGTCGGCGAAACTCCAGGCACAGGCTAACTCTTGGTCCAGACATGCATTTACTGGGACCAAAGCTCAAGACACACTGGAGGGAAAAGCACCGGCCCAGTGGCCGTCCTGCAGGAGGGTGACACTCGAGGGACCGGCCCACGTGCCGGCGGAGAGAGGGCACGGTCCCGACAGCACTTGCCTCAGCGCCACCGCGTCCCCCGAGGGACAGAGTCCCGGCGCTACCCGTTCGTCACTGCCGTTCCCTGCTCTTGGACAACAGCGTGGCAGGCCGTGCGTGTCCCCAGACAAGCCCCCCGTCCCACTCTGGACACCGGAACCAGAGGTTCGGGCCTCGCAGGGAAGGGGTTTTAAGAGCAGAGACACAGCACCAACAACCACCCGGAGGGTGAAGGCGGGAGGAGGACGTGCCCGCCCCCCCAGGGCCCCGACGGGAACACACCCGATGTCTGGAAACGTCTGAACTAGAAGATCAGGTGCCCAAGGCAGCAAGCACAGGTCTCTGGGGCCGGCCCTGCTCAGGGGACGCGGCGGCCCGCGGGTCACAGCCGTCCTGGGGAGGGCCACGGCCCTATCTGCCGCCCAGCCGGCAGCCCCCCTACACTCAGGCTCGTCCCTCGGCCTTGGGACCAATCTTCGCACGGCTCGCTCCACGGCTCGTTCTCCCAAGGTATCATGTCACAACCACCCGCAGGATGAATTACAGACGGCTGAATAAATCATTAGCGCCTCCAGGAGTGTCGAGACGGAGCAATGTCCTGATTGGGTAAGCGACAGCAGCTGTGCTGGGGGCCGCTCCGGCCCGGCCTCCCGCCTGGCCACCGGCCCCCAGGACACCCGCGCCCGCTCTCAGCCCCGGCGCCTCACCTGTGCAGGCATGGGTCCAGACCACCTCCGGCCACAAAAGGCCGGCCTGTCGTCACTGCTGGGCCTGACGCAGGTGTGTGCGTGCGTGCACACTCACAGACACGCTCGCTCAAGGGTGCGCACTCAACCCCAAACGCATACATTCACACTGGATAATACACATATGCACTCACACAAGTGCACACTCAATGATACACGCTCACATACAAATGCGCTCACAAGCCAGCTCGCTGCACTCAACACACTCAGTACATTCATTCCCACAATGATGCGCACAGATGACACTCACACCCACAAGCAAACGCGTGCCCTCACACACTCCCACACGAGCAGCCCAGCCCAGGACACCTGGCTGGCCGGCCTGGCCAGTACGGACAGGACAGCGACCTGGGCTTGGACGGCTGAGCTGTCAGGGGCATTTTGCACCAAGCTGGTAATCGGATCTCACGTGAGCACCCCATCCCGAGTCTCGTTAAATGAGGGACAAGGGAGAAAACAGGCATAAAAACCCCAGAGCGGGGGGAGGGGCAGCGTCATCGGCACTCAGAGCCCTCAGCAAGCGCTCCACAAACACCTGGATATGCAAGAGGACTGGGGTGAGCGGCAGACTTCTACGCCTGGCTGCGCTGGCCTCCGAGTTCTGAAGGAAAATCATTGTGAGTCAAGAACTCTGTCCCAGGTCATAGTATGGATGAAAGCAAGGGACCGTCCCGAAGGACCTGGGGGGGGAAGGCAGGAAGGGGCGGTGGGCTCAGAACCAGAGACAGTAAGTGTGTGGTGTCCACAGGAATCCAAGGGGAGGAGTCAGAAGGGCAGCAGAAGACCGAGGTCTGCAGCCCAGAACGACGTGAGCTAGACCCAGGCTGGGGGCCTGGTGCCACAGGCAGGAACAGGGACCTTGGGAGGGCTGAGCGATCGGCCGAGGACGTGCAGGGTGTGGGGAGCACTGACGTGGGAGAAAGCCAACTGCTAGGTGAGCAGGACAGAGCAGCCCCGCGGGAGGTGGCCAGGGGGCAGGCACGGGACCCTGGCCTGGGAGGGGACCTCGCAGGCGTGAGAGGAAGGCCTCGGGGGCCGGCGCTGACCGGGGGCGGCAGAACCCCCAGGTCCTGTGCTCCCCACCAGGCCTGACCCTACCCTTCCATCCGTTTTTCCTCCAAACAGTCCCCGAATGCCCCCTGTGCCTGGTGTCCTGGACCAGACCACTCACCACGTGTGCTAACGGCCAGGCCCGGGCACCCGGTGCCCACGGCAAGCCAGACACCACCACCCGGGGGATGGAAGGCAGCGACCTGCCCCGGGAGCAGGCAGAGTGCCTACCTCGGTCCAGGCTGCCGCCTCACCGCCTACACCCTCACCCACCCCCTAACTTCCTTTGCCCTAAACCAGGGCTGTCAAATCCGGGGCAACGGTCCCCACCCCCCTGCCCCCAAGGAAAGTGCTGTCTGGTCACGGCCCCGTTGGCAGAACCCTGGACACAGTGCCCCGGACTGCCACCGCGTCATGAAGCAGGAGCACTCTGCTGACTGCCATGGCCCTGAAGCACGCGTCCACTTTAGGTGGTCAGTGATGGGGCATTCCGTCTGCCCCCCACCGCGTGCCTCCCAGCAACACCCAGGACCCGCCACCAGAAGGCGATGCACCCAACAGGCCAGGCTGGGATGGTAACGGCCGCCAGCCACGACCAGGCACCCATCAGGGCCCCTTCCAACCATTCCATTCAGCTTGGGCCCTGACACTTCTTTGCTCCATCAGGTGTCCCTGAACACAGTCCAAAGGACCACACCTGGGTGACAGTGAAAGCAAAACAGGCGGGGGCTGGGGTGGGGGCCCCGGGAGGTGTTGGTCACAAGTGCGCCCTTCCCGTTACGGGGCGGACCCGACGCACAGCATGGGCAGGGCGCGTAGTAACAGTGCACCGCGCACGGGAGCTGCTGGGAGCAGACCCTGAGGGTTGTGCGGAGACGGGAGGCCTTCGGGGACGAACCCGCCTGTGGGATCAGTTCACAACCTCTGTCCACTCAGCACGCTGAACGCTTCAAATACGTACAATCCCGTTTGTCACTGATGTCCCCATAAACCTGGAGGAATCCTCCCGGCAGACAGCAGGGAGTGCCGTGCTGCTGTCACAAACAGGACAGTGCAGACCGGGGGCTGGTGGGGGGACCCCCGTGGAACCGGCTCCACGAATAAGCCCAGGCTGAATGTTCCAGCACCGTGACAGCAGTGAGAAAGCTCCAGCACCTCGGGGACCAGTGGCCTTGTAGCAGAGGTCTTTATGGAGGAGGGAGGGTCACTCCCAGTCAGCCCTCTGGGACAGGGACCACGTCCTCACAGGCTCGGCCACCACACCCGACTCCGTAGCCATGAGCACTCACAGGGCCAAAGGACAGCCCGGCCCGGGGCATGTGTCGCTGAGCCACGGCTGGGGTGGGGGCAGCCTAGGGGGCCAGCAATTCTTCCTCCAAAAGTCCCCTTACGCCCCCGTCTCCGCTCCCATCTCTGTGCAAGCCCAGGAAGACGCCACCAGGGAGCGCGGCCCCGCCGGCGTCTGTGCCACGGGCATGGCTTAAAGGCCACGGCCATCTGCTAATTGCAGCTATGTGTTCACGTGCCAGGGCCCCGGCCAGCTGGGGCAAAGGGGGCTTGGCCGGCCGGGCAGGAGGAGGTCGTGCGAGTCCTGGGGCCCACGGCAGGTGCGGGAGCACCGGAGACACGCAAGCAGGCCGCATCCCGGGAAAAGACAAAACGCGCCGACATCGGATATGCTGGTGGTTATCAGCGGACAAGTCCTCACACACCGCTTGCCGCAGCGGGTCCCCACGCGCCCCCGGCCCTGCCCGCCCGGACACCTGTCTGCCGCTGCAGGCCTCGCAGTTCCTGAAGTTCAGTGCCAGCCCACCCCTGCCCCCCTCTGCACCCCCGGACGCCGTCCCTCAGGGCCCTGCTCCCTGCGGCCCACGGGACGAGGCCGAGCCAGCGGCGCCCACCAGCTGTCACGCCACCCGACTCCGATCCGCGACTTCTCCATCCAGAACACTCTCCCTCCTTCACCCGGTGCCCCAGCCCCGGCCGTGACGCCACATGGCCGTGCTGAGCCCCCAGGCTGGGTGCTGCCCTTCCCGGGGCCACTCGGTCGCCCCTCCCACTGGAAACCGCAGGGTCCCCTGCACCTCTGAGCAGCAGTGCTGCCTCAGCGCAATCATGGTCGTGAGCAAAGTTCAGCCCCTGAACCAAGGCGCTGACGGCTGAGGGCCAGGCGCAGTCAGCTGAGCCCCCTCCCGGGCCTGGCTACAGGGCAACTGGTGTAGGAGACGGGTTCCAGCGGGTCTGGCAGGTGCCGGAGGGAGGCGGGTGGGCTCGGGGAGGCGGCACGGGCCGAATCTGCGGCCCACGAGCCACGTCCCTTAGGCAAAGGGAACGGCACGGTCAGGCTTGGGAATCTGGACCCCGGTAATGGGAAGGAGCAAGGCTGCGGAAGGCCCGACGACATCCTCCAGGGCCCCCGTAAGGTAGGCAGGAGCACATACGTGCACGTACACACTCAACGTGTTACATGCTGTCATGCTACAAATACATCGTGCACGGTAGCTTGTGCTTTCTACGCGCAATCCGGTATTTCACGTAGAGTATTTATATGTACACGTATGTTTTACATATTCGCGAAGACGTGTAATTATTACACACAAACGTCGGTCTCCTCCCCCCCTCTCCTTCACAGGTGGCAAAGGACAGAACGAGAGCCACCGATCTTTAAAAAGAATTGATGTCTAATGGGTACGGAGGTCCGGTTTTGCGAGGTGAAAGTTCTGGAGACTGGCCGCACGGCGAGAATGCGCTCGGCCCTACGGGGCTGTGCACGGAAAAGCGGTTAAGATGGCAAGTTTTAAGTTACGTTCTTCCTCCCACAATTATGAATTAAGACTGTTTTTGAAAGCTAGACACACACACACACAAATTCAACGAACTGCCTGAACGGTTTACTGCGTGGCCTATTGCCCTTCTTTGTCCCCAACTTTGCGGCGGCATGTGCTGAGGCTCCACTGGGCCTTGCAATCGTTTGAGAAAACACGGAAAGGCACCCGCTAGCTTCCCGGGGCCCAGCGGGCACTTACTACGGGACGGCGGTCCCCGGTCGGTCGGAAGCATCTCCAGGTTACAACAGAGCAAAGAGACAGTCGTGTCCCCGTCACCTACGAAAACGGCCAGAAGTGACTGGCCCAAGCCCCCACCCAATCCCCCATCGGGACGTGTGAAGTGCATTCTCAGGGAGTGAGCGGCCACCTGAGCCCGTGACCCGCAGGCAACGCTCTGACGACGGCTGCGGTCAAGGGCCATGCGGCGCGCGGCTAGCTGGCTGAGCTGGAGACAAACGACGCGCACTTGGTTTCAGCATATTCTCAACGTGCGGTTTCCAATTCAGCAATACCCTTTCTTTTTATGCAGTCGCTGCCACACAAACATGCCTCTTTGTTGTCTCTAACTACATCTGCATGCAAAACACAGTCTAGCCAGGAAAATGTAAGTTCTGGGGAATGGAAACCCATTTTTCAAATGTGAAAGGGAAATGAGAAGAGAGAGAGAATAAGGTACGTTTTATTCACAGGCAAACAACACAAATGAAAGCTGATTTCATGGCTTCACCCCAACCTGGTAAATGAGGCAGGTAACTCGACCCCGAGTGGCTTCAAAATGACTGCTGGAGCCTTACCAGTGGGCAGCGGACACAAACTCATCTTGGCCCAGCTGCACGCCACGCGGTCACTTTAAGGCCCGAAGGATTCTGCACTTGAGGACAAGAGACTCGCTAGCGACACAACGCCTTGGGTGAGGACCCCCGAGGTTGCCTCCTGCATGCAGGGCTCTGCCTGAAAGGGCTCTCATCACGCACCCACCAGCCGCCTGCTGTAGCCAGGCCCTGCCGGCTGAGCCCGGCTCACCGGGCACCACGCGCAGCTCCCCGGGCAGACCCGAGCGACGCGGGGCTCACACAGCGTTACCTGAGGTCCCCCGGTCTCTAGCTCCCCGTGGCAGAGAATCACACCAACGGCAGCTGGTTCCCCAGCTAGGCAGGGCGCGCACCCACGTTAACAGATTAAAATTAGGCACACTAATTATTAAACTGTCGCTGCAAAGGCCGGAAATACCATTTTTTGTAAATGAACGGAATTACTGGATATATTTGCCTGCAGGTGTCTGATACCCGGCCTGTCTCATCAAGGCAGTCACAAAACACGCTTCCGCGGATGAAGTCACTAGTATTTTCCCTGCTTGCGGTGACCGCTTCCTTGGAGAGCTGATCCACCCTCCCAGTCCGGTTCCCTTCGCGTGAACGGTACTGGAAACGCTTTACTAAAAAGCTCTCGGGCAACACAAGAGACCTGCTTTCCGTGAGATGCCTCTCTGATCTGTAACTGCAGGACCCCCGTGGAGGCCGAGATCAGTCACCCAAGAGACGGCCACGGGCTCTCATCTCTACGGGTCCAAGGGGGACTTGAGCGCAGAGGGCCATGGGCAAGGGGTCTCCCCCGCAATGGGGAGAGCCAGTGATCCCACGGGCAGGGCCAGGCCGGGTGAAGCCAGCCCACCCCCGGGGGGGGCTCTTCTGTGCCAGCTCCCGGCTCACCTGCAAACCCAGGTGAAGCGTGCGTCCTGCGGCCTGACACAGCCACGCTCCATGCTCACGTTTCACTCCCTTGGCTCCAAACGCAACTGTCCAGCTCGCTGGTTTCTCCCCCAGGTTCCCAGGGCCGAGGCAGGATGACGCGCCCGCTCCCTGCCACCCTCACTGAGCACCCCCACTGCCCTCGCCAGCCAGGGCAGGGGGGTCCCCTCGCTGCTCCGAGCCCCCTCTTCTGCGGTGCAGGGCGCGGGCACGAGTCAGCCCGGTCCTGCACACCTCAACTCGGAGGCCTGACTCCTGTGAGTTTGAAATCCGAAAGGAGAGTCGCACTGGCTGCTCGAGAGCAAGCCAGGCTTGGAGGCAGGCCTGAGGGCGCTGGGCAGGGCCGGGCAGGGCCAGGAAGAGGCCAAGGCCGGTTTCTTAACCCCTCGGCCACGACTGGCACCTCCACACCAGGCTCCTCTGGGAAGCGAGACACATCGCGCCAACGACTCAGTCCACGGGGAAGCAGTAACAGCAATAAACAAAAGCTCGTTTTCCAAACCCAACACGCTGCAAGTTTGCCTGATAACCACAGTCCTTGCCTTTGTGGCCCAAGTGAAGCAACCCCGCGAGGCGCGGACTCGGTTCCAGCATCTGCTGCCGCGGCCCCCACGCCGAAGGCCACGCTAGCCAGCAGATCACGGAGGAGGCGGGCAAGGACAGAGCCGCCACACGGCAGGGAGGAAACTGGGAAGGGGACCCCAACCGGGGAGGCCACAGAAGGGGAACCGCATGATGATCTGAGCATTCTGAGTGACAGAGCGTGGCCCGCCTCCACCTTTCTGATCGGGGAGCCAGGAACACCCCGGGGAGAAAAAGGAACACGGGTGACCCGCCACTGCCGTGCAAAGTCAGAAAAGCAGTGGGGCCTGGCTGCACAGCAGTGTAACATTCTGCCGCTTCCACAGAACTCCCGACTACGTCAGCCTGTGGGTCAAGGAGCGAGAAGGCCTGGAGCCGCTGGGCATCTCCTCTCGGGCCCGGGCGTGGGCGGTCGCCGCGCACCGCGGGGGCGGGCGTCGTGCCAAGGGCCTCTTCCGGACCCCTCCTGTCCGCACGGGCGCCTCGACTCTCCTGCCCAGTCTCTCGTGGGCCTGCTGTGGTCACAGGCCCAGGGCCCCTTTGGGAGAAACCCTGAACCTCAGCTTCCCGCAGCCAGAGGCCTCCCAAGCTTGTTCGCGCCACGGAGAGCTAAGAAAATGGTCTTCCCTCAGCGCAAGGGGCGGGCTGCTGGGGACGAGGGCTGAAGGAGGGGGACTCTAGCGGTGAGCTCGGCACTCGCAGCCCAGCCCCGCAGCGGGAGGCACTGGGGGCAGCGACGGGCCCCGGGAGGGTGGGGGCGGGGGGGCCACAGACACCACCTGCTTCCTTACGTCTCAACCTTAAGCCGAGCAAGGAGCCCTGCACCCTGTGGCAGCTCAGCCGCGGGGCCCAGGCCCGGCGACAGTAAACAACACGCACCCGCGTGGCCCGACTCTACGGGTCCCGCCCCCCGGGGACTTCCAGAGGCCAGCGTGACGACAGCAGGACTCCTCATCTGTTACTCATTACAAGGCGGGAAGAGGCCAGAGTCCAGGAGACACAACGGGCAGGCTCAGAGGCAGCAGGAGGTTGGGAATGCACCTTCCATTGCTACCGAATCGAAGGGAGCCGCCCAGCACCCAAAAGAGGCAGTCTCCTGCCGCCATCCTGGGAACCCAAGCAAGCCTGCTGCGGGCGCTCATAAAGGCCCAGGGCAGGAAAGCCCAGGAAATGGGGTCGAGGCAGGTCCATGCGGCCAGGAAAAGGTCACGGATGGTGGAACGTAGGGTCAGAAGCTGGACCCAGCCCTAGAGCCCCCACAGGGGAGGTGATGGACCGAGTTTTATTCGGGAGTGGGGAGCCATGACCGTCAGGCAGGTGTGCCCCGACTACGAGAGGAAGACGACTGATGAGGTTGGGAGGCAGGAGGGAGGGGCGAGGGGTCCCAGGGAGCACGCTTAAGGGGTGGGGGGTCAAGGCCCCCAGCACGGAGAGTGGAGGCACAGCTAGCAGGGTGGGGCCCACGGGCGAGCAGCCGCCCCCACAGCCAGGCAAGCATCCTGGCTCCAAGTGGGCCCCAAGCCACCCCTCCAGGCCCCGCGGGCTGGTGTGGACAAGGAGCACCCTGCACTGGAAAGGCTCCGGACGAGCGTGGCCCCAGGGAGCGGGTCCCGTGGGTGCCCGGGGAGGCTGGAGGTCCAGGAGCCGGGGGACTAGCTGACCCAGAGCCGGGAGCCATCACCGGGAGCCTTACTGGTCACTGGGAGCACAAAAAGCGGGGGGGGGAGCTGGTGCCTCCGAGTGATCGCCCCGAGCGCACCGGCTCCCTGGGTAACAGCCAGACACCCCCTTAAGAAGCACCCATCAAGTCCAGGAGAGAGAGAAGCGGCCCCAGTGGAGCCCTGGCCTCTTTAACAGGAAAACTCCTGCGTGCACAGCTATGGTCCCGAGCACGCGGCCCCGGCCGGAGCAAGCTGGGCAGGGGGTGAGAACGGCACGCTGCGCAGGGAGGACCTCATCACACAGCCGTTCCAGAAGCTCCTCGCTCAGGGCTGGGCGACCCGAGGTGAGCGGCCCAAGTCTGTCCACAAGAAGCACGAGAGGAGCCAGACTCTCAGACTTTCCACGTGCCCCCATGTGTGTGCATACACATACGTGTGTCTATGTGCGTGCATACACATGCACACGTGCGTATGCGTGTGCGCGGGGCTGGGGCGCACGCACCGGGGCCATACATCCCAGAGCTGGACTGTGAGCGGAAGACGGGGGGGGGGGGTGCACCGGTGACCAACGGCCGGGAGGAGGCCACCGCGGGAGCAGCCGCCCACCCACGGGAACCGCGTGGCCACACGCAGGGGCCGCACCGCGTGTCCTGCCCACCTGGCCAACAGGCCCCTCCAGCCTCAGGTCCACCACCTGCAGGGACCGCAGGGCCTGTCACCGCCAGCGGGACGGCCGGGAGGCGCTGCACCTGCTGCGGCAGTAAGACCTCCCGGGGGCGGGGGCGCAGGTGTGAGGCTCTCTGCCGCGGGCCAGGACCCCTCGCCACCCAGGGAGCTGACAAGGCCCAGCACTGTGTCAGCAGGAACAGCGGCTGCGCTCAGAGACGGGCCGAGGCCCCCGGCCGCCGGGGCGCCCATCGGCTAATCCCCGCGGCTCGGCCAGGCCAGGGGCGGCGTTCTGACTGTGCAGACAGAAAACAGACCCGGGCGCGCCGGGGAAAGGCCAGCGTGCAGCTGCACGTGGCCCCCTTTCCAGAATGCCGAGCCCCTCGCTACTGCTTTTCCGGCCCAGAAGAGCACTGCGCAGTGAGCCCTGAGCCTCTTCCCCAGGGGCAGACGGCCGTGCCGTGCCCTCCCCGTAGCGCGTAAGGAAAGAGGCCCGGGCTCGGCACTGCCTGGCTCACGCCCATGCTGCCCACCGTCCCGGCACCCTGCTTCGGGTGCCAGCCTCCTCGACCGGCAGCAGGGAGGAGGTAAGGCGGAGAGGACCCAACAACACCGCAGTGCCCGGCGCTCAAGAAATACCGCGGGATGCGGCTGCGCAGGGGTCCTTCCCAACCCTCTGTGTCTTGCTTCATCGCGACAGTAGTCCTCCCCAGCGGAAACCCTCGTGCCCGCTTTGTGATGGGAAGACTGAGGCACGGGGAAGCTGGATATCTGACCACTTACATGGTGGCAGGGCCATAAGGGGGGATTTTGCAACCCTTCTTCCTCACTCTCTGCACGGACCCCTTGCCTGCAGGGAGGCGGACGCGAGCGGAGGGGCTCCCGGAACCGCCGGGCCAGAGTGGGCGGCAGCTGGCAGGACTCGCCCTGGCCTTCTCGGGGTACCCCCGGCATGTGTCCGCCTCTGGGCCGGGCAGGAGAGCGATCACGGGTTCAAGCCCTTCCAGAGCATCCTCAGATACCTGCCTCGGTCCTGCTGGGTTGCCCGGGAACGCTCCCCTGAGGGCCGGGGATCAGTCCATCGACAGGCATCAGGAGGCCGGCCCGGGCCACCTCGTGGCTCCGCTGTCCCCACTCCCAGGGCCCCTCCCAGGGGTGGCGGATCCAGCAGGTGAGCTGGTGGAGGGCCAGAGTCCAGAAACCTCCCAGACGAGCTCTCGTCACCCCCACCCTCCTTGCCAACAGGCCAGCTCTAGCCACATGCCCCAGGCTTCCGGTGCCCGGGCTACACCCGGTGTGCCCCAGCGGCTGCTGCCACAGCGGTCCCGGCCAGCACCTCACTTCCGGACCCTGCTGAGCCCCTTCCACCTCTGTGACCCCGACAGAGGGCGACTCCCGGCTTCCGCGACGTGGAAGCTGTGAAGCATTCGGTACGGCACCATGTGCAGCGACCCCCACGGAAGGCTGTTCCGGAACTGCTGCTAGAGCTGCGGAGAGCAGGGTGCTCCTTGCGGGCTGCTGTCCCCTGGGTCCCCCCTCTGCACCCGCCCCTCTCTCCCTTCCCTCCAACCACAGCGATTCCCACACGAGGGGAGCTGACTCCGAGCCACTCCGTGCATCCCACGCCCCTGGACAAGTGACCTCGGCCACAGCACGCAGAATGAACCCAAGACTTTTGCTGGGACAAACACACTCTTTCCCAGCGGCACGGACCGGTGTGTGCGCGGCTCCGAGAGCAGCTCACAGAACCCTCTCAGGCAGGAAGCTGACGCTCCCAAACAGGGGAACGAAACGAGCCTGCCTCGATGACGCGGTGGAGCTGGATCAAGCCCTGCCTGAACTCTGCCTTCACCTGAGCTCCCGGGAAAGCAGGTCACTCAGTTCCCTGCAGCACACGGTGCTCTGTGAATCCACCCTGGAGAGAGCCCCCCTGACGGCCAGCCCCTGGAAGCAGCTTCCTGCTCCATGCTGAGAGCGACGCGAGAGAATCACTTACAGAGCCTTTCCCATAATCCCCGAGACGACACAATCTGGTCTCCCGTTTCCGTGCTCCTCCGTTCACCACACACTACCTGGTCCCACAACGATGTCACGGCGGTCCCCCCTGCGGACGGCTGTGCCCACGGGGCACCAGAAGCACCCAGCCGCGAAGCTCTTCACCACCTTCCCCAGGGAGCACTGCCCCTCCCCCACACCCGCAGCCGCGTACCCAGGCCACGCGGGTCCCCTCCCGCACCAGCCGGCTGCAGAACGGCCTCGGAGAGCACAGCAGCACAGTGGCGGGGGGGAGGGAGACCCAGGCCCGCGGGCTCCCGGCCCACGCGTCACAAGGGAGACGGGCCTGACCCCCGACAGGACTTGCGACACGCCCTGGGGCGGCCCCTTTTCCAGAACGCCAGCAAGCACCTCGGACGGCGAGACCCCGGCATGAAAGGTCCATCACTGACGTTCACGGACCACGCTCGGGGCTGGGGACCTTGGCACCACCGGCCAGGGATGAATCACACCGCGGCCGAGGCCCAGGCGCAGCGGGACAGCCGCTGCCATGCCCCAGGCCCTGTGTGCGACAGCAGGAGGCCCTCCCAGTCCCCGGCGCCCTTGGAGCTGCCGGAGCTGGGCCGCGCGCAGGGTGCTGTGAGCGGTCAAGAGCAAGATCTCCGAAAGTTAAGGAACGGCACCTGCGAGGACACAGACAGACACCCGGCCCCCAAACATGACTGAGGGCCTCCGGGGAGGCCCTCACCCTGCTGTGACCTCAGCAGGCGCAGGAGAGATGCCCGAGCCGGCACGGGGACCTCAGGGGGCCCTGAAGTGACGTAAGGGACACCAAAGTCACCAACACTCACCTTGGTGGAGAGGGGAGGGGAAGGGCGAGCCTTAGGCACAGGCTCCCGACCCCGGGGCAGCCCTTCAGCCTCCCCCCTACAGCCAGCACGTGTGTCTGACTCGCCGAGACACCAGGCAGCACCAGCCAGGCCACACGGTCACGGCAGCGACGCAGAGATCCCAACCCAGGCCAGACTCCATACCCGCATCTTCCCCGGAAAACAACACGTCTACACCTGCGGAAACCCCTCCCGCACACTGCAGGCGCATCGGCACCCCAGAAAGGGGACTATAGCACCTCCCCGACTCAGACCCCCACCCACACCTGTGAGGGTCCACTGGAGGGGCCCTGGGAAGAAAGTGCCCGGCGCCGGGGCACAGCCCACCGCACGCCTGTCTGCTCCGCCCCGGCTGCCACCTCATTCCAAGAATCCGGAGAACAACAGCTTCCCCAAACTGCACCACGTGTGTGCACGGACATTATCCACGCCCGCTCAGGATGGCATTCGGATTTGGGGAAGGGGCTGGGGCCACACCTGACAGTGCTGTTTGTTAGCCCCACGTCCCCAGAGGTCAACTCTCCCGTCAGGGCCCCGAGGTGAGTGGGTGCTCCTCCTCTGGGGGTCCCCGAGGGCGGCCCACGCCTCCTCGGGGTGCGCAGGAGTGCGTGACAGGTGGGGTGTCACAGGCGGACCGCTGGCCAGGCTGACGACGGAGGATGCGCACGGGCTGCTGCAAAAACTGGCTGTGCGGTCAAAGTGCAAGGAAATGATGAACTTCGGAGAAAGTACTCACCAGGGGATGGAGGAAAGAAGCGACGTGTCCTTCAGTTGTCCCTCCAGCCTGGTGGCAGAGGAGGGAATGAGGGCACAGCCCCTGTGCTGGCAAAGGGAGGCCTTCCAAGGAATGGGGACCGCAGCTGCCCAGCACCCTCCCAGGATGGCAGCGTGCAGGAGTTTGAGAGCAGAGCGGGCGTTCAGTCACCACAGCGCTTCCCCAGCGGCCCCTGGTGACTCGCTCTGAAGGCCCACGCTGGCTGAGGGCCACCGCCCTCACACTCAACCGGTCACCAACCCTACTGCACGCCCTGGGCCCGCAGGGTCGCTGGACGACTTCACCTCTCTAGGCATCCACGGCCCCAAAGGGAAAGTGGGGACCAGGCTCACCAGGACACTCCAGCCCCTCGGCCCCGGTGCAGCTAGAACAGCGGGACTAAGGGGGAGGGCCCCGAGTGTCAACCTGGAAGGGCCTGCCCTCCCCCATGACCTGTCCACCCGCCAGGGCCCTGCTTTGGGCCGGGATACTCTCAGGACACGGTACCTGTGGAAAAAGACCCTGCAGGGGCCAAGTGGAGCTCAGAGTTAGCTTCTGAGTCACCACATATAAAACCAACAGCTGGATTAGAGGCTGCCTCAGGTCCCTTCCAGAATGTTCTCTTCACCAATTCCCACTGCGCTTGGGACCTCACAGCTACTCTAAAGAGTCCTGAACCCAGAAGAAGGCTCTCAGTAACACCAGCTGAAGGAGGGAAGGACCTCCCAGGCCCCCCTAGTGTGGGCTGGAAGCACACGGGCCAGCGGGTCACCTGGGGCTTCACGGGAGGCCCCGCACGCACACACCGCTTCCCAAACCATGCTGCCACCACCGGGTTAGACCAAGAGAAGCCAGGCACACGGCACCTCGTGGGAACCAGAAAGGGGAGGCAGGCGGACACCCCGATTAGATCCAAGCAGAACCCCCTTCATGGGGACAAGGCCCCCCCCAGCCCCCTGGTCTGTCCAGCTCACCCTTCTGCACACCCTCTGGCCTCGAAGCCCTCAGAGCCTGTCTCGGCCCCACAACCCCGGGTCCGGCTACAAAACACCCCAGCTCGTTGGGGCGGGCTCCAGGGCCCCCAGCCCCCAGCACCCTCACCAGCTTCCAGCGCCCCCACCAGCCCCCACTGGCCCCCACCGGCCCCCACCGGCCCCCACCGGCCCCCACCAGCCCCCACCAGCCCCCAGCACCCCCACCGGCCCCCAGCGCCCCCACCGGCCCCCAGCGCCCTCACCAGCCTCCAGCGCCCCCACCAGCCCCCACTGGCCCCTACCAGCCCCCACCGGCCCCCAGCTTCCCACGACGTGTGCACCTGTGTGTGCTCCCCCCCTCTTTCTCCCGTTCCCCCAACATCTAAGCTCACACAACAGAGGCCGGGGCTTCCTGGTCAGGACGGGGGGCCTCTGCAACTGCCACCGAGTCCTCCCAAAGCAAGGAGCGGTCACCGTGCGGCGTGACCCCTGTGACCGGAAGCCTGACTTGGGGTGGGGGCAGGCGGAGCCCCTGCAGAATCACAACTGACCGGTTAGAAACTTGTAGGGAACTTGTAGGGAACTTGTAGGGAACACGCTCCCAACCACAGCCATCACCGCCACGCCCCTGCCGCAGAGGGGCCGGTGGGGCCGCGGAAGCCTGTCTCCCCAAGTCTGAAACAGACCCACTCCGGCGACAGCACCGCGGAGGCCACACGGCGCTGCTCCCGAGGGAACACGCAGCAGCCCTGTCGCCACTTGAACGGCACCCCTCCCCCCTCGGAAGGCCAGCTCGGGCTTTCGGGCCGCAAGAACTGATTTATTGTTTCAGGCTCAAACTTCAGTCCAACAAAAGCACTTGACTCACGCGGCCGGAATATCTCACAAATGATAGTAAACTAACACAGCCGAACCGCCACGCTTTTAAACAGCTCAGACGGCGAGATGTGTACGTCCAGGCTCACCTTAAGGCATCGTGTGAAAAGTACGAGGTGAAGGAAAAACCGACTTAAACAACGTCATGAATTCCGACATGAAACAAACAAGGGGAAACGTCATTACTAAAAGCAGCGGCCGGCCCTCCGGGACACCGGGGTCCCGGACGACCTGGCCGAGGACGAGCCGTGCACACAGGCCTCAGCCCCGCACGGCGGCCCCACGTGCCGCCCCGCCGCGTCACCAGAACCCACTTCACTTGTATTTACGGCATCCACTTAAAAGCATGTAATCTCCAAATCTGGACCAAGCAGCTTCCAGACCGAGGCAGGGGGGAAGCGGGCGATCCCAGGGCACGGGCAGGAGCAGAGACGCCGTGAGGCCCAGGGCCAGTCCCCGTCCGGGGTCTCACCCAGGCCGGCGCCATGCCCCTTATTCAGCCGCGCCCCCGCTCGCGCCCAGAGCACCTCCAGCACCAGGACCAGGTGCACGGAGCAGGCGTGCGGCCCTCAGAGCCCCTGGCGCCCTGGCTGATTCGCCCAACGTCCCAACGAGCTACTGAATTCCACCCCCGGACCCTGCCAGGAAGATCAAAAGGACGCTGGGCTGGGGCGCCCGGGTGGCTCAGCCCGTTAAGCATCCGACTGCGGCTCGGATCATGATCTGAGGCTCGTGAGTTCGAGCCCCGCGTCGGGCTCTGTGCTGACAGCTCAGGGCCTGGAGCTGCTTCGGATTCTGTGTCTCCCTCTCTCTCTGCCCCTCCCCTGCTTGTGCCTCTCTCTTGCTCTCTCTCAGAAATAAATAAACATTAAAAAAAATTTTAATAAAGAAAAACATTTTGTAAAAAGGATGTTGGGCTTACATGTAACAGGGGACCAAACATCCACATTTACTAGCAAGGGTGAGGGTCAGGGAAGAGGGAGACGAAGAAAGGTTGTGCAAAGGACCAGCGGCAGTGTGGACAAAGTGTCCAGGTCGAAAGGGGGCTTGCAAAGCAAAGCAGGTGAAGCTCAGGAACGGGACAGGTATCAGATGAGGCCGGGAAAACAGAGGCCAGGGTGAGGCAGGCCTTCCAGGGCCCCGAGAACCACGGGAGGCCGTAACAGGCCTGAAGGGGATGAAGGCTACACATCTACTTTCGGTAGAGACCACTTCGGATAGTGTTTACAGCACGGACTGTACCAGAGCGGCCCAGACCCGGGAGGCCAGCTCCCCGAGAGGAGAGCTGACAGGCGAGTCGGAAAACCAAATCCCCTAAATTCTTCTAATGCTAAGCATATTTATCAACGGCCCAAGGACCTGGTTTTTCTCCTTTATAAATAATCAAGTTGAAGAGGGTTTTTTTCACCAGTGGAAATACCAGGGTAAAAAAAAAAAAAAAAAAAGGATCACTGTTAAAAAGGAATATATGCTCAGAGCAAAAACGTTTACAACACCAACACTTTCGAAACAACGAGAGTCCCTCGCAGGATGTTTCCCTGACACCCCAGAGGACCACCTTTATCATCTTAGTGACCCAAGTCGTCAAAATAAGCAAGCAAGTAATAAGAGATACGCTGGGTCCTGCTCAGAACCTCCTCGCTTACTGACACACGGCATCCTTCTCATCCGTGAGCTGCGCGCGCATATCCCGAGGAAGAAAATACCAAAATGTTTTTAGTAAGTATCGCCTTGATAAACAATGGAGCAACGACCTTCCGCACACATCTGGAAGCCTAAGCACATCTCACATTCTTTCCTAAGAATCGACGGTCCCCACAGACAGAATTGCTGGGATCAGAGAAATGACCGTTTACATTTCCGACACACACAACTTCTCTGGAGGGTAATGAGGTAATTAATTTGCTCCCCACAGAACAACTAATAGGAACAACCAACACCTACCTTGTGCTCACCGTGCAGCAGGCCTTATTCTAAGCAATTTCCACATAATGACTGATTTCGATTTCACAAAAGCCTTGTAAGATAGGAGTTACTGTCATCACCACCAAGGCAGGTATCAAGCAGCCTTCGCTGATATGATGGGCGTAAGGGAAATCTTTCACCTACGATTCTCTCTTAATAAAGCTAAGCTTTCTACATTGGCTACTGTAATTTGTATTATTTATAGGCTTTGCTCATCTTACAGTAGAGATGCTCACCCTTTTCCTATTGGTTTGCAAAAGCTCTTTACATATTAGCTATGAAGCTCACGTAGGCACATCTTGTTACCTATTTTTTCACTCGTTGTCTCTTAACTCACTTATGGAATCTTCCGCCAAAAAGAATTTTCTTTCATTCTTATGCTGTTACATCTGTCAACATTTTATCTTTAAGGTTTCTGGTGTGGTGTAACGATAAGAATAGATTACATTGGTAGCTTTTCAAAGTTTTTGATCTTTAGAATGCTTTCTCCCAATAAAATCTTCCAAGGCAATCCTGGCAGACAAAATAGTTAAGGCCAAAGTGCATTGGTTGGAATGGATGTGGAGCACGGGGTGCCCTCGACCAAGGGCACCAGCCCCCAGGCAGGCTCAGATCTTAAGCAAGGGCTACACCCACCGCCAGCCAACAAGACTGTGAAGATCCCGTCCAGTCAGTCCTACAATGCCACACACACGCACACGCACACGCGCGCGCGCCAGCAGACGGCACAAGAAAGCCGGGACGACTTCCCGGACCAAACCTCGGGCGTCGGCTCCAACTGCTCCAACAACAGCCAACACAACACTGAACCCCAAAGAGATGCCAAACTGTCATCTCGTCATAGAGGCTGTGCCTTCCCAGAAGCCTCGACAATGCTCAACTTCCACCTGAAGACGGCCGCTGGCCCAGACGCAGAGGCAAGGAGGAAGAGGGAATCGCGTCCGGGACCTGACTCAGCTACGGGTTCCTCCTCTGCAAAATGGGTACGGGAGCAACCACTTCACGAGGGAGGGGCCCTTACGGCCCCTGCTTGTAAAAGGCTAGCTAGGGGTCGATGTCACCATCGCTAGCGTCACGATCTCCTCACTAGGAAACGGTCTAGTTTCCACATCCACTGACACAGAGGCTCTGTCCCCGATTGTCACATGGAGGGTCACAAGTAGAGGCCACCTGTGTAGGGCCCTGGACCACTTTTCACTTCCAGGAAATGCAGCAGGAGGCACGTCAGAAAAGGCATTCAAGCGGCTACTGATGTCACAGCCCGCCCCGCACCCCTAAACAGACCCCAAGAAGAGAAAACTGATCTTAGGAAGAGAACTCACAGATCTTCCTTCAGGACATTTTTTCCCCCAAAAGGAAACGCTCTGGAAGCATATGTTGCGAAGGTCTGTTAAAAGGCAGCATCCATTCTGACAGGGAGCCCTTCGTCTGACTTAAACCAAAGGAGGCTACACCTTCCTCTAAGGTCAAGATCAACAACAGCCTGGAACCCATGCAGACGGTCTGAGATTGAAACAAACACCCCTCCCAACTTGACGCCTGCCCCCACCCCACCATCCGTGGGAGGCTGACCCCGACGGGGCAAGGGGCTCGGGGTGCGGAGCTGAGCCCTCCGCACACACCGCGGCTGGGCCGGCCCTGACCCCCAGCTGCGGGCATCGATGCTGGTCCAGGAGCCCGAGCCTGGCCACAGCCTGTCGCCCGCGGCCTCTGGGCCAGCAGCTGCCTCTCATTCCGTGCGTCCCCCTCGCTCCCTGCATCAGGTATTAATCTAGTACCCGGGGCAGCTTCTGCGCGATGAAAGCCCAGCCGTTTTCAATAGAGAACGGTATGGACGGATTCTACGGGAGTGATGAAATGCTGCTTCTGCTCCGGCAATTAAGATGGCACAAAGTCGCCTTTCCCTGGTGCCACCCCCAACATCAAAGGATGAGAAATTCAAAGCCATTCATGCTGCATTGAAGCCTCACAATGAAGCTGGAAAATGGAAGTCGATTACTGGGCATAAATATGCAGTAGTTAAAAGGAAAGTTATAACGAAATTAAACGGCAGCAACCCCACAACGTGTTCTGGAAACTTCCACAACTACAGTACCCGCCCCCCCCCCCGCCCCCGGTTAACGCCAAGAGGGGCACCCTTATAAAGCAGGTCTCTGGCCGCGGAAAGTCAAGGCCTGCCGCTCCAGCTGCACTCGGACAGGGGGCCGCGTTGCTGTCGACCTTGCTGTCCTAATGGCCCCCGAGGCCTCGGAGAACATGGCATTTGGAGTTTGATTTTGCGAGGCTGTGAAGCTGCTGACCACAGAACATTCTGGCTCAGGGCTGCTGAGGCCACATCTGTCCTTGGTCCCGAGGCCTACGGTAGTCCACAGTCATCCCTCCCCCCCCAGTCCTACACCCCCCCTCCCCAGTCCCAGGGCTCCCCCAGAGGCACTCAAGCAGCCAGCTTCCAGGAGAAAGGACTAACCCTAAAGAGGGCAGTGTTACATCTTCCTGCTGCATAAATCCTGCTTCTCTTCCGATTGATTACTGCTCTCTTTAGGAGGGTATTTGATCTTTAAAATAAAAGCCCAGAACACAGAAAGCTACAGAAGTCTTACAATGTGTCAGGGTGTGTGGTTTTAAGGCAGGAAAATACTTCCCTCCCACACAAATGTGAATTCTGGGGAAAGACGCCACAGATCCAAGGGAGTAGAGTATCTGGGAAGGCTTGATCGACCTTAAAAATAGATAATTGAACACAGATTTTAGAATTCTCAGGAGCTACCTGGGGGGAGAAAAAAATTAAATCTTGCCTCTTTTGGATATCCAAAACTCCATTCTGATGAAACTTCTCTAACGGGGTGGTATTTTGCATTTCCAATTATAATGGAGTAATTGTGTTGCCATAGTTACCGCAAGATTCTGCAATAACTTTTGTTGCTTTGTAATTTCTGTAGCGTATATTTGTGTACAAGCAGTGGAGTTTTCCTAATCCAATGCCTCTTCCTCTCCCTGCTCCCCACTCACCGCCACCTTTCCTGGCTCAATTCTGAAACCACATCACTTTCATAGGACGATCCCTGACATAATGCACGGAATTATCAGAAGCAATTAAAACTCCAGGCAGCCTCGATCCTATTGCAAAAGAAAAAGTGAAACCAGGCCAAGGTGCAAACCCACCAGCATTGCCCCGGTCTTTCTGGCTGGGCTGGCGCTGGGCGAGGGCTGTTTACGTGTTTACTCCCAGGCCTTCCATGCTTAGGGGCTTTGTGGGAATAAACAGAAAAGCCTGAGCAGAGAAAAGAGAGGAAGCAAAGTAACTGCCCAGGCCCCTTCCTCCCTCACCGAGGGCAGGCAGAAACGCTCTCAGCAAGCAATTAGGTAGGTCTCTACAGTAATGCAATTAAGATTTAGTTAAGAAAGTCATTAGTTTTAAAATAAGTTTAATTTCTGCAACGCTTTATTTGAAAATTGTGTCACAGCAGGTCAATTTACAACATGCAATAAAGAAAACACTCATATCAGCTGCTGCAAGTTATTACAAATTTTTGATGTGCATTAAATGAGTACACGGGGTTCCACCCCCGGCCTTTCCAACTGATACGCACGGTCTCGTGCGGTAACAGTGTCAAATATTTCAACGTTAAATGTAAATACGAGATAATTTGCTCATAATCCCGCGGTGTGTTTTCGCAACGCCGGGAAACGCGGCTCACACCATCCGGGCGGGATCGGGCCACGGCTCGGCCCGTGGAAATCCTGCGGGCACCCTCCCCGGGTCGCGGGCAGCAACCCCACCCCTCCCGTCACGGACCGGGGCACCCGCGCCGCGAGCCCCGGGGAGGGACGTTTTTCTGCAAACTCACAGCCCTGGACAAAGTTACATAAACGGCGCCCGCCCGGCTCCGGGCGCCCCCGGCCCACCTGCCGCGGGCTCGGCCTGGGCGGGGGCCCGGCGCGTGCTCCCCCCCCCACCCCCCCACCCGGAGGCCAGCCGGCCGTCCTGGCCCGGCCTCGGCGGCCCGGCTCCGGCGTCCGCTCCGGAAAACCCACGGGCTGGGCGCCACGCGCGGCCTGGCGCACGGGGCCGGGGCCGGGCCGGGCCGGGCCGGGGAGCGGACCCGGGCGTCCACCTGCCGGGCCGGCGGCAGCGGCGGCGGGGGGCGTGGGGCCGGCGGCCCGCGGGCTGGGAGGAGGGGGGGGGCGGACGGGGGGGCGGACAATGGCCCGCGGGCCGGGGCCGGGCCGGGGCTGCGCTTACCGCGGCGGCGGCGGCGGCGGGGCGGGCGCTCTAGCCCCGCGCGGGCGCTCCGAGCCGCATCTCCTCAGCCTGCGCCGCCACCACCACCACCACCACCACCACCGCCGGCGGCGGGCGGGCGGGCGCTCGGGCGGCGGCGACAGCGAGGACGCGGCCGCGGCGCGCCGGGCCCAGGCTGCTGAGGCGGCGGCGGCGCGGGCGGGCGGGCGGGCGCGCGGGCTCGGGCGCGGGCGGCGGCGGGGACGGTGCTCCGCGGCGGCGGCCCCACAACCTCCCCTCCTCATTCACAAAAAATTGACCCACGTTGAACCATGATGCCGCTCCCCCCTCCAGCACGGAGCCGGGCGCTGATAGGCCACGCCCGACGCCCGTCAGCCGCCCCGGCCCCGCCCCCCAGCCGGCGGCTCCGCAGCCATTGGCTGCGCCAGCCTTGCATCACCTCCCCTCCCGGGCCCCTCCCTCCTGCCCGATTTCTAACGAAGAGCTCGTCAATTACGGTTCGGCCCCGCCCTCCGACCGCCCTCCCCGGCCGCCCGGCCGTCCTTCCATTGGTCCACTGGGGCCCCGGGTACCGCCCCGTGTGCTCCCGCCCTCGTCCCGCGGCGGCCAACCGCTAGGCCAGACGCCGTACAAACGGCAGGGATGCTCCACCTCTGCCCGCCTTCCCGCACACGTCCTGGACCCCGTTGGCTGCTCGAGCTGCCAATCCTGCGGGGCGGGGCTACCAAAGGACGCTCCAGGCGCCAGCCGCTGGGCGCTTCGCGGTTGAGAAAGCGCAGGGAGCCGGGCGGCTTGTGATTGTAAACGTGGGCCCTGGCCCTGGCGAGCCCCGCCCGGCAGTCCCGAAGAGCTGTTCTCTGCCGGCCCAGTGATCGGGACTACGCGCCCAGCGGGCGCACTCTGGGGCGCGGGCTGAGGCAGGGGGCCGCTCGGGCCTGGCCGCGGCCTCCATCTTGGGTACTGGCGGCGGTCACGTGGTGCGGCGTGCTCCGGGAGACGCACGGGCGGCGCGGAGGGCGAGTGCGCAGGCGCGGCGGGCCCCGCCCTGCCCCGCGGCGGGAACGCGGCCTGGGGGCGGGGGGGCGCTGGCCGGCGGCTGTTCCCCGACGGCAGGGGAGCGGGGCCGGCGTGCTTCGCGGACTGCAGTCGTCCGCGCGCGGTGGCCCCGGTTCGACTTTCCGCGCCCAGTGCTCGGGGCTGTCAGCTCCCGGGCCGGCGTGGCTGGGGCCGTGTCGTGTGGCCGCTCCGTGTCCCTCCGGCCCTGCAGACCCCGCGGGCTGTCCCGAGGCGGGCGCGGGGCCACCCGCGGCCTGTGTCCCTCCGCAGCAGGGTCCTCGCCCTGCGGTCCGCGTGCCCCTCCCGCTTTCCGGAGTCGCGTTTGTGGCCCCGTGGGAGGGAGCACCTGCGACGAGTGTGCGGGCTGGCGCCGCGCCGGCCTCGAGGGCCCCGGCTCGGTGGCCTTGTTTGGAAGGCGCGTCCTCCAGCCAGGGTGCGGCGCCCAGTCCGCGGCTTGCCTGGCGGGGGTTTTGCTTCCGTGAAACTTCGCACCTGGCAGGATGCTCAGAGCCCTCGCAAGGTGTTTCTCAGCCCAAACCAGGGACTGAAAAGACTTGAGATCCTAACAATCCCGTTTCGTTAAACACGTTGCCTCCTCACCAAAGCAGCTTCTTTCCTAGAAAGCAGACTCTGAAGAGAGAGATTATTTAGCCGAGCCCAAGGGATTTTCCCCCTCCGCTGCCACAGTGTCCTTACTGATCAGGCTCCGGTGACCCCGGGCTCGCGTTGTACTGCGGGGCCCGTGAGGATACGCGAGCGGGGCCCGTGGAACAGGAACGCTACCTGCCGTGACGGCGGGGGCAGGACAGAAGAAAAGTCCGTGGAGAAACCGCCCGGGGTGATTAGGTCCTCGGAAGTCACCTGCTAGGCTGGGGGAGGAGGGGGAGGCCGGCGCTGCCCCACCGTTGGCCGCCCTCGGCGCCCATCATGATCTAACAGAGACCCCGATCCTTTCCAAGTTTTATGGCCCAGATGCTTTTCCAGGAGAGACAATTAGAAGGGTTTCTGTGTCAATGGAAGGTAATGCTTTGTGGTATTATTTTATTTTGTAGTATTAAGAAACCTTGGGGGTTTTTATCCCGTCGCCTCTCCAGAACTTAAAATCAGAAAACAGGTCAGTCTGATTATCAAGTTTGGAATAATCCTAGAGGCAAACAGAGGTGAAGCCTGATGGAGTGTCTGGGACAAAGCTGGCCGGTGGGGTGCTGGCAGAGGTGTGTGGCTGCCTATTTTGAGGGCCTTTCTTTTTAGAAATGAGCAGAGATTCGTTTTAATGTTGTTCTTGGTTGACGCCTGGAGGAAAAACATGTAGAATTTTCAAAATGAGAACGCGCAATTGCGTGATATTTTAAACATATCGAAATAGTAAGTAATGGTTAGAAAACCTTGGGCATCCTAAGTAGAAATGCCCGTCTTAAGATAGCTTTACTTTGAAACAACCGAATGGTGAGTTGCAGAATTTTAAAACAGAAGGCATAGCTGAAGATGACCACTAGTGACCTGGCCAGGCATCGAAGAGATACATTTATCGAATGTTCATACAAGGTGGAACAGCCAGGGGCCGAGTTACATTCAGAGGATAAAAATGAAGTTACAAAGTTACTTCACGGATCACTAAAAGTGTACAGTAATCACAAAATGCAGGGGAAATGGGTACAAGTCCAGTAAAATTAATTTTACGAGTACAGAATGAGAGTTACATGCCTGAAGAAGCAGTCACCTGGGAGAGTTCTGGGATGTAATCCAAGGCGGGACTAATTAAAAGGTAGACTTGCATTCAGAGGGATGAGTAGTCGCATTGTGGCGCACAGTGAGCCTCACCTCCGGTCCTGAGAGCCCCGGAAGAGTGAGGCAAGGACCCACTCACCTTTTTTGAAGAGGAATGTGGGAGCCTGTGCTCGGTGTCCTAGGGAATGTCTGGTGAAGGAGACTGCTCACGCCTGGTGAGGACTGGGACGGTAGAGTTGCGCACAAGGAAAGGAAGGTCTCTAACACTGAAGCCGGGAAGGCAGGTGGAAAACAGTCCAAACCCAGAGGGCTTTGATTCAGGAAGAAAATGAATCCCAGTGTGAAGAAAGGGAAGCAGATCCTTCTTCAATCAAAAACAGAGACAACCGGGAAGACTCAGAGAAAAAAGAAAAAAAAATCTAGAATTAGAAGTTCCGTAAGGTGGCCAATTTTAAATACACAACAACAAAGAGAAAACCCAATAGCTTTCAGATATACAATCAATAATTATAAATGCCACTATTTATCAAGTTTTGCTATACGGCCGGCCCTGTGGTTAGCATTGTATATGCATTAGAAAAACATGATGGAAAGTTCCCGGTCACATCAGCAAAAGAACATTTTAAAGACCGAACTGTAACATTAAACCCCAGTGGAAGTTCGTGGGACTTGACAAATGGTTGAATAGTTCACCTGGAAGAATAAACATTTGAGAACAGTCAAAAAGAAGAGTAATGGGGGAGACAGTGCTCCCAGAAAACAAAACCTACTACCGAGGCTCCGTAATGAAAACAACGTGGTACTGGCTGAGACGGATGGAAAGTCCTAGAAAGTCAAGAAGCATCCCCAAGCAAACACAAGCTGAGCTGCGTGGTCTGTCCGTCCCAGCTCCTCCTGGCCGCAGCCCTCCAGGCTGGTCAGTGCCTGTGTCATGGCAATGGCCAGGTATTTGGAACATCACATCCTGTACGGATTTAAATATAAAGGCAGTTTTTCAAATCAGAAAACAACGTGGTTGGGCACCTGCTTATCAGCTGACGAGAAGAGTATAAAAGTTGGGTTCCTGCCTCATCAGATGAAGGTTCAAGTATTAAACAAGAAAAGGCATGAAAGTACTAAGGAAGATCTGTCAGTGGGCATTTCTGTAGGATTATAGAGTAGAATACTGCCACCCATTGTAAAGGGAAATACTGATAAATTTGACTATGCTTCAGTTAAAATTTGGGGTCCGATTAGCAAAGAAATAGACACATTTCAACTGTGGCATATTCGCGCAAAGGAATATTACTTGGCAATTGAAGAGAATGAGCTGCTGAGACATGAATGAACTTCAAAAATATCCTATGAGTCCCACCTGAAAACACTATACCGTGACTCCCTTAATATGAAATTCAGGCGTCAGCGTGAAGGATCCACAGGGATAGAAATCAGAAGTCTGGTTGTCTCTGAGAATGGGGACGAGGGAAAACCCAGCAAAGAGAAGTTTTCGGGCTGAGGAAGTGGTACACATCCTGATTGGGGCGGAGAGTGCACAGGAGTAAACAGGTGTCTGAACTCACTGAGTTGAAGAGTTGTGCCTTTCACGGGGAGATTTTACCTCAAAAGAAAACAACAGGGGAGGCAGTAGCTGCCCTAATTTGGGGGGCAGGGGTGGAACCTCCTGGTGCATCCAAAATATAAATAAATTTGAAAGACAAATGACTGGGGCATCCCGTGTCACATGAAGGCTGAATCCCCTTCACAGCAAGAGGGCTTTCAAAGCTGACACGAAGCAAACATCGCAAAAGCAGAGTCGTGAACAGCAAACACAAAAGGAGAATGGCCCGGTAAACACGACAGAATGTTCCATTCCTCGATAATAAGGAAATACACTTTATCTATTTGATAAAAGCATTCTGTGGAGAAATAAACACTATCACATGTTAACAGCGAGTGTCAGCTTGTAGAAACTTTTAGGCGGCTATGGACGTAGACACATAAACCCTTAACGTTTGCATGTTCTCTCACCTAATGATTTCGCTTCCAGCACTTTGTCATTTCTAATGAAATAAGTAATCGATGTTGGTAAAGATCTAGCTAGAAGATTCACAGCAGCAGTGATTAGAAGATACATATATTCATGTACGTATCCATATGGAGATAGGAATGTCTATCTCCAAGTTTCCAAAAATAGGGGTTTAATATTATGGAAAGAAATCCACATTAGAGTTTTAAGTGCAAAGGAAGACTGTAAAACATCATTACCGCATGGCACCGTCTTTATAAATGAATACATTTATAGACACAGAAAAGACAGGAAGACGCCCATCAGAATGTTCCCAGGGTTTCTTTCTGAGTATGCGGGAGCCGAGACCTCATTGTTCACTTTTTGCTCCTCCCGGCGTTCTCGATTCCCCAGTGAACGTGGGTTACTTTCGTGTGAAAAAGAAAGCTCTGAAGGGATATGAAATTGCCTAAGGAAGCCGTGGGGCGAGTAGCCGAGGGGTCAGCCAGCCTGTCCCTGAAGTAGGGACAGACACTACCAGTTTCAGACGGAGGCTGCAGAGATGGATGGGGTAGGGGCAGGGGAGCAGCCAGTGCGAACCTCCGCTGGGCTTGGGTCCTCCGTGAGGCGGAGCTGACCTTGACTGGGCAGACAGTCAAAACCTGCCAAAGAGGACGGTCTTGTTTGTTTTGTTTTCATCTCTCTTGTGTTGTGAGATAGAGTGTTGAGGTCATCCGCCTGTGGGAAGGAGCTGAAGTCCAGGAGGGCTTCAGGAGGGGGGCCCGGGCGTGAGCAGGACGGGAGATGTGGCAAGTGGCGGAGAAAGGAGGCCACGCCTGGAGGCCAGGGTGCCAGGGAAGCTCTCAGGGAAGCAGCAAACGCAGTGAGTGGAAATGAGAAGAAAACTTTGAGCGTGCTGGTGTTTTGAGGAATTTCGTTGAAAACCTCTTGGCCTGGGCGCCGCACAGCGGAGTCTGACACGGGTCTTAGGGCCAGCAGGTGTGATCCCACAGCAGGAGCGATGGCGTGGCGTGCTAGGGCCAGGGGCCCGGCAGGGGGAGAGCCAACGCCGGGCTGCGTTGCCAGCCGGCCAGAACTGTCCACGTGGGGGAAGGGGGTGCATTTACTCGGGGTCACCACCCAGGTGAGAAGTCCCCACACGTGCAGGTCTGGCAAGCGCAAGTCCCAAGACGGGCCTGGGAGCCCCCACTCTGAGGATCAGAGACAGTTCGGGCAGGAGACCCGAGGGAGGAGCCCTGGGGAGGCGGGGGGCGGGGGGCACCTGCAGAGCCTAGAGCAGCAGCTGGGCGGGAGCCTGGGAGCCGCCCCCGGGGAACTGCAAGGCCAAGCCAGGCGTGCAGGCAGCCGGGAGGCTCAGGGTCACCTGCCGTCCCTGTGACATTGTTTGTAGCAGCCCCTCAGGCCCAAGGGTGCCTGGGCTCGGATGATAAGCCACGTGGTCGCCCAGCCAATGCAAGCAGAGTGGAAGAGGGTCGGGGAGCCGGATGGAAAGACAGGAGGGAAGGATTTTATTTTCTCCAGGGCAGGGGACTCCTGGGTGTCAGCGGCCTGAGATGGCCCCGGAGGGCACCCTGGAGGATGGAGGCTCCAGACCGTCCCTAACACGTGGGGCTGCGGGAGGGGCACACAGCACACGCCTAAAAACTTAAGAGCAAACAAGCCAACAGACAGTTCCATCAAATATGCCCTGTGTGTCCCCCTCTGACACACTTACTCCGTAACTGGAATTTCAAGTCGTCCCCCCTTCCCATGCCAGAGGGGGGCCTCTGCCCTGGCTTGTCCCCTGTCTCTTCCTGCCGCCGAACACCTGAAGGCGCTTTACTCCCACACTCTGGACACGCCAGCCCACTGCACGTGGCCTCCTTCAGCCCTGAGGGTGGCAGCCTGTGGTGCGGGCTACCTTTGGAGGGCAGGACTGAGGAAGGGGCTCTGCGCGGGTCCAGGAAATGGGCTCTGACCCCTCGGACAGGAACTCATGGGCTCCAGTCGTGTGGAGCAGAGCCGTGCCCAGAGAGCACGGGCCCCAGACTTCTCACCTGGGAAAAGGATATGCCAGGGGCGGGGGTGGGCGCTAGAGAGCCATGAGCCCAGGCCAGGGGCCCTCTTGCTCAGGTCTACGGGAGGGGCTGGAAAGCCCAGGCAGAAGAAACCTTAACCAGGAGGAGACTCTAAAGGGTAAGAGGGGAGTGTGTGTACGGATACAGACAGGCTTCGAGGTGTGGGGCAGGAGGTGAGGACGGCACCTTATTTTACAACAGACGTGGTCACAGCTAAGAAGCGGGCCTGGACAGCCTAGTAATACCAGCAGCCAGCGGCACTGAATGTCCCTGCTGTGAGCCATGCGTGTTGGAAACGGCATTGGTGGGGTACCGAAACGGGAGCTGAGCGGGGGATAGAATGGACTGCTGAGCAGTGGCAGGGACCTGGCCAGAGTCAAAGGCAGTGTCTTTATAATGGTCAAGGCCATGTGGTCTGTTTTTTCTGGTTGCACTCAGAAGCCAAGGTGCAAGGAACCCGTATGGCTGGATGATGCAAGATTGGGGGCTGGGATGAGGACTCTAGGGTGCTGGCCACGGTAGTGGGTGTGCTTCTTCACGGGGTGCAGGCCGGCTGGGGCAGGAAAGGGAGATGGAGAGCGGAAGGGTCGGATGGAGGCATGAGGGTTTCAGTCCGATGCATCAGCAGGCTCACTGGAAGGGACTGAAAGAGGGTGTGGAAGATGGCTATCACCCGCAGCCTGAGATTTCCGGGGTGGAGGTCAGGGCCAAGTGCAGGGCTCTGGCAAAGTGGCTGACTGGTCCACCTGAAAACACTCTCGTTACAGAGGTCCTAGGAACATACCTAAAAGGTAGCACTTTAAAAACACGCGGCTGAGACGCAAGGAAGAAAGGGAAGTCCCAGAGGCCAAATCTGAGGAGGAAACAAAAATTAGAACGTGCTAGACTGGACACTGAGGAGGAAGACGTTACCAGTCTCTCGCCCCCAGGGAGTGGGTTCCATGCCCAGCTGGAGAGCTGGCTCAGGGGCTCCTGCATGAGAGGTTCTCAGGCGTGGCGTCCTTCGTGGAAGGATGGACTAGAAAGAAACCCGCCCCTTGGAGCATAGACAAGGAAGAGCTTTCCTGTCCACCTTGGGTCTCAGGGTGGTGGGCGAGGCTCCCCGGGGAACTTGTTACAGGGCCCGCCCTCGGTTCTGTCTGAGTGCATGCAACGTACAGGATCTAGGAACCCTCAGGCCAACAAAGTCACATCGAGAGCAGTCCGGGTATGGGATACTCTTGGGGCGCCCGGCAGAAGCCAACAGCTCTAACAAGGGAAACACCCTCAGCCCACAGGTAAAGCCTCACTGAAAATGAGCTCACAACCTAAAATTATAAAGCCCGAAAGAAGTACTTCATCGTGAGCAAGAGTCAGCAGATAAGTGAAGAGCAGGATGGTATCTTCTCCCCACCGCCCCCGAGAAACTGAGATAATATAAACAAGTTTAATATACATATGCTAGAAATGTCTACGGAAGTTGAAGAAGAATTGAATGTGTAACGTAAGAGTAAGGCACCAGGGAAAAAGAAAAGATGAATTTTTTAAAAAACAAACAAAACCTCTAGACATGAAGAATGTAGCCATTAAACTCAAAAATGCAGTGATAAAGATCAGACCATGAAACAACAGAGAATGTTATTCGCAAATGGGAAGACCGATCTGGGGAAATTATGCAAATGGGGACCAGAGAGACAGCGAGGCGGAAGCTAATGTCCCCGGGAGAGTGGTGGCTGCACCGGAGCCCTGAGCCCATCTTCCCCACCCAAGGGGACCCCAGCCCCAGATGCTGCAAGAGTTGTCTGCTACTGGCTCACAGCTGCATCCTTCTCCAGAGAGCTGTCCTTGGTCAAAGGGAGTCACCTCACCTGCGAATGCTTGGGAGGGTACCCCTCCCCTCCCGGGGGGCCCTCCAGGGATGTCTGACTGACAGGGGTAGACAAGGCCAAACCCCGAGGTAGGAGGCATGCATCTGAGCCCCCATGGGACGGGGCTGAACCAAGGCCTGAGTGTAACTCTAACTTGCTTGGCTCCTCCCCTGCCCCTTCCCGCTGACCCTCACTTCTGAGAGCAATCCCTCAATAAATAATTTGCACAAAAATCCTCACCTCCAGCTCTCCTCCTGGGGCATCTCATCTAAACAAGGCATTTCAGGAGAAGACAATGGAGGAGGCACATAGGAGTTCTCCCCGCTGAAGCACATCTTTATCCCACTGATTGGCGGGGTTTGCAGATCTGCCCTGTAGCCATTTCCCCAGCCCCCAGGTATGGGTGTTATCAATTCATGGTGCACATTAATATCCCTTTTGTGGCCTAGTGTGGGGCCTTGGCCAGTGGTAGTGGATGTTTCATATCTGCCTGGAAAAAAGAGGTGTTTGCTAATTTAAGAGTTCAGAATTCTTTCAATACGTGAACATTAGTTTCATCCTCAGATAGATGTACTCAGCAGACAGCAGAGCCCCTGCTTTTATTCCCTCACCTGTGGGGTAACAGTCATCGCAGTAGGAAAGGCCAAGAGGAGCGCCTCTCGACATGCCGCCACTGCCCTGGCCAAGGTAATAAGTCAGCTGCAAGAAAATGCTGAGCAGAGAAGTTGTAAATGTGCAAGTAAATCTAAGCTCATGCTAAGTATGAGCTGTAACAAACAATGGTGTAAAATAGAATGATGGACGCTTTCTGGTGTCTAATAACAAGGTGGAGCTGGTAAGGCAGCAGGGAACGTTGGAGTCTAGGCATTTGAAGATCCTTGTAGTATGTGGGAATTTAACTTTAGATTTTGTTAAGCAAAAAGTGCTTGTTACGAATTTTGAAGAAGGTACTAAAAGACTTGAAATAGAATGGACAGCTTCCATGGTAGTGAGGAGCAGGGGCAGAGAAGAGAAGGAAAGATGGAAAGAAAAACCATTCGTCTGATAGAATGTAGGGAAGAAGAATAAAAGAAACACGGAAAGAGAAGATGAAACAGAAAACCCAGAATAACCCCGGGAACTAAGCATAAATAGATCAGTTATCACCATGAATATAAACGGACTAAATTTTCCAGTGAAAGGCAGATTGTCCGTTTGGGTTTAAAAATACAACCCATCTTCCTACTGTTTATAAATGATAGCCCTAAACATGAAAAGTTATAGTCTGCAGGGGCAAAAAATGATGTTCTAGGTCAACACTAATCAGAGGAAGTCCCTGCTACTATAATATCAGTTAAAATCGACTATAAGGAAAGAATGCATTAGAGGCAAAGGTGGTCACTACATAATGGCAAGAGGGACAATCCATCAAGGAGATATGACAGTTTAAACTTTTTTGCATCTAGTAGTCTAGACTCAAAACAATGTGAAGCAAAACTTTGAAAAGTTCCCAGGAGAAATTTATAAACACACTAGTGGAAAACACTAGTCTTTCAGTAACTGATATACAAGATTTTAATCATAAAATTAACAAGTTTATACTAATGTTCACATACTGAAAAAATTCTGCACTCTGAAATTAGCAAACACAAACTATATAGAACATTTACAAACACTGGCCACGGCCACTTTCTAGTCCACAAAGCAAATCTCTATGTGTTCCAAAGAATCAGTACCAAACATGTCACCTTCTATTACCAAAATGTGATTGAGTTAGAAAATAACCACAAAAATGGGGTGCCTGCGTGGCTCAGTCAGTTAAGCGTTTGACTTTAGCTCAGTCATGATCTCACTGTTCGTGAGTTCAAGCCCCACGTCGGGCTCTGTGCTGACAGCTCAGAGCCTGGAGCTGCTTCGGATTCTGTGTCTCCTCAGTCTCTGCCCCTCCCCCGCTGGCACTCTGTCTCTCTCTCTCTCTCTCTCTCTCAAAAATAAACAAACATTTAAAAAATTAAAAAAAAAAAGAAAACGATTACAAAAAGTTAACCCCAAGAACATCTATAGGCAAACTATTAGAACCAATAAGAAAGCTCAGCAAGACTGCTGGGTGTAAGACCCACATCTCAAAGTTCATTGTGTCCCTAAGGCTGGTGCGAAACATTGCCAATTGTAAAGATATCACTGATAATGCAAAACCTCATGATACCTAGGGATCAGTCTGACAAAAGTTGTATAGATATTAATGAAAATAATTATGGAACTTTATTGAAAGATATTAAAAAGGCACCCATGTTACTGGAAACATACACCAAATTTCATCAGTTCTGAAATACGCATTTTTTTTACATTAACATCTCAGAAATCGGACATGTCTGAAAACTGACAGTGCCTTAGCTGTGTCATAGGTCACTGATCAGTTGGCAACACTTTTTCTTTCTCTTTATGTGGATAAAATAACGGTAATCTTTTTACACAATGGCACTTTGTATTCAATTTATCATGTCTGTGGATGCGGAGACTCAAACTTGTAAAATTGGCCTTTCTCAACAGTGTATTTTATAACTTCAATGAAATGTTTTGGCAAGTTGCTTCTGAAAATCATTGTAGAGCCCACGATAGGCAAGGCCATGTTGATAAGTACATGGTGGTTAGGGAAGGTGTATTTACAGATGTCAAGATCTCTTCCAAACTTCAGAAAGACAGAGGTTGCATTACAGAGCACGGAAGAGGCGCTACTAAATAATTGATGCCTGGACAAATGGGTAACTACCCTGAAAAAAATATATAATTCTTGTGTCACATCAAACACATAAGTATGCCAGAAAAAATCTATATGTGAAAAGCGAAACTTTAAAGTTTTAGAAGTACATATGGGATGGATAGTTTTATGATCTATGAAAGGACTTCTTTTTTTTTAAATTTTTAATGTTTTCATTTATTTTTGAGAGAGAGAGAGAGAGAGAGAGAGAGAGAGAGAGAGCTCAAGCCGGGGAGGGGCAGAGAAAGAGGGAGACACAGCACAGAGCCCGACGCGGAGCTTGAACTTGTGAACCACAAGATCATGACCTGAGCCGAAGTGGGACCCTCAACCGACTGAGCACCCAGGCGCCCCTGGAAGGACTTCTTTTAAAGCCGTATTACATACAACATAAAAGGCATAAACACGAAGGAAAATATTAACAAATTTGGCATCAGTGATCAACAGCAGTAGCCATTAGGGAGATGCACATTAACCCCCAATGAGATGCCGCTTCACACCTGTTTGAGTGGCTACCATGGAAACCAGCGTAAACAAGCACCAGTCAGGATGCAGAGCAGTGGTAGCTCTCACATGTGGTTTGTGGGAATGCAAAATGGAGCAGCCATTCCCGAACACGGTTTCACCATTTTTTCCCCAAAGGTAAATACATACTTATCATACGACCAGTAATCTTATTCTGATGTTTTCACCCCACAGAAAAGAAAATGTATGCTCACACGAAAATCTATACACAAAAACTCACAGCACTTCCATTCCTGATGGCCAAAAACTGGAGACAACCCATTCCAACAACTGAATGAACGAACAAAACAATGGTACCTTCACACGGCGATGTGAACACACAGCAACAAAATGGGATGAGCTATTGTGGGTGAGCAACGTGCATGAGCGCACGTGGGCTCCTTAATCTTTCTAGTTTTCTGCAAGCTTCAAATATTTAATAGTGAGGCACAAAATAAAATACACATGTGCATAGGTGATAAAATTACGGAGGATACTTTAAAGAGTGGAACGTTTCTCGTTCAAGACTTTCACCGTAGTTCAGCACCGAGTGGTTATTCGTTCAATGCTTGTCTTCCACATTAGACAAGGAGCAATCTAGCCCTAGGTCTCCTGTTCGCTGCTGTCCTTTCTCCACTTTGCACGGCTCCTGGCGCTCCATAAATATGAGTTGAAAGAACAACATCGTTTCTGTGATCCAGAACAGGCAAGGATTATACATTATTTTTAAATCATATTTAGGAATGTTACTGGTTGTACTACTGAAACTCACCATTGTTTGTTTCTTTCATAGCGGTGTTTTTTTTTTTTTAACATTTAGTCATTTTTGAGAGAGAGATGGAGTGTGAGTGGGGGAGGGGCAGAGAGAGAGAGAGATAGGAGAGAGAGAGAGAATCCCAATCTCATGCTCAGCATGGAGCCCAATGTGGGGCTCGATCCCATGACCCTGGGATCATGACCTGAGCTGAAATCAATAGTTGGATGCTCAAATGACCGTGCCCCTCAGGCGCCCCCAAATTTAGTTATTTCTGTATGAAAATCAAATTACATTTTCACTAACAAGCAGTTTCTACTTTTAGACACAAAAGAAATTCAAAGGATAATTCAAAGGAATATATAAACATAGGCAAATAGTTAACTTTGCTTTTCTAGTGACCATGACGTGTTTCGTTATTTTTGTTTAGAAGGACAGAACATGAGAGAGAGCGTTTTATCATGATTCTGCTTTTAAGTAAAAGAGAGGCGCCTGAGTGGCTCAGTGGTTTAGCAGCCGGCTCTTGATTTCGGTTCAGGTCATGACACCAGGGGAATGGGATCGAGCCCTGAGTTGGGTTCCTTACTGAGCTGGAGCCTGCTTGAGATTCTCTCTCTCCCTCTGCCCCTCCCCCACTCGCCCCTTCAATTGCTCTCTCTCTCTCAAAATGAAAATATTCTTTATTCTGTGAATCTTTTCAGCATTTGACCCCCAAAATATTGCCATCACTTATAACATAGACTGATTAGCAGGCCCGTCTCCCCATAATTTAGAGGACTATGCAGTTACTTCATAGAGAGAGCACCCAGGGAGGTCTTCTCTCGTTGAATGCCCACGACAACCTTGCCTACAGGTGTTCTTATTCATGGTACCCGTGAGGGTCAGGCAACTGGGGGATGGAAGACACTGCCCGAGGACACGTGTCTAGACTGGGAATTCCATGTGGGTAGGAATACGGTGGGGAGACAAATCTGTCCCGTGTTCACTGCCGTGGCCCTAGTGCTCAGCATATCGCCCAGCGCGCCGTAGGCACACCGAGCATCTGCTGGGGGGATCATTCAAGAAACATCTATTAAGAGAGGAAGGTAGAGACTGCACTCAGGTCTAGCTGATTCGAAGCATTCGCTTTTTTGTTTGTTTGTTTTTTAATCAGCGCCATAAATCTGGCTCTTTCTCTTTCTAAAACCCCAACCCGTTAGGTATTTTCTTTCTAAACTGTTCTAGGAGAATAGGAATAATTAAATGGTCTTTGCTTTATTGAAGTGAAAAATCACTCTCTGCTCCCTACACCAAAGGTAGGAATCATTCAGAAACGCTTCCCCCTTCTGCTGGATGCACAGCGTGGAGCCGGTCCCTGGGGAGGGGTGTGTGTGTGTGTGTGTGTGTGTGTGTGTGTGTGTGGCGGGGGGGGGGGGGTTCGTGTGGGGCCTCCAGTCCCTACACGAGCCTCTGTCCCGCCCAAGCCCCGCAGCGTGACACCCACTGAGCACGCTTCACAGCGCCCTGCGCTGCTCCAGAAACACAACAATAGGGCATCTGATTTTTAATTTTAATTTTATTTTTTTCCCCACTAAAATATTCAAGTGAGAAACATTTGGAGATTTATATTCAGGGCACAAGACCAAATGGCGTCTGAAGCATTTCTTTGTTACATATAATTAATTTTTCTTGGCTTTTTTCTCCTTCATGACAAAGCCAGATCTGTACCATTCATCCTATTTATAGGTGAATATTTCTCTTCCCCGAAGATTCTCAGCAAGTCACTGTGATGCCAGCGGGGAGAGCGTGGCTCTGCTTCCCGTCCGTCCTGTCTTCATGTGGTCCAGTGGAGACACCACCTGAATCAGGCACTCTGAGTTACAGGCGTGAATTTTTAAAAACAAACAAACAACGAAGAAGCAAACAACCAAACAACCACCCTCAGTCGGCCTTTACCGAGTGAAACTGACTGAGCTCTTCCTATGTGACTTCAAAGGATCAAGTAAGAGCACCGTCCAGCAGCCGGAGGGGGCGATGTGGGTGGGAGTTGGTGGGGGGAGGCACAGGAAAGGACTGCTTCTGTCTTTTCCTGGTGTTTTTCTAGAAGAAAAGCCTCTTTGCTTCGGATATACGTATACACACAAAAACCACCCCACAATTAGAATCTCAAGAACTGTAGGAAAGAAAACTTAGAGAGAATGTTATTTTTCCAATAAAAGATAGATGCGATCTGGCCCCTGGGTGTTGGTTTTAAGTGGAGATATTGACTTCCAGCTGACTGATGGGTAGAACATCTTTCTCCTGAAATATTGATAGTAGATTACACGGAACCACAAACTATCTCCATAAAGCACATCATTTCTGATCCTAATGGTGTTTTCTTTCCTCTGGATGACTGCTACATTCATGATATGATGGCTTTATTCTATCTTGGGGAAAAACTTTTTACCATACTGCTAAATTAACTTGTCAAAAGGCTTCAAACTTCGGAAGCTTTTACAGCTCAATTCAATGCTATTATTCAAGATTGAATGGGAAGGGCCACGGACTGTAAAAGCTTGCAAAAAATAAATTTCACAGGCTTTCACAGACTGAGTGAAATACTTACCTTTTGTCCAGGTTGTATATCTTTATTGGGGAGTCTCAGAATAGCTGCATTTTGCCTATAAATCCTTGCTCTTGCCCTAAAAGACTGCGTGTTTTGTCTGCTGCCCTTGAAGGTCCTATGCAGTGCATGTCCTCTCGATAACAATTCATCCCTACAGAGCACGATGGGGACTTGAGTGCTCTCCAAAACATGGGGCAGAAGGGAAGACAAAGGCTGCCAGCTCCCAGAATGATCCTTGAATTTTTTTACTTCTTTTATTCTCAAAACAGATTCACAAGGGATTTCATAGCCAATTACTGCTTACAAAAGCAAGCCAATGGTGGCGGTACTTTCCAAGGGCTACGTCTGGATCCGGGGATGGGGGGGGGAGCCACATAAAGATATGGCAGCAATCGATGTCAGCACGCTAACTGAGAGGGGCCATTTGGAACACCAGGTGAAGCACAAATGTCCAACATGGAATGGAGTCTCCGTGCCAGACTCCAGAATGCTCGGACCACCAGGTAGTCAGGGCAGTGCCACGAGCCATGCGTTGATCCATCGGCCTCACACCGTTGCAGCCCATGACTGACACTGAGCAAGCCTGGCCTGTACACCTGGGCACGAAGCAGGCCTCGCCGTAGGATGGGACGACATGTGGTCTGACTTGCCCTTCCTTTTCACATGGAGCCTCCGTTTTCCCCAAATCGCTTCTCCAGCAAATGCCATCAGTGGATGCCGGGATTATTTGAGCGCTCTGAGGTGCTTAGTAATGACGGGGCGGTTACCCTGCAGTCTTGTGGAGTAGGGTTTCTAAGATGTCTTCAATCTGTAAAAACATGTCAACGTCAACTCAAAATGCTCAAGGTACTCATGAAAAAAACAAAACAACCACGTAGAGATTGCATGTCTGTACCCCGAGGAGACGACAAGATGGCTGGAAGGCAGCGTTCGCGTACAGACACCCCCATCTTTCTCGTGTGTGAAGGCAAGTTGAAACGCCTTGTCTCCGATAAAGCCTTCTTGCCCCCTCAACCGAAAGAAATCTTTTGTGGAGCTTTTTTTGGAACGTAGCATTATTTTCTTTCACGCCCAGCAATTCCTACAGTGTGTAATGGTTGTTTGCATGCATGCATTCCTGCTCTCAGACTAAATGTCTGTGGGTCCAACAGTGCCCTCCATCTTCCCGTCTCCCAACAGCCCTCCCAATAGCGCACACCCACCGTGTACCCCTGGGAGCATGTACTTTGGGGAGCTCGTCAAGGAGTCCAAAGGGCATCTAAGACTGCAAACAGCTGTGCTAGGCGACCTGGGAGTCAGAAAATCCCCTGGGGCTTCGGAGAAGTACCGGGAAGGCTCAAGACATCGGACGGCAACTGGGCTTCAGCGGGTAGGTGTGGCTGAAACATTTGCCCCGGAGAGGAGGCCCCCGACGTCTGGGCAGGGGAGGAGAGGGCAGGGCTAGCTCCGAAGACAGTACCTGGACCCGGCTTCGCAGGGCTGCATTCCTGTGCAACAGCATTGGGTTTCCAGCCCCAGAGGAGGGGGTCGGGGGCACCCTGCTGCGGGAGCGTTCCGATCCGGGGGAGCCCCACCCGGGCCCCCCTCACTTCTGATTCCCAGCCCCCTGCGTGGCCACTTCACAGGGTTCCCGCTCCCGTGTGGATGAACTTCTGATCTGGCATCGTTCTTGATCTCTCAGTTCTTCCTGAATGTCAAGCTCAACTGGATGTGATCCGACTGAGAAGAGGGATGGGCGCGTTGGTGAATTTTTGGAAATAGAAGCATCACACTGAAGGTGATCACTTGGGAAGCCTTCTTACAGATATTCTGTTACTGTGCCCGTAAGAGTCCCAGGCTTCTCGCTGAGTTGGGTAAAGGGCACAGGAGCAGGAGACGGAAGTTACGTTTACGAGCCTCTACTGTCTGCCCGGCTCCGTGTTTGGCATTTCACAACTGCCACCCTCAACCACTCTGTATTATTACCTCCTTTCCAGAGAGGAAGACCGAATGCTCAGAGACTCTGAGCAGCTTCCCAAAGTCGCAAAGCTAAGAAGCAAGGGCCAGCGTGGGCCTGCTACCAGCCAACTCCTGAGGGCTTTTTCCGCACACCACACCACCTTCCTACGGCTACCCACGGCTGGAAAACACAGCCCCTAGGTGTGTGAGGCCAAATCTGGGCTTATGATGACCTGGGCTCAAAGTGAGAAAAGAGTTTTTGATTTACCAGAGACTTAAATACTTAAATACTGAAGGTTTTGTGGGGGGTTTGTTTGTCTGTTTGTTTTTCCCCATAGAGGTGTTCTGGTGAATTCAAAATCTAATTGGGAAATTAGAAATGTGACTTGCTATCCTTGGAAGAATGTCAGCTTTGGCAAAGCACACTAGCGAACTCTAACGGTGCACGGGAGTCGGCAAACTTGATGGGACGTGTCTTGTGTCCCCGTGACTGCGTCTGCTCGGCTGGCCTTCCCATGCTGTCAGGCCACAAGGTCACGTGCAATCATATGCAGGGGGCAATGCCAATCAGGAAGCAAAAGCAATCGCTTAGAAATGCTCCTGGTATTTTGAAGAGGATGCAATCCTTGAGAATCTACAAAGCAGAATACAAGTCAAGAAGGAGGACCGGACAAAACTACCACACAGGTAAAGAAGGTCCATACAAGTGTGTACGGATAGGTGTGTAGACAGCCCTGAGTTATTTCCTTCAGAAAACATCTCAAAAGCGGCCCTGATCGTGGTCAGCTATGCCTTCCCCGTGACTGCCTGTGGGCACCTCCAGAGGGCCAGCACCTTCCCCGCCAGGGACTGACCGACCCTTCAGGGGGTGCTCTCTGAGGGTGCAGAATAAGAAACTCACAGATCTCAGAGGCTCAGCACCTGTTGCCCATCAGCCAAGGGGCTACGCGCCTCAAATTCTCCCAGGGCCCCGGGCTTTCCACCCACAGGACTACTGTGAGCCCGTGCTTAGAGCCACTGCTGGGACACAAGGGTCCGCCGTTGGAGACTGAGTGTCCAGCACGAGCTGGTCCCTGCTCGGGTGCTGCGAGCCTGCCAGGGAGAGGGCTGCTGGGGCCGGGGCACAGGGTCCAACACGGTGGAAAATGACTTTTTTTTAAGTGTTTTAAAAGAGAGAGAATGAGATCCAGATGCATTTTTTGTAAGACTAAGACCAAGACTAAAGTCTCGAGGGAGAAAAAGTTTATGTCACAGAGGGAATTTTATTTTTATTTATTTTTAATGTTTTTAATGTTTATTTATTTTTGAGAGACAGAGGGAGACAGAGCATGAGCAGGGGAGGGGAAGAGACAGAGAGGGAGACACAGAATCCAAAGAGGCTCCAGGCTCTGAGCTGTCAGCACAGAGCCCGACGCGGGGCTTGAACCCACCAACTGTGAGATCACGACCTGAGCCGAAGTCAGAACTTAACCGACTGAGCCACCCAGGAACCCCATCAGAGGTAATTTTGGAGAAAGGAGAGAGAGATGGTTTTGAGAACACTAAGGAGCTGCTTGTTAATGAAAATGAGCATTTTATCAGAGGCCGTCCGGCCCGGGGACCAGGCGAGACGAGGGGTGACTTGCGGGAGACGGTCTGGAGGCTGACGGGCTGGCCAAGGCCTGCAGGGCGCCGCTGGGAGTTAGGAAGCGATTGCACTCATTATGGGCATCTTTTTAGCAGAGAGAGAAGCTGCCATCAGCCAGGCGGCCGTGACCCTGCAGCAGCGCGCACAGCACAGCCGATTTCCGAGCTAGAGCAAGAGGGCCTTGCGGACAAAGTGGGCGAAGGTCGCAGCTCAGTGCTGGTGCTGCTCGGCTGTCTGTCTGTCTTGTGAGCAGCCGACCGCCTCCCAACACGGTGTCCAGAGAAGAAACGCTGCGTTTGCTCAGAGGCCTCCTGGTAATTGCCAGAGGTTTGGGAAGAAGCTGAGGAATGGCATCATGGGAGCACCTCTGGACAAGGCGGGAGAGACCCCTACCAGCCCCAGCAGGAGTTACAGTTTGCTGAGAAGTCTGGGCGTGGAAGGTTCTAGACCCCAGACTGCTCCAGGCCTCAGCACCGGGGATCGGAGGACGCTGCGGGCTTTCCTGTGCAGCCGCCTCCAGGCACAGGGAGGCTTGTGCTGTCCCAGCGTGGGGTCTGGCTTCCTGTGCTCCCGGCCTCGGGAGCCTCTGAGCCTGTCCTACCTGGGACGCCCCGGCAATATTGACGCTTTCTACTGTGGCTCCCAAGGGACTTGAGAAGCCGAGGTCGAGACACCTAGAGTTTGTGGGACCAGCAACAGCTTTGGGAAATGGAGTTTCATAGCAGGTGCACCACGTAGGAAGACCAAGCCTTCGGCAGTCCCGTTCCCTTCCGCGTCAGCTGTGATCGTGCTCTTCCCCCAACGCCGTGTTCTGGGGCAGGGTCCCAGTTGTCCCCAAGCCGGGGCCACGGCCACAGTCCCGTGGGCACAGTCCTCGCTGGGCACGGCCCGAGGTCAGCCTCCACAGGCTGGCGGGACCGATTGAAGCCCTAATCCCGCGGCTTTAAGTGCAACCCCCTGGGCAGCTTCTGTGCTCACTCTCCTTTCCGCGCTCTGCTGGCTTCAGGGTCAAGTCCTGTCCCTTCACTGACTCCCACGCGGGCATTCTGTGAGCTGAGTCTTTGCCGGAGATCCAGGGGGGAGGGGGGAGGCCCTCGTGGGGCGCGGAGCTCCGCCCCCACCTGGTTCTCCCCCCGCGGCGCACAGAAAGCCCGGCCGCCTTCGCGCTTGAGCTGTGAGGCTGGAGAGTGTCCAAGAGCTTCACCCTCCGAGTGCTCCCTCAGGTCCGATGACCTGCTCCTTCCCGTCATTTCTCGTCCTGTCCTCGCCAGGGGCCTTCCCACCGCACACACCCACACGCCGCTTCCTACGGAGGCCCCGCCCAGGAACCGCAGCCCCCTCCCCCTTCCTTCGGAGGCCCCGCCCAGGAACCGCAGCCCCCTCCCCCGAGGGTTCTGCTGAAAACACCCGCAACCTTTCCTTGCTGTTACTCGGATTTTCATACAATCGGCACAAGAGTCCTCCCCTTGGTCCCCTTTTGAGCAATAGCGCAGAGCGGACCCGGCACGGGAGCGCTCTGCGTGGTCTGGGAACACGAGGACAGGGGCCTTTGTCCCTCCCTCCCCCAGCACCGGCGTCCCCTCTGCGCTGACGACAAAAGCCATGCTGTCCGTCGGGGTCTCGGGAGCTCGCGCTCCCCTCGGCCTGCGTCCTTGGTCTGAGCCCCCGCTGGTGTCTCGTCTCCCCGGGCCAGTGTCGGTGCGGACCGGCCGGAGGCCTAGTGCTGACAGGTTGTGTGCGGGCCTTAGTCGACCACCAGGGGCGCCTTGCTTTCCAGGCAATAAGGAATAGACCTGGATGCCCTCCCTCCTTTACTCTCTGCTCTTCACTATTACTATTATTATTATTTTTTACCTGAACATGGTGGGATGCTGGACGCGCGCAGCCTGCCGTCATGAAAATTAGGAGGAGCCTGCGTTCCCGGACGGCGCCAAAGAGGAGCTCTGGGCTGCCCACCTCCAAACTGTCCGTGTGGGACGACGGACGCTGCTGGACTGGGCAGTCCCTCCCTCCCTCTGTGCAGCGCGAACCGTTCCTAAGTGCTGGAAAGCGGCGTTAAAAACACCCTTTCAGAGTATGCAGCGGCAACGTGGTGAACATCACTCAGAGAAGCCCGGCTGGATGGCGCACCTTGTGGCCAAGGCCAAGGAACGCCTCGCCTCGGGGCGCCTGGGGGCTCGGTGTGCTGCGTCCGACGTCCGCTCCGGCCATGATCTCGCGGTTCGTGGGTTCGAGCCCCGCGTCGGGCTCCGCGCTGACGGCTCGGAGCCTGGAGCTGCTTCCGATTCTGGGTCTCCCTCTCTCTCTCTGCCCCTGCCCCGCTCGTGCTCCGTCTCTGTCTCTGTCTCTCTCAAAAGTAAATAAACATTAAAAATAAAAATAAAAATAAAATCTGTTTAAAGCAAGAAACACCTGATCCGACCACTAATCCATGGACGAGTCCGTATCTCAGACGGAAACAAGGGCAGGACCGAGGGTCAGCACCTCCAAGGCGCGAGGTCTGTGCGCGCCAGAGCGCGCTTCGGGGAAGGCGACGCTGGCGTGCCGGCGTGTGCGCGATCAGCAATCCTCCAGCCCCCGGGGACAGCGGCACCGGGCCCGACTTGGGTCCTGGTGACTTTAAGGACAAGTGCACTTCTCTTTGCCGCCGGTTCATCTTTCGGTCTTGCAATCACAGCGCTGCCTCCAGGCTGTCCTCTGCCAGCGAAACCGGAAGCAGAATCGGGGCGAAGGACCCCGGCAGGGCCTCCCGGTGCGGCCACCCCACAGACTGCGGTTCCCGCGAAGGGAATGGAAACAAACCCGCACACTTTTTCTCTGGGTCGTTACCTCCAGGACCACTTGCGGCGCTGAGACCCTCTCTGTCCCGGAGGCAGACGCGGTTCCTCAGTCGAGCGGCTTCAATTACAATAAGAGGAGAAACACTGTCAGAAACCGTAATTTCCCGATCTCACATGGAGACACAAATGCCACCCCTTCAAATTCAGGTTTTCGGCACTTTTCCTCAAAATGAAAAATGGTCGTTTCTATAAACCTCTTTACATTTGTTTAAAAAAGTTACGTAAAGGAGGGGAACTGTTGTGCATTTACAAACAGTGCACATGTTCCTGTGGGTGTGAGCGGAACATAAGTCCCCTAAGAGCTTCCTTTGCTTTTTTTTCCCCCCTCTATTGACTTGCGGTTAGAGATGATTAGGGGTTTATAATAGATGAAGTTTGTATCATAATTCAGTTAACATGTACTTATACATATGTGCTCAACCAAGTTTAATCATTTAAATTAATTATTATTGAAACTTTGGATATCATTAATCGTTACCTGAAATTATGTTATTATCGGTCTTCTTGCCAATTTTTTTATTTAAAGTTTTTTTAATGTTTATTTGTGAGAGAGAGAGACAAAGTATGAGTGGGGGAGGGGCAGAGAGAGAGAGGGAGACTCAGAATCCCAAGCAGGTTCCAGGCGCCGAGCTGTCAGCACAGAGCCCCACCTGGGGCTCGAAACCATGAACTGTGAGATCATGACCTGAGCCGAAGTCGGATGCTTAACTGACTGAGCCAGCCAGGCGCCCCTAGTTTTCTTGTCGATTTTATTTTTTCTGTGAAAGAGGATTTTTTTTTAAATTTTAGAGAAAAAGAGAGCATGAGCAGGAGACAGGGCAGAGAGAGAGAGAGAGAGAGAGAAAATCTAAAGCAGTCTCCATGCTTAGCACAGAGAGTGACTCAGGGCTCGATCCTACGACCCCTGGGTCATGACCTGAGCAGAAATCATGAGTCCCGACACTCAACCAACTGAGCCACCCAGGCGCCCCAGTGAGAGAGGAATTCTGACTCTTCTTCCCACTGCTGGGGGCCCAGCAGAGAGTTGAATGCCGGGCGCATAGTAAGTGTTCAATAAATATTTGTATCTAATAATTATTGACGGTAGAGATGTATATACCATCATTGTGGGTGGTTTGTAACACCACATTTCATATCGAACGCCAAATTCAGTATTTAAAAAAAATAAACTGTTGGGTTTTCCTGGAATTACAACATTCCACAAAATTTCATAATTCCTAGATTCCGATAGAATTTTGCATAGAAGATTTCTGTTGTTGGGTATCGTCAGGGTTATTTATTTTGCCGTTGACACGGCGCCGGCGCGCTGGTGGCCTCCCCGGGCTGGTTGTGCTGGCTCGCTCACCCATGCCAACCACAGCTGCCAGTGTGTTTATTTTGGTCCTGTATTTCAAAGGACCATTTCTACCCTAAAGTAAACAAACATAACGGAACAGCTGTGACTGATAAAAACTCCCAGGCATAATCATCACCCTCTTGTACATATCCTGTGGTTTCAGATTTAATTTTTAAAATTTCCCTTAACTCTTGATTCACAGTCGGTACAGTGGGCTCCGTGGAAAGCGGATGCAAACCTGAGCCCCTCCCCGCGCCGGGCACAGCTCGGGGGGACAGTTGGAGCCACCTTCTTTCCTCCTCCACCAGTGAAGATGGTGCTTGGCTGGGGGGTGTGGGCACAGCCCATGCACCGACAGCGTGGAGCTGGCAGGGGGTGGGCGCAGGGGGGCCGGGCGACCCTCGCAGAGGACACCCCTCGTGTAGCCGGGCTGGGCTTTGAGGCCACACAGCAACTCAGGCCATGGGGTGGGGGGGAAGGTGGCCCTTGGCCGTCGTCCCCTTGTCATTTCGTTCCTACACCAGGTGCAGTCTTCAGCTCCCTGGAGTATGACAGGCTGAAAAAGCAGATAGGCTGGGACACCCCCCAGCCACCGCCCCGAGCAGTGCATTTGTTCTACAAATGCTACATTATACCTTAACTACATCTGGAACAAATGTTCCTTTCCCCAACCATCCCAAGCTCTGGGATTCTTTTTAAACTACAAAAAAAAAAAAAATATGGGGATACTTTTGATAGAACTAACAGACTGTGTAGACTAACAATGCTTTTTAAAACTGAAATATTCCTCAAAAAATTAAACACAGAATTACCTACCATATATGATCCAGCAATCCCACTTCTGGGTATGCGCCCAAAAGAACCGAAAGCAGGGACTCAAAGAGATACTTACCCACCCGTATTACTGCAGCATCTCAGGTGTCCAAAATGGTGGATGGGAAAATCAAAATGTGGTCCGACCACACAACGGAATATTATTCAGCCTTAAAAAGGAAGGAAGTTCTGACACTTGTTACGACATGGATGAACTCTGAGGACATTGAGTGAAACACGCCAGCCACCAAAAGGACAAATACTGTATAATTCTGCTTGCATGAAGTCCCTAGAGGAGTCAAATTCTGAGGCAGAGAAAGTAGAATGGCAGGTGCCAGAGGCTGGGGGAGGGGCTCGGGAGTCGATGTTTCCTGGGCGCGGAGTTTCAGCTTGGGATCCGGACAAAGTTCTGAAGATGGGTAGGGATAATGGTTGCACAACATTGTGAGTCTGCTTAATACCCCTGAATCGTACACCTAAGACGGATCAAAATGGCGAATTTTATATTTTACCACAATAAAAAATTATTAAAAATAAATACAATTTAAAAATTAAAATAGGGACGCCTGGGTGGCTCAGTCGGTTGAGCGGCCGACTTCGGCTCAGGTCATGATCTCACAGTTCATGGGTTCGAGTCCCGCGTCTGGCTCTGTGCTGGCAGCTCAGAGCCTGGAGCCTGTCTTCGGATTCTGTGTCTCCCTCTCTCTCTCTGACCCTCCCCTGCTCAGGCTCTGTCTCTCTCTGTCTCAAAAATAAATAAACATTAAAAAAAAAATAAAAATTAAAATAAAATATGTATTTGGAAAATAAATTTCAGACAAAGGCCATGTGATTATTAATAAATTATCTGACTCGTGGGGTCCCACATGGCCTTCCATCCCTTGTAATGGGGGATACACGCCTAGGCACCCAAGGAGGCTGCCAGCTAAAGATCCCCTCTTCCTACGCCCCAGCTCCATGCTCTGGGAAAGTCTAGATTCTTCCACAGGATTTCTGGGCACACCCGTGGACTCGGAGACAGGAACCCCAGGAGCTCCTGCCCATGACTCAGCCTGTCACATGGGACCGCTCCCACATCCACTGGGGAGGGAGGCAGAACCCGGCACTGCCACGGGTCCCCAGGAGTAGGATCAGGGCCGATGAGTCGGTTCATGGCCGAGTGCCCGCTGTGTCACCCATGTGCTGCACTGTAGTATCTGGATGGGGAGTGTCCCACATGGGTCTCTTCCCAAACCGTCCTAACGCTTCATGCGCGTTGTGCTTACACATGAATTTTAGGAACGGTTTGCCAGGGTTCATGTGAAAGCTTGCTGGGATTTTTGTCAAAATTTCACTGAAGTTTTAGATTAACTTAGGGGAGAGTTAGTGTGTGGATGATCAGAATCTTCTCGCCAATGAATGTGATTTTTCTCTCTATTTTCTTAAGGTCAGTTTAAACAAACAAACAAACAAACAAACAACCCCTTCCATGGGGGTCTTAATAGTTTTCGATAGACAGACAAAGCACACTTCCTATCGGATCTGTTCATAGGCATTTTATAGTTTGGATCGATACTGGGAACGAGGGCTTGCTGCTCGACGCCCATGGAGTATCGCACATCGCATTCTGCGGAAGCGACAGCACCGACGGGTGAGTGCCTGCGCGGGAGCGCTCCATTCTCCTGCATTTTCCGTGGATAATCACATATCTGCAAAGAAGGACATATTTTTTTCTGTTCTGTTTGAGATGTTATTCTCTGCACTCCTAGTTCTTACCTTTGTATTGGCGGAACCCACTAGCAAATGGTGCGTGAGAGCGAGGATAATGAGCACATTTTCCTTTTTCTGACTGTAATGAAAAATGCTCCTTGCCATTTCACCGTTAACTGTGGTCATGGCTGTAGATTTCTGGTAGATGCTTTTTTATCAAGTCAAGGAGTTTTCTTTTAGTCTTGGTTTCCTAAGAGTCCTGTTTTCAATCATGTACATGTGGTTTTAATTCATCAAGGCCCTTTTGTTTGTCAAAAATAAAAATTAAGATGCTTTTCTCCACTAATCTATTATTATAGAGACTTACACTGACATATTTGTCAAATGTTGAATCACCTCTGGATTACTTGGATTAAGACTACTTGGGCACGATGTGTTATTTTTAACATTTTTCCTGTGACATGTAATATAAAGAGAAAAATGCACAAAACACACATTTGCAGTTTAATAAATGACTATGCATTGAGCACCAGAGTTATCACCATCCAGGTGACTAGAACCCACCACTCACATGCCTTTCCAAGTCACAGCCCCTGCTCACCCCTAAAACCTGCCACAATCCCAACTTTTATTGCACTCATTTTCTGCTTTCTTCATCCTTCTCAAACTATGCGTCTCCAAACACTCCAATTTCATGTTGTCATTTTGACTCTGATGTAAATGGAGTCAGCCATACAGCACGTTTGCCTTGGTACCTGGCTTCTTTCCTGTTCATTCCACTCCGTCAGCACCTGGAGGCCTGTTTCTTTTGTCTGTTGTTTGTGTTGGTTCTCATTCATGAGGTCTTATTTACTTATCTGCCTGGTTATCTTTGCCGGTGTGATGATCGGTGTTTTGTTTCGTTTTTTGTTTTTAAGAAGAAAATTGGGAACAGCTTTTTTCTGTCTTTCATGTGAGTCATGCGTGAGGCCCCTGGGAGTCACTGGCAATCCACTGAGCACTTTAAGCCAGTTCCAGGGCTTGAGAGACTTTCTGTACCATGATGAGTCAGCGCTGGATGCAAGAAGCGGCTTATTCAAAGGCATCCTGACTTCTAGGAAGTGCGTGCTGGGGCCAGCTAGCCCCGGCTCATGAGAGCTGAGTGTGTGCAGAGTTTCCCAGCTCTGTGTCCGGTGAGGTTACGCTGGTATCTCGAAATTGGCTCTGGGAATATTTACACCGTGGAAATTGGAAAATGTTATAAATCAGGGCTTTTTATCTTCGAGAGCCAATTGCTAAAAATTTATTACCATATGAGTGCCCCTAGAATTCAGCTTTTTGGGATCTCTACCTAAAATGTGGGGTTGTTTACTATGCTTTCTGCCCTTGGTGGGCCCAGCCCCCAATTATTATCCTTCAAGCCTGGAAAGGCTGTTAAATGTACGAACCAGACTCTTAACCTCCTCTGCCACATCTGTCAAAGTCCATTGGTGCCAGAGCAACCCTACATGTTGGTCTCATTTGGGTTGTTGCCCAGTTTGGACAATTATAAACAGAGATGCTGTAAACTTTTACGTATAGGATTTTGAGTGGCATACATTTTAATTTCTCTAGGAGAAGCACAACGAGATTGCTGGTCATGTGTTATATGTATTTTCAAATTTGTGAGGAACTCCAAACTGTTTTCCAGGGTGGTTGAACCATTATACGTCCCCATTAGCGTGCGTGACTGTGTCAGTGTCTGCGTCCTTGTCGGTATCGGGTGCTGTCAGATTCTATTTATTTATTACTCACTTACGTAGGTATATGTGCATTTATTTTATTTTTATTTCAGCCATTCCAATAAGAGTGTATGGAATCTAATCATAATTTTTGTTGGTATATCGTTAATTCCTTGTGATGTTGAGGACCTTTTCACGTACTTGTTTTCCATTTGTCTCTCCTCTCTGGTAAAGTGTCTGCTCAGTTCTTTTGCCCATTTTACAACCGGACTATTTATTTTCTCACTTGAATTTTGCATGTGCTCTATATATTCTGGATACAAGTCCTTTGTTGGATATGTGATTTGTAAACATTGCCTCTCTCATGTTTATATTTTATTCGGTTTCTTTTTATTTCTATTTTTGGTTTAGAACAGTAGATAAATGGAACAGAAAACAGAACTCAGAAGAAAAAGCCCACATATGCAAAAACGTAGGGAAGGAAAGGGCTTTTATTTATTTAACAAGAAACACACGAATACAAGGAATGCATTTGACCGTCTACCAGCACAAGCATGTCACCAAAGAAAGGACATTGTAAAACTGATAAAGCAAAAACAATATTATTTAAGAACAAATGAACATTTAAAAATTCAAATGAATATATTTAGCTTTACGAAAAACCTCTCACCTGCGTACACGTAAGATTCCCAAAGAATTCTTATTTGTCCAAGAATTTTGTGAATTGTCACACTTGGCTAAAAATTTAGTGTGGAGCAAAGAGCACATCGGTGAGGAAGCGTTCAGCTGTGGATGATGAGGTGTCACCAATCGGAGCAGGTGGGGTCACAGGCCAGCATCCCAGGCCTCCCCATGCCCCTCTGGCGCGGCCGCCCTCAGACATTGGTTCAGCTCTGCCTTCACCACCCCAGGCATCACTGACTCTGCTCAGCCTCCAGGACAGACTACTCATCTGTCCGAGGAGAGCCGGGCACCCCCCGCTCATGTCTGTGAAATCAGAGTGGCCAACCGTATCCCTGGGGTTTCCCTGCCCCTTCCTAGGGCATGTGATCAGGCATCCTGAACAGCTTCCAGAAGGGTCTGAGGACGCAACCTAGAATCTGGTGGACTCAACACCTTGTGGGGAAGTTTTTGAACCAGAGATGGGAGGGACTTGGGCAGATAGATTCCTTTTCCTCCTTCCTCCCGGAGACGTCCCTTGTGTGCAGTTAGAAGCACCTGACAAGCTCCCCGTGTTCCCGGGTGAGGTCACGGGCATGGGGCAGTGCGTCACCACCTTGACCCCTTCTCACCGTGCCGTGGCCTATTGCCTCTTCTCTTCGCTCTTGCAAGCTATGCACCAGCACTTAACCCTTGCTTTAAGCTCTGTTTTCTAGGTCGCCTTGAATAAGGAACAGCATATATTTTTCTCACGTCAGCGGGAGTCTCAGATTACACAGGTAGGGATAGTGGACCTACTCACGTGGGACCCCAAGGGCCCAGCCTCCTTCCACCTTTCTGCTCACTTGCTCACTTCTCGTAGCTTATGGCTCTTTCCTCAGGGTCACAAGGGGGGCTGGGGCACCTGGGTGACTCAGTGAGTTGGGCATCTGACTTCAGCTCAGGTCATGATCTCACAGTTCGTGGGTTCGAGCCTCGCGTCGGGCTCTGTGCTGACAGCTCCGAGCCTGGAGCCTGCTTCCGATTCTGTGTCTCCCTCTCTCTGTGCCCCTCCCCTGCTCACATTGTCTCTTTATCTCGCAAAAATAAATAAAGATTAAAAAAAACCAAGAAGGATGTCGCGTGTCCACCTTTTATTCAAAGTTCAGGAAGGAAAAAGTGGTAAAGAGCTATATTTTGTGAGGTTTATCTCTTTGTTCAGGACAGCAGGTGCCACTCAGGTCCACAGGGCAGCCGCCACCTTCAGGGGAGGCTGGGAGGCTGAATTACAAGTCCCCACTGTCTATGGTGGAGGCCCCCCGGTGAGAGGGGCTGGGTCAGTGACCAGACCTGGTGATGAGAGTGGGAAGCATCTCCTCACTCCTGTCCCGTGCTGTCCCCGGGAGCAAACCCCGTCCTCGGGGCCTCGTGCTGGTTAGGTTTCCTCTCTTTCTGCAAAATGCAGACTGGGGTTCGGTAGCAGAAACTTTAACTCATTTTTGACAATTTTGAGTCAACACTTAAAAAATGAGAGATCTGGGGGTGCCTGAACGGCTCGGTTGGTGAAGCGTCCGATGCTTGGTCTCAGCCCAGGTCTTGAGCTCAGGGTCGTGTGTTCAAGCCCCACATTGGGCTCCGTGCTGGGCCTGAAGCCTACTTTAGAAACATTTTTAAAAATGAAGATCTCACAGGAACACTTAGATTCCTAGATTTCCTCCAAAGCATTGGGGGAAGTGGGGTTTCCTCCACGTGGTGATGGGGGCTAAGAGAAGGCTCCCCCACCGGGTGGTTCGGCTCTGTGTTCTGGGTCCTCGGGGCCCCGCGCCTTACCTTCCTGGCGGACTTTCAGGAGCTTCTAAGTCCCACCATCTCCCATAAAGACTCACCTTCTGTAAGAAAATGTACAGCAAAAGTGGATTCTGTCCTAAACATGGGTTTTTTTTTAATGTTTATATATTTTTGAGAGACAGAGAGACAGAGAGTGAGTGGGGAAGGAGCAGAAAGAGAGGGAGACACTGAATCCGAAGCAGACTCCAGGCTCTGAGCTGTCCACAGAGAGCCCGACGTGGGGCCCAAAGTCACGAACCATGAGATCATGACCTGAGCCGAAGTGGGACGCTTAACCACTGAGCCCCCCACGCGCCCCAACACGGTTTTGGTTCTAGCTGCTGAGAGAACTGTATTCCCTCCATCTTGTGATACACCCTTGAAGCCTGGTCCTCTTATTATCGAAGTGATTTTAAGGAGTCTGATAAAGTAAAAAATATCTTGGATTTAGTCCCAGAAGAATAAGAAGGTCATATTTTATAAGGAATGTTATGACTTCACGTTTGGACCAGTTATTACTTAGACTCAATGTCCTCATTCAGAGCCATGAAAGATTCATGACTGAGTGTTAATGTGTAAAAAATCACTCATTCTGGACTTGTTAAAAATTATTTTAGGGGCGCCTGGGTGGCTCAGTCGGTTGAGCGTCCGACTTCGGCTCAGGTCATGATCTCGCGGTTCGTGAGTTCGAGCCCCACGTCGGGCTCTGTGCTGACAGCTCAGAGCCTGGGGCTGCTTCAGATTCTGTGTCTCCCTCTCTCTCTGCCCTTTCCCCACTCACGCTTTCTCTCTCTCTCTCTCTCTCTCTCTCTCTCTCTCAAAAATAAATAAACATTAAAAAAATTTAAAAACTGTTTTGTTTCTTACCTTTTCCTATTTATTTTCATTTATTTCAAGGGATAATACTTAGTAGAGATAGAGTTTTATGTTGATGAACCCATGAAGGATTTTGAACACAGTTGACAAGTAATGATAATAAAAGAAATTGTCTCATGACCTCTCTATCTTTTATTGTATTTATATTTAAAGATCCAGAGTTGTCTGCAAAAATACATTTTTCAGCTTTTCTCCATTGTCTTTGTTTCCTTGACTGTCCTTAGAATATTATAAAGATTATATCCCTTACTCTATAGTAACAGGTAAGACAGAATTTTAGACTGTGTATATCATGACACGTTTGATAAAGCCTGATGATAATTCTTTCTTTTTAAAAAAATGTTTATTTATTTTGAGAGAGAGAGAGAGAATCCCAAGCAGGCTCCGAGCTGTCCGCGCAGAGCCCAGTGTGGGGCTCAATCTCATGAACTGTGAGATCATGACCTGAGCTGAAATCAAGAGTCAGATGCTTAACTGACTGAGCCGCCCAGGCGCCCCAGGTAAGACAGACTTTCAGAATGTGTATGTTGTATCGATGTTTGACAAATGCCGGATGAGAATTATTTCTGAATTATGCAGTCTTCTTTTTCTATAGATGTCTTAAAATCCATAGTCGATTTTCCTTCATGCTAATTGGAAAACTAAACATACATTTTACATAATCAAACAAGGCTGTAACAACAGAATACTCATATGGCTGTGCCTTGCGGAAAAAATATCCTGGTTATAATGAACATCCTATTTCGGTATGAAGATTATTCTTCCTGAGGAATTATGAAGCATTTAAAGCATTATTAAAATGATCACTGTCTCATATTACACAATTATGTGATGCAATTATGCAGTAAACTCCGATAATTATATTTCAATTGAACTAAAATATTTCAGTGAACTTAGGTATTATATTACCTGAGAGTATCTTCAAATATATGTACGTATTTGAGTTTTCTGTGATATGTAATCATTGAGAGAGTTTACTATGGGTATTTTCAAAATATACGTATATATTTGTATTTCCTGTCCTATGTAATCAACGAGAGTTTAGTATGAACCGGCAACAACTGTATACGCTATTTTGATCCGAAGTGGGGCAGGGGTTTGTGATTTTAAAAATGAATGACCTTATATAACAAGGTGAACGTTATAAGGTCCTTTGTTACGACCTTGGGCCACATCTGTCTTCTAAGCTTCCCCAGAATGTCCAGGCACGTCCTACGGCGCGAACCTGGTGAAGCTTGTCCCCAAGCCGCACCCACCTGTTTCAAAGCCTTGTCCCACCTGAGATGCGGCTGTGGCTACTGGCCCCGCCGGAGCTGCTGGCAGTCCCGGTGTTTTCATTCATAAAAGTTTCATGATTGAAGAACGGCTCTGGGCAGACTGGGAGCAGCGAGAAAGACTCTCCCCGCTACTCATTTCATTCTGAATAATTTCCCCAGAAAATTTCCAGTGTTTCTGTAAATGTGGAACTCACTGGCTTAATTCAAAATTTTCTGGGGAATTGGGTATTGAAAGCCAGAACTTCTATGATATCTTAACACAGCGCTCTGTTTCGTTTCCTCAGGGACCTCCTTTCATGACTGTTTTTCAAAAGTGAGAAAAGAGGCAAGTGAAAAGGAACGAGGGAAAGAAAGGAAAAAATCCTCCCTCCGAAATCTCAAGCTATCTGGGAGACATTTCGGTCAATACACATTTCTGAAGCTTTTAATTTACAGCTGCTCCGGGAGGAGCGCTGAGCCGCCTCAACCCAGAACCTTCTGAAGTGATGGCTGCATGTGCCCAAATTTGCTTCACTGCCTGGGGTCTGTTTCCCAGGTTTACTGTGAGGGCGATCCGGGGAGGGTGGCGTGGGCGGCGCGTGCGGGTGAGCCTCCAATTCTAGGAGCCTCTGAGCACAGCCCCGAGGCCTGGCCGGCGTGTCCCCGGCGGTGCTGACCTGGGCAGCAGGCCCCTGCTCTTCACCCCCTCGGAAACTTCTAGAAGGCCCGGCGCTGCGGCCCCTGGGCCTTGGGGACACTGCAGGGGCGGGGGGGGGGCGGGGAGGGGACGTGCTGGCCCCGATGGAGAAGGAGGCCTGGTCCCTGCTCCCCGAGAGTCCCCGGCAGGAGGGAGGGGACACAGGCAGGAGAGGAAGGAGGTGGCCCTGGGGACAAGGCGGGCTGTCCGTGCAGGAGGCGCCTGCAGCAGGTGGTGCTCGGTGCTTCCCAAACCAGGGCACCTGGCTGGGCGGGTAGTTCCCACGGTGGCGGCGGCGGCCCCACGGGGGCCCTCGTGGCCAGGCTTCGCTTTACAATTTTACCTCCGAGACGTCCCGGTTTAGAAGAGCGGTTGCAAAGCAACAGGAGCACAACTTCGAGTAAGAGACCGGTAGATGCTCCCTCACGGCCTCGCCCCTGCACAGACGTGGAGTCGGAGGCGCAGGGACGGGAAGTAAACCTCCCCCAGTGTCCAGCCCGCACACCCCAGGGCGGGACTCGAACCCAGGCCGCTCCCTGGGTGAGTCCCTGCAGAGAGAGGGAGGCAGCTTGTGAGCCCCGGCCTCTGCCTGGCGGTGGGAGACCAGGGGGGAGGCCCAGATTCACTCACCCTCCTCCCCACCCCTGCGGAGGCAAAGGCAACCACCTCCCC
>CM053578.1:105264596-105328037 GCA_028646485.1 Cryptoprocta ferox
CCCCCCGTGCCCGTGCGCCAGGGCCCCACGTCCACCCTCCTGCCCAGACACCTTCTCTGGGCTTCACTCCTCACCCGACCGCCTATGCAACAGCTGCTCCTGGGTTTCTTAAAGGCTCTTCAAATTCTCTTTGAAGGTGTGCAGACTGGGTCTCTGCCTGACTGTCCCCATCACCCACCACAGACCTCCTTTCTCGGGTACCCCAGCCACTTTGGGCTCTTCATTTCCTGGGGCCTGCTGTGCTCCCCATGACCACAGGGCCTTTGCACAGGCTACCCTCTCGGGGCTGCGCTTCCCTCCTCTCAGTTTCTTCTGTGTGCGTCTTGTTCCTCCCCAGGTCTTGGCTCAGGCCTGGTTTCTGGGAGGACCCTCACCAGCTTCCCGATTTGGGTCAGATTCCTTTGTCCGCTGCCTCTTATAACCGGAATCCTGTCCTCGTCCACAATCCCGCACTATCCGGACGCGCTGGGGACGGTGCGCACCGCCGTACTTGTTCCTGGTGGAGCCCGCCCGACGGCCCGGTGCTGGGCGCACGGCGGGCCGACTGGGCGGTCGAGCTGGCAGGACCGGTGCGCTGGGAGGACAGCGACAAGCACTTACGCGCCCCGTGAATGCCCGCTGGTGGCCGGCTCTGCACGGCCTGCGGAGGCCCCAGGGCCCGTGAGCTCGTGTTCTGGCAGGAGCGTGGCCACGGGCTCTGCGCGGAGCAGGTTCCCACTCGCCAGGCCCTGGACTGCGGGACTGGGGGCCGGTCAGTCCTCCCGCCTGACGGACTTGGGGTTTTCCTGGAGACGACGGGACAAGAGAGAGCCCTGGACGGGGGCGGGGGGGGGGGGCGGCCAAGAGAGCGCTTGGACGTGACAGCGTCACCTGGCCGTGACCAGCACACCCAGGGCGCTGACTTCCCCGTGGAGGGTGTTGTGTGTTCCCTGCAGTGGCATGAGGGCCATCGACTCACACAACAGGCCCCGTGCCCTTGTTGCCGGCCAGCGGAGGGGTGAGCTCAGGTGCTCCCCAAACACACTACTCTCCCTGAGGTTGCAGGTTTAGGGGGTCAGAAGGATACATCTGAACTGTAGGATCCAAGGGGCCTGGGGGCTGAGCTGGACGCAAGGAGACTGCGTCCCCAGGTCAGCAGGGGGACGGCCCGAGTCGGCAGGGAGACAGTGACCTGGGACAAGGTGGGGCCTGTGCCTTCGGCGAACTGGGCACAAGTGTCAGTGGGGGGTCCACACCGCCAGGCTCCGGGCGAGAGGAGAGAGGAGGGACCCCACAGGGAGGCGTCGATGCGGCGGGGTGGGGGCTGGCGGTTTGGAGGGGCTGAATAAGGACAAGTAGACACCGAGGGAAGGTGGGGGAGACCCCGGCTGCAGGGTGGAGAGGAAGGGGGGGACTCTGAAAGGCTGCGGGCGAGCTGGCCGGCCTGGGAAGTTCTTGCGTCAGGGCGTGGCTAGGTTGGGCTGGGACGACAGCGGGGAGCCAGCGAAGGTTCAGAGCCCGGCAGCGCAGGCCAGGATTTGCGCCCGAGCGAGGTGGGCGTGGGCCGTGGCCGTGGCCCTGACACTCCGCTCCTCCGTGTCAGCACTTTGGCCGAGTGTGCAGTGGGGCCGTGTCCCCGGGCGGCGCGGCCGGCCTCCTGGGCCCCTGCGGATCCGGTCTAAACCGGTCGGCTGAAATAGGTCAGTCTCCAAACCCTACTAGTTACAAGTTAAAAAGGGAGGCAACGTGAATCATTAATGCCTCCCCCGTTCTCAAATGTGGAAGTATCTCGATTACCCTTGTCTGGGAGGGGACCAGAGAACAGGACTGCGGATGGCGAGGGGTCCCCGGTATCGCACGCGCTGCCCATCGTGGGGGACGGGGGACAGGTGCAGGTGCCCGCGGAGGAGCCTCGGGAACGCGGCGCCGCTGAAGGAGCCCGATGCGAGGCCACGCGGGGTACGGACGCGCCACGGGAGGTGTCGTGGACACGCAAGGCAAACCCGTGGCTGCTCAGGGCCAAGGGGAGGAGAGCTCGGGCCCGGGCATCCTCGTGGGGGTGACGTGTTTTGGAACCAGACAGAACTGTCAGTCACACCACACGGGATGCACTAAATGCCACTGAGTCACACACTTTAAAAAAACGGTGAATATGATGTTGTGTGAATGTCACTTCAGTTACACACACACATACACACACACACGAAGAAAAAATAAACCCTCCCCGAACCCAGCTTACAATCTTGGCTCCTTGAGGGGTTTTGGAAACTGAAGAGGTGGGGGCACCTGGGGACAGGCTTGGGGCAAACGGCGGTGCCGCTGGGGCTCGGAGACCATGTGGTGCGGTGTGGGGGTGCGGCTGGAGAGGCTGTGGGCAGGGATCCTAGTGACCGCTGGCTGGCCCTGAGCCACCACGGGGTCCCCTAAGGCTCTGCGTGTCCCCTCCCATCCCCCGACACTGCCTTGCTGTCTGTGGGGGCAGAGTCTGGGGACACGTGATGCGGGTCTGTGTCCTGGGGACTCTGTACTCAGGTCCTGCTCCCACCCTGCCAGGACAGACGCGGGGCCGTTTGGGGCACACCCATTGTCCCCTCTGCTGGTGACAGAGGGACAGGCCCTCGTGGGCCCTCAAGGGACTTGCGTCCACAAGTTTCTCCCTGAAACTTAAAAAGAAGAACCTGAACCGGGGGGTACGCATCACAGAGTGTGTTTAACATGCAGATGGTGAGAACACACAGGGCCCAGAGCACCCGGGAGCCCAGCGGGCCTCAGAGCGGGGTCCCTGACCCCCAGCATTGGCACTGACGGAACTCAGGGGTGCAGCAGCATGGGGTGCCTGGGGGGGGCATCCGACTCCGGCTCAGGTCACGATCTCGCGGTTCCTGGGTTTGAGCCCCGCGTTGGGCTCGGTGCTGACAGCTCGGAGCCTGGAGCTGCTTCGGATTCTGTGTCTGCCTCTCTCTCTCTGCCCCTCCCCTGCTCATGTCGGTCTCTGTCTCTCTCAAAAATAAATAAAACTTTTTAATAAGAAATTCAGCAACTGCGTGAGAAGGCAGCCTGCGAGATCAGAGGACATACTTGCAAACCGGTTGTGCCGTAAGGGGTTAACATCCAAACCCTGTGGGGAACTCCTGCAGCTCGAAAGCAAAATAGCGGGGGGAAAACCCATAAACAACCTGTGCAGAAAATGGACAAAGGACCCGAGTAGACATTTCTCCAAAGAAGACATACCACAGCCAGCAGACACATGAGAAGGCACTAAACATCGCTCATCATCAGGGAAAGCGCAAATCAAACCACAATGAGAGACCACCTCACACCTGGCAGAGCGGCTGGGCTCAAAAAGCCCAGAGGTTGGCAAGTGCTGGCGAGGCCCTGGAGGAGGGGAGCCCCCTGGGCCGCAGGGATGAGCCCCGGTGGCCCCAGAACGCTGTGTACAGAGCGGCCATGTGACCGGCACTCTGGGTCCATAGCCAGTGGAAATGAGAGGAGGGTCCTGGAGAGCGGCGCCCCCCCCCCCACATCTGCTGGGGAACATTTTCCACCACAGCCAGGGCATGGGGACCAAGGAGTGTCGCTCAGCGGGTGCGTGAATAAAGATGTCACAAAGGGGCGCCTGGGTGGCTCAGTCTGTTGGACATCTGACTCTTGGTTTCACCTTAGGTCGAGGTCCCAGGGTCATGGGATCGAGCCCCACGTTGGGGTCTGTGCTGAGCGTGGAGCCTGCTTGGGATTCTGTCTCTTCCCGTGCCCCTCCTCCGCTCACATGTGTGCGTGCCTTCTCTCTCCCTCAAAACAAAACAAAACAAAACAAAAGATGTCATAGCACGCACGAGATTTCATTCAGCTTTCGAAAAAAAGGAAATCCTGTCATTTACGCCAACAGGGATGGACCTGGAGGGCATTCTGCGAAGAGAATGAGCCGGACACAGAAAGACAAACATTCCGTCCTGGCACTTTATCTATGGGATCTGAGATAGTCAAAGTCACAGACACAGAGAGCAGGGCCGCGGTTGCCAGCGGCTGAGGGAGCGAGAAGCCGGGAGGTGCTGGGCAAAGGGTGTCAACCTCCCGTCCTGCGAAGTGGGCACAGGCCAGCCCGTGGCCGGTGTGCTCACAGACGCACACAGTCCTGTGTCGTCTACTTGAAACTCGCTGAGAGAGTAGATTCTGAGTGTTCTCACCACAAAAAAAGACGACGGGAAGAAAATGTGAACGGCGTGACGGGACAGCTTGGTTGTGGGGACCGCTTCACTCGCGCACCTGCTTCGAACCTCACCCTGTACCCCTTAAATATGCTCCATTTTCATTTCTCAGTTATACCTCGATGAAGCTGAAAAACAGTACTGATACACTAAAAAAATTAGAAAATGTTTGAGTCAATTAGATCCCCTTCCTCTCGGGAAAAATGACGTGTCCTGCCCTATTTATCAGTCTGGTAATTCTCAATGGATTCGTCTCAGTAAAATGCACATTTACAGTGATTATTTGAACTTTGTTCCATTGATATAAGACACTTAATATTTGTGCCAAGTCGTCGCTATGTTGGGTTTACGCAACACGTTAAGTAAATCTGTTTCCCTGACAATCTCCGTGTCAGCAGACATATCGTTCATACTGCATTAAAAATAGCTTATGAGTGCGATTTAGACCCCCTCGTTTTCATGGGCGCGAGTCATTTTCTCACCGTCAGACGTGCCGTGTAATGAAGCGCGGCCGCGGCAGGTGGGGGGCAAGCTCGGATGGCACACGGGCAGCGGTGCGTCCAGGTGGCCTCAGGCACACTGACGCTACCTAGCTGGCCGTGGGCACCCTCGCCGGCCATAACTGTCAGCACTGAAGCGAACCTGCAAGAAAACAACCAGGCCAGAAAGGAGACAATGAAACATGAAACACGCAGGCATCAAGGCCCCTTCAACACTCGGTCAGACTCACCACATGTCCACTCGGAATCACACTAAATCACTACCGCTGTGTGGGGCCGTGACCCATGGCACCGGGGTTGCTGCTCAGAGAGCATCCGCTTGCCCCGCAGACACATCAGACGGCCGTTTCCTAGGGCACTGGTGTTATGTGCCCTCCCGGACACTCGGAAAACTCTGTGGCATTCTGGTCCAGTAGTTGCCTTTGGTGGGGTCTGCCCCTGGGGCAAGGACCAAGTCACTGCAGCTCTCTCCAGCATCTTCGGTCGGGGCCACCGAGTCCGGAGAAACCCACAGTTGACGGATGCACATAAGAGCCTTCTCCAAGTAGGATTTTAGCTGGTCAACCCAGAGGCCCCTGGGGTGGAGGATGGGATAATAATGCCAAGAGCTTGACCTTCAGTTACGTTCGACTCTCTGACACATGCTCTGTGACAACTTCAGTGCCATGACCAGCACACACACTTACCGTGTGTCAGCACGGTGCTGACTGTCCTACTCGTATCTGAACTATTGAACCACAATGCAAATCAACAAGGAAACCTCAGAGAGAGAGAGAGGGAGAGGGAGAAAGTTTTGAATAATTTTTCCCCTTAAAATGGGAAGAAGAAGAGCAGTTACTTGGAACCAGCAACCCTAATCTCAAATGTTTCTCCAACAAGAGTCTCTTAGAGGATGGGCATAATTTACCCTAAAAGAAATGTAAGTGTGTCTTGCACCTGCTAGCAACAGAGGGTCTGGACGGGAAAGGTGCATCATGGGAGTAACGGCGGCCATCACAACCATGGTTAGAATCAGCAGCGCCATTTTTCAGTGAGCGAGACGGAAGGTACCTTGGGCAGCAGATCCAGGACAAAAAGAAGTAAGAATAAATTTAAATAAAGCAGCAGGGTTTGGAAGCTCTCTGAGCCCGGCACACAGAGAGCCAACCTGCGAATAATAGCAGCACCTTCAAAAGAAGCACATCGGGGCGCCTGGGGGGCTCAGTTGGTTAAGCGTCCGACTTCGGCTCAGGTCATGATCTCATGGTTCATGAGTTCAAGCCCCGCATCGGGCTATGTGCTGACAGCTCGGAGCCTGGAGGCTGCTTCAGATTCTGTGTCTCCTTCCCTCCATGTCCCTCCCCTGCTTGCACTCTGCATCTCTCTCAACAATAAACATTAAAATTTTTTTTTTCTTTTTTGAAAAGAACCATATCAGAAAGCTTGGAAATCGTAGTCACATTGTTAAGGGAATTTTCTGGAATTGGAACAATAACTAAGGTTGGAAAGAGAAGGCTTGTGGAATCCCTGTTGTACTGAATCAGCAGCGGCTGATGGGACAAGATGCATCCTTGTAAAATGTTTAATGTCCCAGAGAATCTTCCAAGTGTGATGAACTGGTCCCTGCTGGGTTCCCTAGCCCAGCCCGCCAGCCAACACATGTTTGTGGAGAGAAGACTGAACCCGTCGGAAAGGTCTGCAAGAGCGGAAGTTGGCAGAAGGATGTGGAAAAAGAGGGTCTGTGCCCACGGAAGACGTCATCCAAATGCAAAGGCAGGGCGGCCATCCTGCCACGTGGCTGTCCATGAGGTGTTCTTCTTCTGAGCTCCAGTTTCCCGGGTGAGCACAGCCACTGAGGAGGGGACGGGCAGATGTCAACGTGCCCCAGACAAACCACAAAACCCCAAACCGAACGGAGGCCCCTGAAGAGACATCCAAGGCAGGGAAGCCAGGCGCTGGTGTTGAGAGGGGCCAGGAGAGCCTCAAAGGTGCAGACTTGTTTCCCATGAACAGCAGGCCGAAGGGATTTTATTAAATGTGAAAGCTCTCTCTACAGAGAGAATTAAGAAAGTGTGACGTACCGCTGAAAAAGCCAACAAACCATGAAAGACAGCAAGAGGAGAAGAAAGCATCAGAGAAAATCTGCAGAAACAACCAGAAAACAAGTAACAAGACGACACTAGATACACAGCTACCGAGAATTATTCCGAATGTAAACTGACTACATGCTCTAGTCAAAAGGCAACAGGTGAGGAATGGGCAACAAGACCTATCTCTATGCTGCCTACAAGAGATTTGTTTCTGACGGAAAGACACCGGCAGATTGGGGCGCCTGGGGGGCTCAGTCGGTCGAGTGTCCGATTCAGTTCAGGTCATGATCTCACAGTTCATGGGTTCGGGCCCCGCGTCGGGCTCTGTGCTGATAGCTCGGAGCCTGGAGCTGCTTCAGATTCTGTGTCTCCCTCTCTCTCTGCCCCTCCCTTGCTCGTGCTCTGTCTCTGTCTCTCTCAAAAATAAATAAACATTTTTAAAAAAGGAAGTGAAGGAATGGGAAGGCATCTATCATGCAAATGGATGAAAAAAGAAAACCAGGCAGCAATACTAATATTGGACACAATAGACTTTAAAGCAAAGCCTGTAACAAGTGATGAAGGAGGACAGTATGTAATAATAAAGGGATAATCCAACACATGGATAAGCAATTATCAATATGTATCCGCCCAACGTGGCAGCACCAAACGCACGACACAGGTAATAGCAAACAGAAAGGAGCTAATCAATAGAATACAGTAACAGGAGGGACCAACAGCAGTGGGTAGATCATCCGAACAGAAAACCACCAAGGACACAGTGGCTTTGAATGACACACTCGTCCAGATGGACTTGACAGACATATTCAGAACATTCCACCCTAAATCTGCAGAATACACGTACTTTTCAAGGGCACGTGGAGCGTTCTCCAGAACAGATCACATATGAGGCCACAACACGAGTCTCAACCAATTAAAAAAACAAATTGAAGTCATTAAAAAAAAAAAAAAAAGTTTGCAGAACGCTCCCGCGTCCTCACCAGCAGAGCTACGGATCACATCTGCTATCTAAAATGGAGCAAAAATGAAATGACACCGAGACCCTGGGAAGATGAAGGGCCAGCAGGGGCAGGACAGAGCCCAGCAAAGACCCGAGAAAGCCGAGGAGGGACCCTGCGCCGTGGGGGGTGGGGGGTGTCCTTGGGAGCAGGGAGGTGGCGGGAGGGCGGCGGGTGGAAAGGGCCAGAGCCTCACGTTTGCTCACTCACCGACGTGCGTGACCTGGCCGGAGGGCACGGCCTTCTCGCTGCTGGGACCAGTCCCTGGCGCCGAGGAGGGGCCCGGGGTCCTGAGGCTCGTGAAGCCCCACGCTGCCCAGGCCTGACATTCTCCATCATGTGTGACAACCGCCGTCTGCGGAACAAGCGGCAGAGGCCCCGTGGCCGGTCCTGACGGCGCTCTGATCAGAATTAACTCCTGCAGCGGGGAGCCGGGCCCTCGGGCGGGCGGGTGGCCGCGGCTCAGGCTCCCAGGCTGGGCCCTGAGGGCTGGGAGCCCCTCCTGCAGGTGGTGGGGGGACCCGAGATTCCATCCACTCCCTTCTCTCCTGAGAGAGCGCGGCTGCCAAGCTGTTTTCCAAACGCGAGAACGCTGGGAGATTTATTTTTTGCAGAAGGTGTAAGACAAATAGGAAATATTATTTCAGAGAACTCGCACGGGGGAATTATTTATGAATGTATTACTTACCATATGGTTTCCCACACTGGTTCGAGAGGGTAATCATTTTTATAATTACCTGTGTTCAGAAATACCTTCGCGCAAAGAAGTAAATATGCCTCCTACCGAGGGCAGAAGCAGTCTCTCCTCTTCCATAATTAGCGAGCTTTTCTTCAGCCACAGCCTGAAATTACTTCCGGTTTCTCAGGGGCAACGTGGGACAGAGAGGCACGGGGCTGAGATGAAGCCCAAGGGGTAGGGCCTGGTGGCCTCGGATCCCCCTCAAGTGTCCTCTGGGACTGACGAGGCCCACTGTGGTTGGGGGGGGGGCGGTCAGGCACAGACCCGCCTCAGGGAACAGGGTCCCCTCCGTCGCCCACAGCCCGAGCCTCTGGAACCCAGTGTCCCCAAGGCTCCACGGGCAACGGTGGCCTGTCTTGTCCCTGACTGTCCCTGGCCGCCCCCACCCTGCCAGCCGGTCCCCACTTGCTCCGACCTCCTGGCCAAGGCCACCTCCTATGCACATCTGCCCTGTCGCTGCCCTGTCTGGGGGCTCAGCCACCCCTGCTGTCCACAGAGAGAGCCCCCCAAAGCCAGCAGGGACGAGATGCTGGTAGACAAGGAAACTGCACTGAGCCCCATGAAAAACATAGGTTGGTTTTAACGCTCTGATCTTTATTCTCGGGTGACGTCTTTCCGACCTTTGGGGGGTAACCTTTTTTTTTTTTAATGGATTGATGGGTGTTTGTGATTTTTAAAAACAGTCTTTTCTTGCTTCCTCCCTGAAGTTATGTGCTACTTTTCTGAATTAACAGTGTGCGTGTGCACACATGCATGGTCAGGGGTGGGGAGCAGGGAAGCGGCAGGAGCCCGGGGTATGTGGGGGGAGGCTGCGTCAGCCAGACTTGGATTTGGGGCCACACATGCCCATCGTGGAGCCAGCGGCCAGGTCTCAGCTGTGGGGACCCAGCCGTGGGGACCCAGCTGTGGGGACCCTGTGTGGCTGCGCAGGCCTCTTGGCCATTCCTGCACCCCCATTCCTTCGGTGCCAGCGTCCCTGAAAAGGGGAGATGCGTCTGTGTCTACAGGGGGTCTGGCCCGAGTGGGTGCCACGTGCACGCACACATATGCATATGCACGTGCGTGACACGTGTGTACTTGTGCAGGCCACAGGAGCAGCGACGCACGTGACAAGGGCACTGCTATTTTGCCCGGCACTTAATTCTGTCGTATCTGGGGAGATCCGGGGAGGGACCCTCGATGCCCTGAGAGCTGGGAGGAGGCTGCCTCCCCCTGCCCCTCCCCGGCCTCCCCCTGCCCACATTCCCGAGGCTCCAGACAAACATTTCAGGTCTGATCTCTGATGCTGTCTGGAATCAAGCCAGGTCTCCCTGCGACTTCTCCAGCATTTCCAGAAATGCCTTCCTGCTCTTAGCTGGCATTTTTATTTTCCAGGAGCGACTTGTCACGAAGCATGAGTGCATGCGTTTGTGTCGGATTATCCTCCAGCCAGGTTGCCCACTTATGTGCAAGCGCACGTGTTTTCTCTGGTTCTGGGTCCACCTGCTGGACTACCTGCTGACGGAGTCTGCTCGGGGGACGAAGCCCGACGGCCCTGCCACACCCACTGGGTCCCGCAGGGAGCGGGCAGCACAGTAAAGCAGGCACCCACACTCCCCTGCGCTCGAACAGGAAGCACAGGCTTAGCAAGACCCAAGATTTTGAGGCGAGATTCCAAGCCCACTCTTGTCCAGGAGCCCGATGGCAGGATTACGTGGTGGGCCTCGCACTGGGCGCGTGTACGGAGCGCTCGCTGCAGCAAGCTTGCGTAGAGGACGGTGAACAGGTGCAAGGGACTGAGCGGCTTCCGGGACGTTGTCCTGGTGACAGGTGGTTGCTGCCTCTCGGCCTCACACGCTGCCACCGAGCCCGCTGCCCCGTCCGTTCTCCGGAGTCAAAGAGCAGGGCGTCCACTCTGAGCCCAAGCCCTTGCCGGTGCTGACTCTGGCCCAGGCTGCTGTCCACACGTCCCCTCGCCGCCGATAAAGCCTTCGTCCCACAGCCCCTCTGAGACCCCCCGGGAGGCAGGCACGCGTTTGCCTCTGCAGCCCCAGAGGGTCCCGGGCTCAGCTCCTCTCCGCGAGGGGCTCACGGCGCCCGCGGGAATCGGACAAACGCAGCAGCCACTCAACCTAATGAGATAAGAACACAGATGGCTTAGATGAGGTTTAGGGTTAGGCATAATTAAGGGAGCAGATGGGGAAATTCAAGTTAAAATTCAGTAAAATCTTAATTAAAAGATTATGTGTTTCCACCCTAAGATCTTGGGAAGATGAGCTCAGATTTCATGCCCCCGCCCCTCCCCCGACAACACACAATCCTGAATCTCACGTGGCCTGTGCCACGTGGACATCCTGCAGCTCGGGGTCTGTGGCCCAGCACCAGTCCCCCACCCTCCCAGCCTGGAGAGCTCCACCCCCTCGCCGGCCCCAGCCAACAGGTGCACACGCTGCCCTAAGAGGGTGGAAAGTGGGGGTGGGGAACCGAGGAGAAGGGGGAGCGGCTGGAGAGCTCCTGGTGTGGCAGAGATAGAGAGATAGAGACCTGCCCCCCCACCCCTACCCCCCCCCCCCGGCTCCTGGGCTACCCCAGACCCTCTCCCACGAGCTCAGACTGCGTTCCTCCCTGGCATGCCGCGGGGTCTGTCTCCCCACCATCCACTTGGGGAATCTGCCCCTTTGGGTTTAGTGGCTGCCTTGGAGCCCTCTCTGCAGAGGCTGGTGCGGAGATGCCCCTGACCTGCTGAAGCTATTTCCGGGTGGGCACGGACGCTTCTGGGAAGCAGGTTTTGTGGGACCCTGCCCTAGAGGAGAGGGGTCACCTGTAAAGTGCAAGAGGGATCCTGGTTGGAAGTAGGAGATGGTCCAGCTCTAACTAACCAACTGATCAATTGGTTATTGATAGCTGTGTCACAAATCGCCACACGTGTCGTGACTTGAAAGGGCCCACATCTGTTTCTGTGGGTCAGGCTTCTGGGCACAGCTCAGGTGGGTCCTCTGCTCAGAGTCTCACGAGGCTATAGTGGGGATGCGGGGCCGGGGCTGGGGTCTCATCTGAAGGCTCCACCGGGGGCGGATCTGCTTCCCTGCTCACTTGCTCGTTGGCAGCAGTGTGCACCGTTAGGCACAGACTGCCCCCCGGTTCCTTGAGCCCCCGACGTGGCACAGGCTTCCCGGAAGCACGCAAGCCGACAGGCCGTAGTGAGGGTGCTGGGAAGGGGGGCGTCGCAGTCTTTTGAAAGGTAACTAGAGCGTCCCGCGTCCTTTGTTGTCTTGTCTTTGTTCTCAGCAGTCATGGGACCCGCCCGCACTGGGCGGAAGGCGATCACAGGAGGATGTGGACCCCGCAGGTGGGGTCCCTCGGGCCATCTTGGACACTGCTGGCCACATTATGCGTGTGCGAGACTTCTTAATATTAATGGCATTCAACCTGTATTTGTTATGTTTGCAAAAGGTATTTTTTCTTGGTCTTTTTATTTAATTTACTTTTGAAGTAACAGTGGGGTTTTTTTTTGTTGTTGTTATTATGTAGCCAGGTTTTCAGTGTTTTCCTTGGTGGTTTTCTTTTTTGGGCTTTGGGAATAGAAAGGCTTTTCTCTCACCCAGATCGATCGCGCAGACTGAGCACCTACGTGCTCTCTGTCTTGTGTGGTTTTGTGTTTAGGGTTGAACTCTGCATCTGTCTGGATTTATTTTGTTGTCTCTGGATGGATGTCACTTTCCCCCCAGAGAGGTAAGGCGGTTTCCCCAGCGTCAGGTTCGACCGGCCCGTGCCTTCCTCACCGATGTCAGTTTCTTGAAGAGTGAAGTTTTATGCCTGTTGCAGGGGTTTACGATGTTAAACCCCGAGGCTAGCCCTGCTCCCTGGAGGACTGGCAGGGAGTGAGCGCCCGTCTAGGAAGGAGGGCAAGACTGGCCATGGCGGGGGGTGGGGGGTCTGGGAGGACCACCTCTGGTTGTCTGGGGCGGCCCCTGTGGGCTGGGAGCCCTGTCCGGCCAGGGAGGCACCTCAGAGAGCTCAAGGGTGTCCCTGCACGTGGGGGTCAGAGCGATCCCACCTGAGGCGCCTGAAAGGTGATGAACAGGCCATCATGGGAGGAGGCGCCAGCGTTGAGTTGGGGGCAGCCTGAGTGAGCAGTGGTGGTGGGACGCGGAACGCTTTTCTGGTGCTCCCGGGACACTGACTGTGTGGTCCACAGACCCCATGTGGACCCTGCGTGTGGGGGTCCTCGCCAGGACCCCTCCCAGGAGCCAACATCCGCGACAGAAGGCGGCTGTAGGCTCCGCGGGAATCTGAGGGTGTGAGGGACAGGGAGGGACGCGCCAGACCAGGAACGCCGAGCTTGCCCTTGACACTCGCCGGCTCCAGAGCCTGTGCTATCGGTCCCCTCGGAGGCCACACACTGGAAAGTTTGCAATAACAAATTACTCTCTCCCAGCTCCGGAGGCTGGAAAGTCGGCCTCGAAGCGTTTATGCCGATGTTTTCATGTCCCTCAGTCAGGTTTGTGGGTATGAACGGGCTCTCCGGAATTCCTGTTAGATTCATCCCTAAACACCGTTTTCCGGTAACAGGAGGCTTGTTTCAGGTTTTCTAACGTTGCTAATATATGGAAACACTCATGGTTTTTCTGTGTTTAGTTTTTCAGCTGGCATATTTATTCGTTTTGAGACATTTTCTATGTATTATTGGGCTTTTCCGGTTGATGGAGATCTTACCCGGTTATTGCCGAGAGGGTCCTGGTTTATTCTAGCACAGTCTTGCGTCTACATTGGGTTTAATGCTCTTTAAGGGGTTTTGTCAACATTTGGGAGGCTGTGCTTATGGCATCTGGACATAACCCCCGGTGGTTTCGGGGCTTCCCAGCGGACCCTTGACTCGGCGACGGTGACGCCCAGGTCCCTGAGGGGCGCAGGGGTGTGCTCCGGGTAGGACTGCATTTGGACCCGAAGAGTCTTCTGGGGAAGGCCCTGGGCGGGAGGCTGGGTAACCTCGCACATCCGAGGGGCCCTTCTGGCGGGAGCACCTGGCCCCGCGGAGTCCGTCCCTCTCCGTTGAGCAGCGGCTTTCTGTGCGGACGCAGTGAGTGTTTTCACCTCCATCACGGCCTGAGAGGGCTCCTGGTTGTCGCTTGCAGTCCCTTATGGCCTGTCCCACGCCCGAGATGGCGGTGTCAGCGGGGCGGTGCCGTCTGTCCATCCCGAACCAGCCTGCTCCCCCGGGGGCACCTGCGCCTTCCCGGCGGAGACCCCACGGCACGCAGGGATGGGCTTCCCAGCCCTGACGTTGCCCCTGGACTTTGTGAGCTGAACGTCTATTCTCACCATGCCATTTACTTGAAAGTCAGCAAGGGAAGGGCTTTTAAAAATAGATTTTATGTTTTAGAGCACTTGCAGGTTTTCAGAAAGACTGCACAGAAAGCAGAGAGTTACGGTAGGTCTCCCCCTGCCCACCACGCGCCCTGGCTGCCATTATCAGCCCCACGTAGTGCGTACGTTGTCACAGCAGATGAACCAAATGATACATTATTAGTAGCCGAAGTCGATGGTTTACTCCAGGGTTCACTTTGTGCCCGAAAGTTGCGTGGGTTTTGCTGACTCCTATTCCTGCCCACCTCCTGGACGTGCCCCGCGCGGGCCTCCTACTCATCCTTCTGTGCCCGCCCTGAACCTGGCAACCCCCGGGCTGCCCACTGTCTGTAGTTTCATTTTCTAGGATGGGAAATCGCATTGTGTGTGTACATGGGGGGCCAGCAAAAGAGAAGAGGGTGTGGGATGTCAGGAGGCACGTCCCGGGGCATGCCTGGCCCCCGGGAAGCCTGGAGAGGACAGTGCAAGGGGGAGGCCAAGAGAAGCCTGCGACCCAGGAGGGCACCGATGTCCCAGCGAGGGGGCGGGGAAGGCGGTGGGGCTGCTGCATGGCAGGTGTGGGCCGGGAGGGGGAGTAGGTGAGGAACAGGCGGACGCCGGGCTGGGCGGCAGGGAGCACGTGCTAAGGCCGGGGACCTCGCTTCGTAAGGGACCGAATCCCCTGGAATGCAGGGCCGGGGCTGCCAGGCTGGTGCGGCAGAGGATGGGGCGAGGTCCGGGCTGCCGTGGCTACGGGAAGGCGAGGTCGGTGGGGGGCTCCCAGCTGGCAAGAAGCGAGAGCAGGGCCACTTGCAAGGGCTCTGATGTCGCGTCTCCGTTCACTAATCCTGACCACACCTGGGCAACACGGAAAACTCAGGGACACTTCTGCTTTGCGGAAAGCGGGATTTGGTCTCAGTCTGGGGAACGGAGACGGTTTTAAAGATCCAGAATGGAAGTGAATGACTCCTGTTCAGGGGCACTCACCCCTGGTTATGCCCCCAGAGCGAATGTCTCTGCAAAACATCTCTTTCCGAAGAATTCTTTCAATTCTTCTTCTTCTTCTTCTTCTTTTTTTTTTGGTAACATTTTGTGTTTTCATAAAAGCCATATTCCATCAGTGTTATTCTGTAGCACTCTCTCAGAGCCAGATCTATTTTTTAAAAAGCATTTGGCGCTCTGAAGTGTTACATGTGGCTCAGTGAAAACAGCAATATGCAGAGATTCAAAAGATGTCACTCCACGTTAGGTACAAAACGTGATCAGCCTTACTTATGTACCAACACAAACACAGAATTCAGATGTGGCATCGTGGGAAGCCAGGGGACGTCTTTGTCGGGAGGAGAGACCTTCCTCGCACGTCACCTTCCAGGGCATGAATTCCTGGTTTCTTCCAAACTGGCCCCCGACAGGAAGAGAGGGAGAGGAGACCTCTCCCGGGCGCGTCCTTCGGGAAGAACAGCTACTCAGGCAAGGCCAGCTGGGGGTCTCAGGATCCCCTAACCGGCATCTGGCAGATGGGGCCAGCCAGCCGACCACATCTGCTTCCTCGGGGACAACGTCATCCCCCGAGGACGCGAGCCTTGGTGGCCTGGCCTCCTGCTGGCTTCCTCCACTAAGCCCTCACACGTGTGCTCTCAGCGAATCCTTGTGACAGTCCTAGTAGATTGCCATGCGATCCCGCCGCCTGCAGACGAGGGAACCCAGGGTCCTGGAGATTGAGTGGAGGAGGCTGAACTGAGGCTTCCAGAGGGCACGTGCGCTGGGCCACACTCGGCGGCAGCCGTGACAATAAAGCAAACTCCGATGGCTGTCATGGTGAGCACCTGGCCCAGGTGTGCACTAGACCAAGGTAGGTCTCAGGGCTTCGGGTCAAGATGGCCCGCAGTTCTGTCGGTGGTCCGGGGGCCAGCGTGCTGGGTCCTGTTGGAAGGCTACACGCAAACAATAAGAGCCCGTCCTCCCAGGAAAAGTCTTGTGGTGTTTTGGCCACAGCAAACGGTCACCGTCAGGGCTGCACGTACCCTGAACCTAGTTGATTAACAGCATCCCACCGGGACACATGCTTCCGAAAGCCAGCCCCTCAGTCTGACCTGCCCGTCTGAACACAGCCAACAAATGACAGACCCGTCCTTCTGAAAGCCAGCCAATCAGGAGCAGCCCCTCTCTGACGATCCGAACCCCTGAAAACAGTCTCACTGGGGTAATTCTAGAAGCCACGCTGAAGTCACACGGCCCCCAGACATTGTTATCCGGGCTCTGCCTCAGGGAGGCTGCCCGGTCTCCCTTCCCTCATTCAGGGGTTTGTTCTGACCCCGAGGGGCCTCTTCCAGATGGCCTGTGCCACGCAGGGGCCCCAGCACAAGAGGCCTCCCCCCAGGCAGCAAGTCCGGCTTGGCGATGGGGCCCAGCACTCAGGTGGGCTGGTACTCAGGTGGGTGGGTACTCAGGTGGAGTTGGTACTCGGGTGGGGCTGGTATTCAGGTGGGCGGGTACTCTGGTGGGGCGGGCACCCGGGTGGGCTGGCACCTGGGTGGGCTGGCACTCGGGTGTGCAGGTACTCGGGTGGGGCGGGTACTCGGGTGGGCAGGTACTCAGGCTGGTACTCGGGAGGGCTGGGTCTCAGGTGGGCTGGGTCTCAGGTGGGCGGGTACTCGGGTGGGGTTGGTACTTGGGTGGGCGGGTACTCGGATGGGCGGGTACTCAGGCTGCTACTCGGGTGGGCTGGGTCTCAGGTGGGCTGGTACTCCGGTGGGCGGGTACTCGGGTGGGCTGGGTCTCAGGTGGGCGGGTACTTGGGTGGGCTGGTATTTGGGTGGGCTGGGTCTCGGGTGGGCGGGCACTCGGGTGGGTGGACACTCAGGTGGGCTGGCTCTCAGGTGAGAGCTCTATGGCCAGAGCAAAGCATGTGCCCGAGGGCTGAGGGCAGAGGGAGACCAGCTCTGACCACCTCGGACATTTGAGTGCTGCCCAGTCCTCCCCTCCCTCCTGACGGTCAGGGCATCAGAGACCACAGCTTCCCAGCGCCCACGGCTTCCGGAGTGGGTGGGGACAGCATCTGCTCGAGCACCTGCTTTATAAGGAAATCTGCCAGGTCAGATATTTTAATTTTATCCAATAAGCCCGAAGCCTAAAGTCCCGGAGATAAGACACACCCTGCAAAAGCCCAAACAAAAAACAAACTCCTCCAGCCTTCAGGCATGAATGTTCTGGTGTTTACAGTCTGCGAGGTGCCTTCCCACACCCACCGTTTGTTTCCACACGACTGTTTGCTGCAGCAGCTCCCCGTGGCCCAGGGGTTCAGACACCTCAGCCCGGGAAGCAGCCAGGGGGTGACCCGAGGGGCGCTCGGACACAGGTCGGTGCCGTGACCACCGCAGCGGCGCTGTGTGGTCTGGAGGCCCAGCGGCCGCTGGGAGTCTCGCTGGGACTGAAGCCAGGATGTGGCCGGAGCTCCGATGCCCCAGCAGGGCGCCTGTGCACCTCCCGCAATCGTAAGGCCTCAGCGGCCCCCTGGACTGGCCTCTGCACCGAAAACCTGAGAGCATCTGTCACGTTCCACGTCTGTCATCTTGAACACTGACCGATGACTCCCTGGAGCCCCTGACCTGCAGCCTCACCCTCGATCCTCAGCCCCCTGCTGCCGGCACCTGCTTCCTGGCAGGGTCTCAGCCTTCCCAGGGGACACCTGTCCCACCTGCGTCCCTAATTCACGGTGACGGTCCACCAGGCAGAGGGTACAGAGCCCTTTGGAGCCGGTGACCGGCCACTTGCATGTCCAGTGTTGTGACTGAGGCGCCGCGCGCCGGTGGGGGTCTGTGGGGCGGTGCACACTCCTGTGTTCCGTGTGGTGGAGGAGGAAGGCAAAGCCTGTGGATCGTGTTGTCCTCCCCTCCTGTGCATAACAGTAATAATTCCGGTTCCCAGGAACTGACCCGGGGTAGAGCCTGCCTCGCAGCCTGGCAGCTATGACGGTGGGTCACAAAAATGAAATTTAAAGGGGGCCCTAAATGATTCAACTAAGTGTCAATTATAAACGCATTCAAGGCAACGTTCAATTCAGTGGGCGTTTATGGAACACGTGCGATGTATTGAGGCCCCACGCGGGGTTCTGAGAACAATCTGGACAAGATGGCAAAGTAATTTAGAGCAAGGTTTGAAGAGGTGTAGACACTCGGGTGTGACTAATGCCTTGCTCACATTTGTGTTGCCCGAACCTCGATGCCCGTCGCAAAGGAACACTGACTATATAGGGGGCTGGTCCCAGGGGCCCTGAGGGTAGGGACCCGGTGTCTGTAACACATGACAGCTGTGTGGGAACGTGGGCGGGGCAGGCTCCCGCTCAGCCCTGACTGAACGGGAATGCGGAAGAATGCAGACAGAGCCCTGAGCGCATGGAAATGACACGGGTGACTGCCCTTTTTTCTCCTCTGTAGTCCATGTTGGCTAAACTGCTGATGCTGGTGTCCGAGTCGATGGCTGCCACCCTTCATGAACCCTACGGGCCACGTCTGGGACTCCCTAGTGTTGGGTTTTAACGGAAGGACCCCGACGAGTCTCTAGGCGTCAGAAGGACTTGGAGCTTACCAGAACGATGACCGGCATGGTGCGCCATCTTGGTCTTATTTCCACAGCACTGATTTAGTCACTTGGAATTTGGTGGGAATCTGCGCAAGTAAAATGGGGACAAAGAGTGGTTGTGACCGGACCCCCCCTGGTTCCATTGGATCCTCACGGAGCAGAACTCAACAGCAGAGCATCAGGGAGAAAGCCTGGGTTTGCTTGATTCTGGCTGATCTTGACCCAGCTTCCTTCCCTTGGGGGTGAGTGGGGGGGGACTCCGTTTCCCCATCGATAACATGAGGTTGTTGGCGTTGGAGACTTGCAAGTTCTGTCCCAGCTTTAAGATTCCCCTTCCATGAATCTTTGGCGAAATATGACTCAGGTAGAGCAGGAGCAGGTCGAGAGCCAAGACCTGGGCGAAGAGCTGGGAGGGTCTCGAGACCCCGCTGCGTGGAAGGCACGGGGCCAGGTGGGGCTGACGGCCCTCCGGACGTGCGGGGGCAGAGAGAGGGAGCGGGGCAGCTGCGCTTACCCCTGAGGCCCAGCGAGGCCGTGACCGCCTGCTTCTCATCTTCTCTCTCCCCCCAGGGTTCCAGGCTTTGATTTGCTGGCGGTTTGTTTTTGACCGACGAGCTGTGTGTGACGCGGGGCCGGATACAGCCACACGGAGACGAAGGGAGAGTGACAGGCGCTGAGCACAAGCCAGCACACTGGCCTTTTCAGCTTCATCTTCATTTGCCAAAACGCGTGCCCCTTCTTACCCCAAGCATCTCGCTAGATGCTGAAAACCTGATGCCCTAATGTAGTGGATTGCAATTATTCTAAATTAGGCCGACAAGCACATTTCGGAGAGTATTTCCCCATCTGTCTAACGCGAAGGTTCTGCTGTTTGAAATGAGTCATTTCTTTAGCACAGAATTCTGGACCAAGAGGGATTTTCGTATTCAGTCTCTGCTCTTCCGTTGTCTGGATGCCGAGACCGTTTCTGTCCTCTCCCAGGGCCGGGGCCTGGCTGGGCCCGTGCGCGTCTCGGGGAGATGCGAGAGGTGGGGGAGGGGGGGCCGGTGGAGCTTCCGCAGGTGCTAGAGGTGCGTGACTCCCTCACGTCACAAGCGGCCACGAAGGACAACTCGTGAGACGCCTGCTGTCTGCTCCGTCCGCCGGGACGTGCCACGGCAGGGCTGTGCCACGTGCTCTGGGGCACTGCTGGACGGTGGCGGGGTGACGCTTGACCTCAGGGGCCTCTGGATCCCCTTTTCCCAAGTGCAGACGGGGCCACCGCCGGCCGTGGCTCTCAGGTGGCTTACGATCTGCTCAGCTGGTGCACGTGGAGTGGGGTCGCGCACTGGGCCTGGCCCCAGCCATGTTCGCTTACACGGCTGCTACCCTGTCTCCGTGTTTCCCTCTTTTCCTTTTTAAAGTCTATTTATTTACTTTGAGAGATACAGAGAGAGCAAGCGGGGCAGGAGCAGAGAGCAAGAGGGAGAGAATCCCAGGCAGACTGCGCTGTCAGTGCAGAGCCTGATACGGGGCGCGAACTCACAAACTTCAAGATCGCGACCTGAGATGAAACCAAGAGTCGGACGCTTAAGCGACGGAGCCCCGCGGGCGCCCCTTCCCTCTTTTTAAACATCGAGGCGAAATTCACACACGGTAAAACGAATGGTTTCCACGTGTGTATTTCAGCTACATTTAGCGCGATCACGAAATCCGCTACCGCAGCCTCTGCCGGTTCCAAAACGTCTTCGTCTCCTCACGGGAAAATGCACACCCACCACGCTGACGGGGAGCACTTCCAGCTTCCCTCTCCAACCTTCCTGCACAAAAATGAGGGCCTGTCCCCCCCCCCCCCCCCGCCCCGGGGTCGGAGGTGAAGGCGGGGCAGGAGCAGACGCAGCCAGGAGCCAGGGAGGCCTCCGCAGCCCCGTGGCCGCCCGGTCGTGTCGTGTGCAGCAGGCACGAGCCCCGTGCGCAGGGACTCCCCTCCGGCTCCGCTCTCGGTGGCTGTGTGACTTCGGGCGAAGGAGCTCCCAACAATCCTACTTGGCAGGGTTGAGGGGGGACGGGGCGCACGTGGCAGGCTCTCCGTGTGCTGCAGCCCGCCCCTTCTCCCCCTGCAGGGGAGTCACCTCCTGGGGGTGGAGAAGGCGGCTACAGGAGGGGAGTCCTTGCGGGATTTCTCGTTCGTTCGGAGACACTCTCGCAGCTGAGCTGAGGACCAGGGACAGCAGGGCCGCTCGCTGGACCAGGGCGGCTCCTCGGGGCCGGGCAGAGGGGGCTGTGCTCGCCAGGGAGAGGCGTGCAGTCCCGGCGCCGTCCCGCGCAGGGGTGGGGAGCAGCGCTCTGCCCGTCCCCCCCACCCCCAGCCCGTTGGCACCCCTCGTCTGACCCACGGACAGCCTAACTGCATCTTCCTTCTAGAAGACCCTTCTATGCTACCAGGCCCGACATCCTGACCCATGCAGAGAGGTCTAGCTAAAAGCCGGGCTGCCTTTTGCTGCTTGAATGCTCCCGTGGACGGGGAGCTCACTCAGTTCAGCAGCAACTGCATTGTAGAGTAATCATCCAATGAAGGAGCTCACGCAAACCAATGATTGGAGCTGGAATCGGCTTCAGGAGAGGGAGGTGAGGGTGTGAGGGGCGAGGGTCAGCGTGGCCGTTCTGAAGCCGCGTGTGGCGTGGAGCCCCGAGGCTCGGATGTGCAGGGCACGGTCTCCACTCATCTCCCGCGGAAAGCTGTCACGAGACTAGCCGTCCCAGTGACACTTTCTGGATTGCCCGCACCCCCACTGTGCCCCAGCCCACGCGGCCCCTGCATGGAGCCCACGGCCCCTCCTGCACTCCTCCTGGCCGCAAGCCGGGGTGGGGGTGGCCGTCTCCGCAGCCCCCAGCCCTGGACCAGGCGGTGGCTCCTTCTCCCTCTTGGGCACCTTCCCCCAGGGGTGCCCCCAGGATGCTCTCCCAGGACTCGCGGCGCTGAGGAATGTTCCCGGGGGTCCCGGCGAGCAGGCTAACCCGCGGCCTTTGCCTGTTCTCGGCCACCACAGATGCCCAGCACTGGCCACTCTGCCAGCGAGGCCAGGAGACCTGGGGGGCCGGCTCCTGCCAGAGGGCACCCCGATTCGGTCCCGTCTCTGCGTCTGAGTCACACCCAAGGTGAGGTCGATGTGCACACGAGATTCACCTTGTCAGCATCTCCTGACGTCACCCTCGTTGCCTGCAGCTCCTTGGGGCCCATGGGGGGGGTGCTTCAGAAGGAGGGAGGCGGAGCCCAGACCCTGGTGGTCTCCCCGCCTCCCCAGGAGGGATGTCCTCCAGGAAGCGAGCTCCTTGGAGCAGGAGTAGGGGCAGCGCTGTGCTGGGCACCCCCAGAAGCCGCCCCGTCCCGTCCCAGTTGGGACTTGCCGAGGTGGGGGTGTGGCAGCTGGATGCACCCAGAGTGAAGGCCAGGCCTGAAGAGGGGGCACGGGCGCCCTCCGTGGGAGGAGGGCGGGTCTGTGTGGGGGCCTGGCCCCGCTGGGTACTGACACAGCAGCTGCTGCGTCAGGGGCTGAGAGGGGCACTGGGCGCGCCAAGGGGACAGGTGTCCCACCCGGTGGGTGGCAGGGGCAGGCCTGGAGCTGGCACCCGTGCAGCAAGCAGGGCTGACGCCCCAGCCAGGGCGCTCTGAGCAGCCTGGGGGCGCCGTGTGGGTGAGGGTTCTCCCAGAAACAGCTCCATTCCCCAGATCCGCCGCGTGGACGGTACACACACACCACGTATTATTCGGACATGTGCTTAAGGGGTGGCCTCACATGGTTTTGGAGGCAGACGCCCAGTCAGCAAAGCTGCAGGCCCAGGACGGCGGTCGCTGTGACTTCCCTTCCGAAAGCTGGAGGCTCCGCACCCAGGAAGGCCCAGCGTTCCCGCTCCAAAGGCAGTCGGGCAGGAGGAGCTCTCTCTTCGCTCTTCTGAAAAGGTAGTCTTGCTCTTTTCAGCCCTTCAACTGATTGGACGAGGCCCACCCACATTAGGAAGAGCAATCTGTTCTCTCCGTCTATCAGTTTAAACGTCAATCTCATCCAAAACCCTCCAGGAAAATCTCAGAATAGTGTTTGACCAAACATCTGAGCGCTCTGTTGTGCTGACACGTGGATTCAGTCTTCCATGTCTGTCAGCGGCCCCACCCCTGCTGGTTCCCTGGCGGCCCGTTAGCCCAGCAGGGCGCGGGGCCGGGTGGCACTCCTGTCGCGCTGGAATGGCCTGTGTCCACGGACTGTGTTCCCGGGAGGCCTGCGGTCTGTCCAAGGCCACGAGGCCAGTGACCAGGGGAGCCGCCCAGCCTGGGGGGCTTCTGACCTCACCCCGCCCCACTGTCTGCTGGTTTTACTCCTCGGATTTCCTGAACTAAAAAAATAATCCCCCTAAGATGCAACAGCCTCCGAATGTGGGGTTTTGTGTGTCTCAAAAGCTTAGATTTCTGACTAGGAGCTGCTCTGTGAGTCCTCGGTGACCTAAGCGAATCGGAATCTCCCAGAAAATCCAGTCCCAGCCTGAGCTTCGGCTGACGTGGACTCAATGTCCCCCCCCAGCCCTTCATGCCTTGATCTTTAGGAAGCCGCTCCTGGAATCGTACAAGGTGCTAACACGCGGCGTTCGGAGGCCTCATCCTTCGGAGACACGACGTGCCGTGTGGTGAGCACGTCGTGAGCAGCCTCGCGCACAGCTAATCCGCGTCAACGGGTCTGCTCCGGCCGGGGCGTTGAATGCCGCTCCCCAAACACAGAGTTAACGCTGTTGTGGACACGCGCAGACGCACTCACAGAGGACCCGGCTGTCCGGACTCAGAAGGCGGCGTCTAAGCTGTATTTTAAGTTGTAAGTTTGCCCCCTCGTTGTGCAAATAATAGAATGAATTTAACAGGTGGCAAGTTAGATATTCCCTTAAACATAGACCTTCTATCTTAGGGCTTTTTAAAATAAAGATTTCAGTGTCGGGAAAAACTGCCGTGTGTAGAAATGCCGCTCCTGAGGGTCCCAGCGACGCTGGCCTTTGGGATGCAGCCACAGACCCGGCGACACGGGGACAGGCCTCCGGTCGTCCGGGAAGCTGCCTCAAAGCTCAGGCATTCAGGACTCGAGGCCAGAAAAATGATCATGCCGCGGGCAGAGCTTATCAACCGTGCAAGAGAAATAGAATGTTCTATTTTGACAAGTTGATTTTCCTGTTTTGTTTTGTTTTCCTGGAAACCTCCAATTTCGCTCTCGCTCTAAGTCAGCAAGAGGGCATAGCATGTGTTTACATGGAGGTTGCCCGCACAGAAGGCACAGAACCTTCCGGAGCCGAGGCCAGGGCTGCGCGGTTCACAACCAGCTCCAAGAAGAAAAGGCCGTGGTTTTTTTTTTTTTTTTAAACCGCGCTCCTCTTTCTGTGGTGTAAACACGCCCACCGTGGCGGCGCTCATGCTGACATTTCAGCACTGCCCTGAGGCGTGACCCCAGACCCACCTGCAGCTGGCGTGGGAGACCCCTCACCACCCCCTCCCCCTGCCGCCCTGACCCTCCACTGCGGATCTAAGAGCCAGGATGAGCTCGCTCTCCCCTCCTCGCCAGAGACCCTCTCTGTTGTTTGGAAGTCGCTTTGGCAGCGGGTGGTGGGATCGGATTTGTGTCTTCAGTGACAGGAACGTGGGGCCCCTCAGAGCAGCACACCCGTCAGGATCGCCCCATCCCCCCCAGCTTGGGGACCGCAGGGGCTCCTCCTTGGCAGGAATCCCAGGCGGCACCAGCCCCACTGGGCTTTACTCCATCCCTGGAGCCCCACAGGGCAGGGCCCCCAGTTCTCAGAGAGAGAAACGGGGCCCCCAGGTTCCTTTCCCTTCCTCTCCTGTTTCTCGGGGTGTCTGCTCAGGGTGCTTATAATTTGATTTGAGTAGTGAATTCCACTCCTGTGTCCAGGAGGCAGTGGGGCTGGTGTCTCCAGGCCAGGGGAGGAGGGGGGCGGAGGGGAGGGGAAAGGAGAGGAGGGAGGGGAGGGTAAAGGAGGGGGAGAAGAGAGTGGGGGAGGGGAGGGGAGGATACAGGAGGGAGGGGAAGGGAGGGAGGGGATAGGAGGGAGGAGAGGGTAAAGGAGGGTGAGAGGAGGGGGGAGGGGAGGGGAGGGGAGGACACAGGAGGGAGGGGAGGGGAGGGGAAAGGAGAGGAGGGAGGAGAGGGTAAAGGAGGGTGAGAGGAGAGGAGGGGGGAGGGGAGGGGAGGGAGGGGGGAAGTTAGGGGAGAGGAGGAGGAGAGGAGAGGAGAGGGGGGAGGGAAGGGGAGAGGATGGAAACTGTGACTGGGAGCCTGAGAAGGGGAGGGGGCTCTGTGGCTTCCCCCAGAGCAATCCTGATGCCAAACTGGAAGTGGGAACAGGAGCGCGTGGAGACGCCCCTCCCATCTGGGGCGACGGGGCTGGGGAGGGGGTGCAGGACCTCACCCGGCAGCCCTGCCCTTGACCTGGGGGCCCCATGCTGGGAACATGGTCACCGCAGAGAGCTGGCCGGGGTCACCGGAGCTGGTAAGATCCAAGAGTGTGTGTGGTCTGACACAGGACCTCAGGACGAGTGTCCGGGGTGGAGCCAGCCCCGGGCGCCGCGGCCACCCGGGACCCTCGCCGCAGCCTGTGAAGTGGGCTCCTTATGTACCCGTCTCACAGGTGACAGCACTGAGGCTCAGAGAGGGCGCCTGGCCGGCTCGGGGGGTAGGGCCCGCCGTGTGTTCCCGGGGCCCAGCCCAGGCCGTTAGCAGGTGCCCTTGAGCCAGACGCGCCAGCCCCCTCCCTCCCCCTCCCTCAGGTGTCCCATCCCCCCCCCCCACCCCCCCCCGTGTCCCACCTGCAATGTGAAGGCAGACGGCCCAGAAGCGTGGCTTTGATCAGGGCAGGACTGTCCCCTCGGGGCAGGCGTGCGTGTCCGCTCAGAGGGTGGGTCAACAAAGGCTAAACTGGGTCAGCAGCTGCTGCGGGCCTGAGCCTGTTCCAGAACCTTCCGTGGAGAGTCTTCTTGGGCAGCAGAGGCAGAGTGGGGGAGGGTCCCATGCTGGAGCGCCACGTGTCTCTCGCAGGAGGAGGGGGATAGGCACTGTCGCCCCATCTGACAAGGCCGGGGCGTTCAGCCCAGCCCCCGGCCCCTGAAGGCTGCCCGGGAGGGGCAGGTGTGCTGACCAGGCCCGACGGCTCCCGGCACGTCCTGAGGCCACCAGCTGACCCGGGCCACTGCTCACCACGTGCAGGACTGTGGGCGGGCCCGGCCCGCCTGGGTAACCGAGGCCGCAGATTAGACCACTCCCTGTCGTGATCACCCCTGATGCCAGGATCCAAAGCACAGAGCGTTTTGTGTTCAGATTCACTTAGACACAATTTCGTTCTGAAAAATGTTGATCTCTTGGCCTAAAAGTGTCTTAGACGCGGTCCAGGTTTACGTTAGTGACTCCTTTGTGGCCAGTCACTTCACACCTGCCCCTTCCTCCCTGGCCTGGCTCTGGGCCCCTTGGGGTCCCGCCCCTGCCAGCCTTCCCTGTCTCTGGAGCCCTGGGCTGTACTCGGTCATGGCTGGAGGCCGTCCCGGGTCAAAGGCCCCCCCGCAGCGCAGTCCCGGAGCCGCACGGAGCTCCAGGCTCTCGGCACTGAGCGCACACGGAAATGGGGGTCGCTCTGCGAAGCCCTGTCCCCCACTCCTCATCCCGCCTCCTTGCTCGGCTCCCGCTCCACCCCGGGGCCTGTGGGGACCCACAGCCCCACCCACACCCCAGAGCAGTTAATCTTTGGGGTTCTGCTGTGAGCTGACTGGTGGAGTCTCAGCAAAGAAGGTCCACCTGGGGCTTGAGGTGTGAACTTGCGGGTGAAACGCAGGATGTCTAGATGCGAGTCTGGGGTATCCATCCCGTGGGCGCGAAGTCCAGTGACAAGTGTGCTTAGAAGGAAGGGAGGGACACTGAGAGGAGAGGGGATGTGAACAGGAGGCAGAGAGCCAGGCGGCCTGCGGACAAGCCCAGGGTCACCCAGGATGACTGACGCCCCCAGAGGCCAGGACAGAGGTGCAGAGCTGGGTCTACAAGGACCCCGCCCTGCCGGCATCCAGACCTCAGGCTTCAGGCCTCAAGAGCCGCGAGACAGTAAAGTCCCATCGGTCAGGGCCACGCGTTTGTGGTGGTTCGTTAGGACGTGAGTACAGGGTCCAGCACGAGCTCTGCCCCCGCTGGACCCCGTGGCCCCAGGCATCCGTTTCCCTGCAAAGTGGAGTGAGGGCATGCGGGGTGTGCGGGTAGCGAGCTCCTGGGCGCACAGCCCGTGTCCAGGAGGAGCTGGGCGGGGGTTGGAAGGAGGGGAGCCGCCCCCAAAGAAGGGAGGCCGCTTGGGACCCCAGCAAGGGCGTCCGGGGGGGCCGTGGCCCGTTCCCGCCCTTGTTACTTTTCTGCCCACCTTCTGTTCCCCCTTTCCCTGAGACCTCAGGATGGAGGTCCGGGAGGGGAGGGGAGGGGAGGGGGTAAGCAGGCAGACACTCAGCCTGCAGGGAAGGCAAGGGGGGGCCAGCCGTCCTGGGTCCACGGAGGATGCCGCGCCGCCCTCCTCCCCGCCGGGCCTGACGCCACGGCCAGGACGGTCGGTGCCAGCCTGGGATGCTGGGGCAGCCGGGTCCCGGTCCGCGCCCGCCCAGGCCTGAGGGCCGCCCCAGATCCACGCCGGGGTCTGGCTTCATTTCCGTCCCTCCTCACACACAGATACTCCTCAGCGTGCGGGACTGAAGCTCGTGGAAAACGTCGCGTGAACGGTGTTCTGCACAAGGCCAGTCCCATACGTGGGACACAGCTGTCGTGCACGCGGAGCGGACGTGCCGCACAGCCTGTGGGTTCTCAGACACCAACACCCCCCCCCACGCCCTGCCTTTATAATTTCCACTTGTCACAGAGTGACATGAGAACACTGGATAATCTGGTCATTTCCCCCAAACTTCCAGGGACGCGTCTTTATTAGCAGGTGCTAGATTACCACTCCAGCTGCTGAATAGTAACAATTAGCTCCATTAACATCACAACAGCTGTAATTTTTGAGGAAATGAAAACCATTAATAACTGCTACCAAAAGCTAAAAAACAAAGGCAAACAGAAAACACAGCCTCCCCCGAGGCTGAAATTACCAATGTGGGGGAAGGAGGGTCCCAGGGTTCAGACAGGCCCCCGAACCCCCCGGCGGCTGGGGAGGAGGCACCGCCCTGCCGGGGCCCCCACCAGCCCAGGGCCGGGGGCGGGGCGACGCCTTCCCGGTCACAGTGCCCAGGACACTAGAAGGGCTGGACGGGAAGCCTGGGGGCGCCAGTCCTCACCCCTGGACGTGAAGCTGAGCGGGGTAGAGGGGTCCTGCCTGGGGGCGTCTGTCACCTTCCGTGTCTACACCGTGCGCACACGCGAGTGTGGACACACATATCCTCCCAGACACATACGCACGCTGCACATGACGCACGCGTACATGTGCAGAGACGCCCCTCACGTGTGCTCATGCACCATGCACACACACACGCAGGCACCATGCCCTCACACGTGTGCACACACACGCAGGTACGATGCCCTCACACACGTGTGCACACGCATGCAGGCACCATGTCCACACACACGTGTGCACACGCACGCAGGCACCATGCCCTCACACACGTGTGCACATACATGCAGGCACCATGTCCTCACCCATGTGTGCACACGCACGCAGGCACCATGCCCTCACACACGTGTGCACATACATGCAGGCACCATGTCCTCACCCATATGTGCACACGCACGCAGGTACCATGCCCTCACACACGTGTGCGTGGGTACACACACAGGTTGTGGCCCTTACACCAGCCACCGGGGCCACTGCCCTGCACAACTGTGGGCACACTGTGTAACACATGCCCACACAGTGCACACTCAGGCACACACACGCCGCGTAGTGAAGCACACCTGGGCATCCAGGCCCCAGAGGAGCACCTCCCGCACTCCTGTCCCGTGTCCTGGGAACCGGAGGTGGTCATGTCAGAGCTGTGTGGCTGCAAAGCGGCAGACGCAGGGACGCACACTGCGGGGGGCCGGCACGGCCCGGGGGCCTCGGTGCCGATCACACAGCCGCCCAGCCTGCCTTCTCGGATAGCACGAGTGCAAGTGACTTTTGCAAAACAAAGGGTCATTTCTAAGTAGATTTAATTTTCAAAAAGTTAAACAAAAGGTCAGCTTTGTTGAAATAACTTCCAGTTGAAATTTCAGTATTTACAATCCTAATTTAAAAAGGTACGTGCACCCCTGTGTTCGCTGCAGCAGTATTTACACTAGCCAAGGTACGGAACGAGCCCCAGTGTCCAGCGGTAGACGAGTGGATAAAGAAGAGGCGGTGTGTGTGTCTGTGTGTGTGTGTGTGTAGACACACACACAACGGAACATTACTCAGCCATAAGAAAGAATGAAGTCTTGCCATTTGCAGCCACACGGATGGATCGAGAGCGTAGTATGCTAAACACAAGAAGTCGGTCGGGGAAAGGCAAATACCGTATGATTTCTCCATACGTGGAATTTAAGAAATGAAACAAATGAACAAGGAGAAAAAGAGACAAACACAAACACAACACTTAAATATGGAGAAAGCGCTGGCGGTCCCCAGAGGAGGGGGGTGGGGACGGGTGACTTGGGTCAGGGGGGTGGAAAGAACACTTAGTGCAGTGAGCACGGTGACGCGTAGATGTGTAGAATCGTTAGACTGTGCATCCGAGGCTCCTACAGCCCGTGACGGACGTACGCCCACTACACTTCAACGCGAAAGGAAGATCTGTCAATATTTAGGGTCGGTTGGGTTTGCCATCAACTTTATTTATTTACTTATTTATTTATTAAAATTTTTTTGCCATTAATTTAAATAAATAATTTAGAATTTTGGATTAAAAGTGCCTTTAAACAGGGACGCCTGGGGGGCTCAGTCAGTTAAGCGTCCGACTTCAGCTCAGGTCACGATCTCGCAGTTCATGAGTTCAAGCCCCGCGTCAGGTTCTGTGCTGACAGCTCAGAGCCTGGAGCTGCTTCAGATTCTGTGTCTCCCTCTCTCTCTGCCCCTCCCCTGCTGGTGCTCTGTCTCTCTCTCCCTCTCAAATATATAAACAAACATTAAAAAATTAAAAAGAAAATAAATAAAAGTGCCTTTGAACAATGCATATGGCCTGATCTTTATCTCTAATGTACATATTTGATTAAAATATCTGGCCAACTGTGTGTCTGTGTGTGTGCACACACAGGCACATGTGCACAGGGCCACAGCCCTGGGCACATGCAGACACACACCCCCACAGGGACACAAATGCACGCGTCTATGCACACACGTGTCTTTGCCAGCCTTGAGCCGGACGGTGGGTGCAGAATCGAGAGCCGGCAAGAGACAGGTCGGTGGAGGGAGTGAAGGGGTGAAGGCGTAAGGCAGGGCCTGTGTGCAGAGCTGGGTCAGAGCCGGAGGACCCAGGGCCCAGAGTGAGGGGTCCGGGCAGCCCGGGAGTGCGGATGGCTGGATAGCGAGGCAGGGGCCAGCGAGTGACTACACCTGTCTGCCTAGAATTCTTTATTTTAAGGTTTTATTTATTTTTGAGAGAGAGAGAATGTGGGGAGGGGTGGAGAGAGAGGGAGACAGGATCCAAAGCAGGCTTTTCACTGTCAGCAGAGAGCCCGAGGTAGGGCTTGGACTCACAAACTGGGATCATGACCTGGGCTGAAGCTGGGTGCTTAACTGACTGAGCCGCCCAGGAGCCCCATGTCCTAGTTTAGAGTTCTTACGGGAGGGGACACAGCCGTGTAGCGACCAGATCCTTTTCTTTAGAGAGAGAGCGTGAGCAGGGGAGGGGCAGAGAGAGGGGGAGGCACAGAATGGGAAGCAGCTCCAGGCTCCGAGCTGTCAGCACAGGGCCCAACGCGGGGCTCGAACCCACGAACCGTGAGCTCATGACCTGAGCTGAAATTGGACACTCAACCGACTGAGCCCCCAGGCGCCCGGCCACCAGCTCCTTCTCCACGAACTTGAACCGCCGTGGAGCCGCTGTGGTGTTCCTGAGTGTAGGCGCCCCGGCACCCACCGCCCCCGGGGCGCCCACGGCCCGCTGCCCGGCCCTCTCGCAGAGGCAGAGCCCGCACGTCCTTCTTCTGGTTTCTTCCCTTGGATTTCTTTCTGGACGCGGTGTTCCGGGGCGAAAGGCCTTCTGCTGCGACCTCAGGGTGCCCCTGGCCACCTTCCTGGGAGCCTGTTCCTTTGGGAGAGGCTGACGTTCTCCGGGACGAAACTCCCCCCGGGGCCTCACGCGGAATCTCCCGGAAGCGCTATTCAGAATAGCGATATCGAGCGGTGGCTAAGTAAGTGCATCACTTCCAAATTAGCAGTTTTCGGGGAGGGGGGGGGTTACCGGGTGCCAACTTGCAGATTCTATGTTTCTGTTTGATCTTAGACTAAATTTAGAGGATTTAATTAGCAATTCATTTCTTTCTCTTTATTTGCATTGTGCGTTTCTCCTGAAATGAGGTTCGAAACGCAGTCTATTTTTGTCACGGGGCACAGTGTTAGGTAGGACTGAGGGCGGCGATAACAGGAGACTGGGCTGCGCGGCACCAGGAGACACCGGAAGTGTGTGTCTGGGCAAGTGTGCCTTCCCGAAGGCACGTGGAACAGCAGGGGCCCCTCTGGTCCCCTGCCCCGGCCGGCAGGCTCTCAGAGCACGGGACCCGTCTGCCCATGTGGCTCCTCACGGCTGCCAGCTCTGCCCCTGGCCCCCCCCCCATCTGCTCCCCTCTGGGACGTTTCCGGGTCGCCCCAGGGGTGCTCACTGGGAGCCGTGGTGCCCCTGACCTGCCGCACGGCTCCTACCTTCCTGCTTTTGCATGTCTCGTAGCTTTGGATCGGATGCAGACACTGGCAGTCTCACCGAGTTGGAGGCTGGATAGTTTGTGTCCCTAGGGCTCAGGAGGCAGTGACGTTCCTGACACTGTGGACACCATTTTGTGGCGTTTGGGTTCATCCTGAAGGTCATGGAAGCCACAGACGGGGGCGGCTTGGTCCCTTAGCCTGAGGCTGCGCTCCTAGATCCAAAGAGAACATTTTCCTTCTCCCTAGAGCAGACCCGGGGGCTCCTGGGCGTCCCACCCAAGGTGACCGACCGCACAGCCGGAGTCCCAGGGGGGATCTGTCACCTGTGGCACGTGGAATCGGCCACGCAGCCTCACGCCGCACCGCGCGGAGATGGGTGGAGCGTAACAGGGCTGGTGGCCGCCCTTGATGTGGTGGAAAGGGAGTATTGTGGCCAGCGACAGGGCCTGCTGGCTCGCTGGGGCCAAGGGGTGGCTGCCGGCCGTGCGCTCTAACACCGAAGGGATGGCCTTCCGTCCTCAGAGACGGCCGCTGACCACCTGGGCCCCCTGCCCTTCGCACCCCGGCTTCCTGGCCCGCACAGTGCACAGCGAGGTCACAGGCGTTCCTTCCCCGCTAGTATTACTAGGAGGTGAGCCTGACGCGTGCTGGCTGTCCCAAACCGTCTGTTGAATGACAGAGTGTGGCCCAAAGTTAGGTTGTTTTATGTCTGGTTTGCAAACACTGGTTTTTGACTGACGTGGGTGCTGACACCCAGCGTGCGAATTCGCACTCCTCTGCTCGTCCGCGGCCCTCGGTGTTCTGTGACCCCAACAGCTGAACGAGGGACGGACGGTGAGTTCACAGGCACTGGCTTTCCCGGGCTCATACTTACGAGGGGCAGGGGCCCCTGAGTCTGTGACGTGGGCACCCGGCCCCCCCCCCCAGTGCACATCCGTTTCCAGCAAATCACACCCACGCGCGTGCAGGGGCCCAGGCTGGGCCGCACGAGCCTCCCTGTCCTGTTCTTCACTCAGCCGCCCTCCGTCCTGGCCCTTGGACGGTTAGGTGGCAGGCGGGGAGGTGGTGGCTCAGAGATGACCTCCAGGCTCTGTCAGCGAGCAGGGGGTCAGATGGTCCCTCGCCGCTGCCTGGCCCCACGTGCCAGGTGCTGTGCTCGAGCGGGGTCCGCCAGCACCGCACGGGAGCCGAGGGTGGGCCAGCCTCCCCTTCGCCGGGCCCCCTCACGGCACGCTGCCCCCCAGGCGGCCTTTCCCGCGGCCGGCAGCTCCCCTCGGCACAAGGTGGTCCTGGCGATGAGCAGGACTGCCCTCCTCGCGGCTTCCTCATAGCTGACGTTCTATGCGACGTCAGGGCAGGGTCCAGGGAGGACACCGGTGTGGCACGGGTTACCAAGCCTTTCCCCTCATCTGACCCTCGGCAGTGGGAGAGGGGACCCCGCGCCTCATTCTGCTCAGGGCAGACGGGGCGCCCGAGAACACGCTCTTGGCCTGCGCTCACCAGCCAGGGGACTTGGACCCCACGATCTGCACCCCTTCTGCCGGAGAAGCTCGGCCTGCGTCCTCGGGTCGACACGACACGCATCCCCCTCTCACAGCTCTGGAGGCCGGGAGCCCAGGGCCGAGGTGCCGCAGGCTCGGCTCCTGCGAGGGCTCCTGCCTGGCTTGCGGGCGCTGCCCTCTCACTGTGCCCTCGCGCCGTGGGGGGAGAGAGGAAATTCTCACCAGGCCACGGATCCCGGGCCCCCCTCTCATGACCTCATCCAACCCTAACGAGTTCCCAAAGGCCCACCTGCAAACAGCATCCCGGTGGGGGTCGGGGCTTCGACGTAAGAATCTGGGGGGGGACACATTCAGTCTAGAGCAGGTGTCGTCCTCTGGGACGCCGAGGCACCGGAGGGCGGCCCGGGCAAACAGACTCCAGGCCTCTCAAGGGAGAAAGCCCCGCACAGCCCCCCTACTCCCTCACAGGGCCCCCCTCCGCCCCCTGCTGCCTCCATGGCAGGCGTCACGGGCCTCAGAGTCCTTGTCGCCTGGGCCGCCCCAGGCGTCTTCAGTAAAAACAAAAACATTTGAACGTGTGCCAGCGTCTGTTTGTCTGTCTTCATCTATGTCTAGGGCTTCATGGGATGCATCAGCCGGCGTCCTCCGAGACGCAGGGCCGATAGCACAGACGCAGACGCCCCGAGACGGTGGGGTCTGCAGGGCGGGCTGGCCGGGAGATCCGGACGAGTGGCTGTTGGGATCCGGAAGCCACACTCGCTCCTTCTTCAGGGAGCCGTCTCCTCCTTTAAGACCGTCCACTGGTCGGTGACGTCCAGCCACACTGTGGAGGGTAATCTGCCTCCTTAAGGGCAACCGATCGGCAATGTTCATCACGTCTAAAAAAATTAACTTCAGCAGCATCTGGAGGGATGTTTGACCAAACAACTGGGCACCGTGCCCAGCCGGGCTGACACATAAAATCAACCACCACAGGGGTTAACCGGGTTTGGACAGTGGCCTTCTCCAGCGGTGGGGCAGGTTTTTCCAAGAAGGCTGGGAGTGTGCTTGTGTGTGCGTGTGTGTGCGCGCGCGCGTGTGTTTGTGTGTTTGTGTGTGCGTGTGCGCGCGTGTGTGCTTGTGTGTGCGTGCTTGTGTGTGCGTGTGTGTGTGCTTGTGTGTGCGTGCGCGCGCGCGCGTGTGTGCGTGCGTGCGCGTGTGTGCGTGTTGGGGCCACGCAGGGAGAGAAGGATCACCAGCCAAGGGTATGGTGCTGTGCTAAGGCCCTGGGGCTCGCGGGGGAGGGTGAGCTGACCCTTTGGCCCTGTCTGCTGCCCGGCTGGACTGGGGAGGCCGCTCTGGTGGACAGGCTATCTCCCCACTTTCCTGCACCCCGGGGCACGAGTCCCCAACCACACAGGCAGCGGCGGGGCGCACGGGACTCTGCTGCTAAGTGGGCAGCACCGGGGGCCATCGCTGAGATGGGCAGAGGAGGAAGCAGCCGATTCCAGAAACTTCTGCAGACTCTTCCTTGTGGCTTGGTGCCGCAGGAGCCCGCACCCCCGCTGTCAGCCCAACAGCTGTGCCGGGTGGTCCGGGCCCGGGGGCGGGGGGAGTCAGCAGGGCACGTGCTCCGTCACCCGGACCCTGAGAACCTGAGTTTTAGATTCAGGATTCCTGTCGCACATCAAGGGCAGCGGGTGGACGCCTTGAAACCTGAGAAGCCGTGACGTCAGCTCTCAGACTGGCTGGGGATTAACAAAACTTTCCCCTCCACGCCTCCATCTTTGGAACGAGAGACTTTGGGCTGGACTGCTTGGCGACCGGCTCACGCGGGTGGGGAGCACCCATGGGCCCCGCATGGGGCAGCCGCCTCTGGGATGCGGCCAGAGAGAGCCCTCCGTGCCCTGCCGTCAGTCCTGAGCTTGGTCCCCACCTCAGAGCTTCGGGAATTTAAAGCCGTCTGCAGCGGGCAGTGAGGGCACGGACAGAAGTTCTGTGTGGACTGGGAAGGCCGTCGGCACGGTGGATGTGCCTGAGCCCTGGAGTGCCCAGAGCCTGGGGCCTCCCCGCTGGCACCCCCACCCTTGCCTGACTCACCCCGGGCTGCAGAGTTCGACACAAGTCCCTGAGCCGCGGCCACAGGACACGAGTGGGCGGGATCCTCCAGGCAGGGCCTGGCTCCTGGCTTCCTCCCAGCAAGAGGCAATGACTCTCCAGGGGCGTGGGGCCAGAGGCCCCCAAGACTGTCTGCAGGGTGTCCCCCCAACCGCCCCGGCTCGAGGACTTGACTCCTCCCCGAGGCTGCTGTCCAGGCACCATCGGGAAGGCCGAGGGGGCCCGTGGAGACACACAGAGGGGAGTGCTAGGGGGGCTGTGCACCCCGGGACGTCTCTTCCATTGTCTGCCCAGGTGCCCAGGTGACCTGCCAGGTGTCTGACGTGTCCTCGGTCTCCCTCGCAGGAGTCCTTGGTGCTGTGGGGGCACCAGGTGCAGACTGGCTCCCAGGTGACCGCATGGCCCTGTAACCCAGGTCCCCTGGTCTCCCCGGCCTCCCTCCGTGTGCATCCACCCCTTGGGCCGTGCACAGTACCCCTTCCCCCTGCTGCTCACCCCCTTCCCCCCTGCTGCTCACCCCCCTCCCCCCTGCTGCTCACCCCCACGCCAGTGGCACCTACCAGCTACGCTAAGTCATCCGGTTCACGCTGATTTGCTGTGGCAGCTCCAGAAAACTAATGGAGACTCTAAGTAATATCTTCACAGAAAGGAGAATATATTGTGTCCATGACACAAAAGAAACCCCAAAGAGGGACAAACAGGGAGTAAGAAAGGGTCCTTGGACATTAAAAATGTATATTTAATTTATATATTAAATTAGTTTATAAATAGTTAATGTGTCACATATTTTAATTTATATATCATATAAGTTATAGAATGTGTATAAATTTAATGCATATATGTTTACAGGGGATGGGGATAAAATGAAGTCTCCCCTCAGGAGGAAGAATAAAAGGCAAAGGAGAGGGGAAGGGTCGGAGGGGGAGGACGGGGGTCTAGAGCTCTGGGGTGCACAGAGGGGAAGGGTCGGAGGGGGAGGACGGGGGTCCAGAGCTCTGGGGTGCACAGAGGGGAAGGGTCGGAGGGGGAGGACGGGGGTCCAGAGCTCTGGGGTGCACAGAGGGGAAGGGTCGGAGGGGGAGGACAGGGGTCCAGAGCTCCGGGGTGCACAGGGAGGCAGGTTCCAGCAGCAGGGAAAGCAGAAGAGGAGGTCAGAGGTCCGAGAGTGGAGGTCCCCAGAACCAGAACCAAAGAGTCCCCCAGGGGCCGTCACTGTGGGGTTTCAGGGTCCCAGAGAAGAGGATCTCCGAGGACAGCAGTTTAATACAGGGCCAGACCTGGGCTGAGCTGGGCCCCCACACCAGGACTGGGGACAAGAGGATGATGAAGCAGCGCCCCCTCACCTGCTGCCTGGGCGCAGCTCTAGGGGACAGGATCCTGCTGGGGGTGGGGTCTCTGTGGGGGTGGGGTCTCTGTGGGGGTCGGGGCCTCTGTGGGGGTCAGACCTCTCCAGTACTCTGGCCCTTTCTCGTGGTGAAAGGGCTCCCAGCTGCAGAGGGGAGCAAGTGGGTGCTGGGCGCTGTCTCCCATAGGTGGGGCCCCCGCACCCCATAGGAAGGTGTCTGCGTCCCGATAGGCAGCAGGTGTCTTACCTTCCTGTGCACGGACACGCACCACACAGACGAAAATACAAATGTAAAATCTGGGGACGGCGTGGCAGGGAAAAGCTGCCCACCCGCCCCTGCCTCAGGCCTCCCAGAGTCCTACGGGGTGGGCAAGGGCAGCCACCCCGTTTCAGAGAAGGGCCATGGAGGCCAAGAGTTTCTCCCGGGAAAGGCAGCCGGCACCGGGGGCAGCTTACTCTGTTCCAGGCTCTGTGCTGCGCACTCTGCCAGCATTGCCCGTCAGGCGCACGGTTGTGAATGTTTACACTCATTCCACAGATCAAGAAACAGGCTTGGAGAGTTTCGGTTCCTCGCAGCAGGAGAGGTAGACGCACGTGCAGGGCAGCAGGGCGGGGATCCGGGGGTTCGCCCCTGCCGCACACACCCTCGGGCCCTCCAGCGTACAAGGGCAGGGCCCGGTGGGACCCTGGTTTGTGCAGCTGGGCTCCAGGCCCACAGAGACGCCGACGCAGCCTGCACGGCTCTGCCCGGGTGCGGAGGGAGCCCTCGAGCCGGAAGCCAGGCTTCAGAAAAGTGAGGATGTCCGAGCGTCGACAGGTCCCTGCCCTGCCAGGCTCCGCGGCCGGGTGCCGGCTCCCCTGGTGCCCACACCACGGCGATGCACCAGGAGGCTGGCAGGAGGCTTTGTGGAGACAGAGCAGAGTCAGGAGGCTTCTTGCTCCAAGGGCAGTTGAGGCGGCCGAGCTCTGAGCCTGCCTGTGCCGTCCTCAGGTTGGCATCGGGGTCAGCTGGGCCCTCGCTGGCAGTCACGCAGTCCCGTGCCCACTCTAGCGACTGGCTGGCCGGCCACCTCGCCTCCCTCCTGCCGGAGCCGGAGTGCTTTCCAGCACCCTGGGTGCCCAGCGTGCATGTGCGGGAGCCCCGGCTGGTCCCAGCTCCCCCCTCGATGCCCACGTGGCCTTGGGGAAGTGGCTCCGTGTCATTGGATCTGTTTCTTCACCCATAAGCCGGAGTAGGAACCCGGGGTGTTTTGAGCAAAGTAAGTAGCATCAATTTGGCAGACGACAGGTGGTCGTTATTATTCGTTTCCACAAAAACAGATCAACAGAACCCAGGGAGCCCTCCGTCAGCAGCTCTGGGGCCCTTCCTGCTTCTGCTGCTCTGTGTCTAGAAGGTTCTGCGCACCCCACAGGTGCTGTCCCTGTGCGGTGGGCACATTAGCACATGCCCAAGTCCTGTTTGCAAGGACAATGGTGGGATCTCAGGCGTGGCTCACCCTCATCCCCAGGGCACCTGGTGGTGGGAAGGGGCAGATTCACCTCATGGCGGAGTAGGGGAGAGGGGGGAAGGGGAAGCCTCTGGGGGCGCAGTGCCTTGTGAACGGAAGACCCTGAAAATAGTCAGGGAGCATTTCTCCCCCCCCCCAGCAAGGGCCTCCCCACCCGTCACCTGCAGTGAGTCCTCCCCACGCTTGCTCCCTCTTCTCTCCCTCACCCCTCCCTCTCCCTTCCCAGGAATTGCTAGAGCCAGAGAAGGGGTGGTGGGTGGGATGCTGTCCCACCCAAGCTCAGGCTCCCCTGGAGCCTCAGAACGTAATCTTCCTCAGAAATATGTTCTTTGAAAGGTAAGTAGTTAAAAATCTTGGATGAAATCCTTTTGGGTTGAGGTGCAAATCCAATGGCTGGCATCTTATAAAGAGAAAGGGCACAGACGTAGAGGGGAGGGGGGAGAGCCTGCAGGGGCGTGGCCCCTAGTTGCTGGAAGACATAGGGAGGACACTCCCCTGGAGAGGCTGGAGGGAGGGTGAATTTTGGACTTCTGGCCTCTTGAACATGGGAGAATGCACTCACTTCTGTTGTTTTAAGGCATCCAGTTCGTGGCAACGGGTTACGGCAGCCCCAGGACACTGACACTGGTGGGGTCTGGCAGGGGATGGGGGCAGGGAGAAAGAAGCCTGGAGCAAAGCATGAAGGTGTTGCGGTTTTAAATGTGGGGTCCCTCAGGCAGCTTGTGTCCCCCGACACGTGGCGGAGAAGGGGCCACCTCTGCAGAATGAGGGAGGCAAAGCGCACTTGGGAATAAAGTCACAGGAGAGGAAGGAAAGAACTTTGGTGCGGAAAGGACGGTGCGGAAGATCTCCCAAGGAGGGTGCCCGCAGAAGTGTAAGGATTAGAATGGAAGAAGAGAAGGTGCCCGCCATCGGGGCCGGGGGAGAGGGTCCAGTATGGAGCTCATGGCTGCTCATCGACGTGGGTGCAGAGAGGCCCGGCTGGGACAGTGGGGTGGCTGGGGCTCTTCTATCACTCGCTGGTTGTGTGACCTCAGGCAAGTTACTTGACCTCTCTGGGCTTGCGGAGTATCATCTATAAAGGGACAATAGCTGTCTGTTAGGCTAGTTGCGAAGAGTAAGGGTCTTAGAACAGATCCTGGTAGATGGAAAGTATTGATGTCAGCCATTCACATTCCGCAAAGAGGAGAAACAACAGCCAAAGACACAATAGAAGAAAACCGCCCGGCTACAGAAAGCTGTGCGTGAAGAAACGTGAGCCACGGGTGGAAGAGAAACACACACAAGCGTGTCTCTGAATCGCAACGAATAAGAGCAAACTAGGAAACACCACAGAGCTGTAAAAACGAAGCTCTCTGCTCTGCATACACTGGCTCGGGGTGACCGACGAGATGTGTTGTTAATGGAAGAAAACAAGTTGCAGAGCAGAGTGGAAGGCAGCCTGTTTATAAAAATCTTGGTCCCCGTGTCTCCTGCTGGACAGACCTTGGGGCTCCCGAGGGGCAATGCTTGTGAAGGCACAGGGCCAGAGTGGCCACTGTCCCCTCCGTCCCCTCCTTCCTACGGTGTTCTGTGGCCCCGAATGGCCGGGTACTGGACAGCCCTGGGAGGGGGCGGGAGGGAGCAAGCATTGTTAATCTGCTCCCTTACAGAGGAGGTGGAGTAAGCTCTCCCGGCTCTCAGTGCTGGCTGAAAGCTGGCCCGGGTCCCTTTTCTGTCCCCGCACGCTCTGCCAACTCAGCCGAGAGGCCCAGAGTTCCCTGGGGTCCAGCACTGGGCACCTGGGGGCCTCTGGGGACAGCACTGGACATCTGGGGGCATCTGGGGTCCAGCACTGGGCAGCTGGGGGCCTCTGGGGGCAGCACGGGTCATCTGGGGGCATCTGGGTTCCAGCAGTGGGCAGTTGGGGGCCTCTGGGGACAGGACTGGCCTGTAGCCAGTCAACACCAGTGACTTTTAAGCCGGGTGATCACCCAGGAAAAGCAAAGGCCGCGTCTGACCCCATCTCTGCATCTCTTGTTGCCAGGCAACAGCTGGGTGCACAACCGGGAGGCAGGAGGCAGCCGGCTTCCCCTCCGGACACCAGCTTCCCACCCGTCCTTGCCCAGCGGCCCAAGACGCTGTGCCCCCTGGACCCCTGCCAATTCATGAGGCTGCAGGTGGGGCGGTGGCTTATCCCACGGTGGAAACCTACTTCCTGTTCTCGCCGCAGCTCCTCCATCAGGGGCCCCTCGGGGAGGCGCGCTCCTGAATTATACATTTCTTATTGACCTTTCCAAACCGCCTTTGCCTTTCTTCGTATCTTGTGCAGCGCTGTGACTCGCTGACTGCAAGATGGGCCGGCAGGGCGGAGGAGCAGGGTCAGCGGGGCGTCGGGGGGCAGCTGTCCAACCACGGAGCCCTCTCGTTTCCTCCTGCGTGTGTGTGCGCGCGCGTGTGCAGAGCCCTGGTGAGCAGAGCAGATCAGGGAGGAGCTGGGCTGGCAGAGCCTGGAGGGTCCGAAAAGCCCCCATCTGTCCCTCCTCCCCTCCTCCGCATGGTTTAGGATTCCTTGATGTGGTCCCGTCTCATTTCATGGGTGGGGAAACCGGCCCCAGACATGGAAGTGAAATGTCCTCACACTCATTGCGCAGAGCCTGATGGGCCCAGGTGTCTGCTGCATCCTGGGGGGGTGCGGCTGGGATGAGGAACGCTTCCCAAACAGCAGCCACACCCCCTTCCAGGAAGGGAGTCGTGCAAGATTGTGCCTGGAGAGTAAGTTCGAGGCTCCTTTCTGTTGCTCATGGCAGGCGGGGGGCGACCATGTCTGCTAAGAGACGGTATCAGAACAGTGAGATCAAGCTGCCCGAGCAGCCGCTTACTGCAGAGGGTCCAGAAGTGTCCTGCCCTCTGCTTCTCCACGTTCTTGGGACCAAAAGGAATTCGGGTGTGGCCACAGGTCACTTGGGAGCTTGGCAGTATGTCCCGGCTACGTGCCCCCATGCGTGTGCTTCACCCCTTCCTCCACCCCACCTGGGAACCTCACTCGTGTCCTCTAAGACCTGACTCAATTTTCCCCTCTCTGCGTGGTGTTGTCATTCGACCCGTGTCTTCATCAGCCTCATGGCCTCCCTCCGTCCCCCGGCATTACCGCTCCAGGCTATTCAGTGTTTCCAGGGTATACAGCTGCTTGAAGAATCTGGGGTTCAGAAGCCCCCAGTCCTGCCCCTCAGGCAGAGACACAGTGACTCTGGATGCGCGGGGTCCACACTGCAGGGTCCTCCCTGCTGCTGGATGTGTTCTTGGAACCATTTCCTGCAGGACGACCGAGCGTGCCCACCCGGTGACGCTGTGCTCCTGCCTGTGGGATTACGTGACTGTTGTCTTCCCATCCAAGGGCCACGCGCCCATTTCCTGGAGGTGCATCTTTACGACCCAGCAGCGTTCGTTGGGTGAACCTCATCCTGGGCTTGCTCCTCGCTGGGCACTGATGGGTCCATCCTTCACCCGTCCACTCCACTGCAGGGCCAGCCCGGGAACTGGGCGGCGGTTCCCGAGCCCTGTGCACAGGACGGAGAGGAAGCGGGGAGGGGGGAGGTGTGCAGAGCCCCACCTGGAGCCTCACTGCCTGGCTTCAAACCCCACAGCCGCTGCGTGGCCGCGGGTAAGTTACCCTGCGCCTCAGCCGCAGTTTTCTAGAGTGCGAAACGTGAGTGTCGCGTAGGGTTTCCGAGAGGATCAAGAGTGTGCGTGGAATAAACGTGGAAATGTTGGCCGCTACTCCCCCGACCGTTTGGACCAATGATGGCGACGTGTAGTACAGACCTGTTACTGATTTGCCCAGAGTCACAGTCAAAAGATGCTTTAACGCTCACGCGGTGGTTTGGAACCGGCCTCAAGGTTCTTCGGGACGTCAGCTGTGGAGACGGGTCTAAACTCCCTCCCCTTGAAAGTGGGCCCTGTGATGCTTGACCAGTAAAGTAGGGCGATGCTGGGGCAGCTGTGGGCCCGGGTGCGGGAGATGGCAGCCCCATTTCCTGTCTCTTGTCCCCTAGTCCGGAACCCAGCTGCCTGGGGAGAGCCTGGGGGCAGGGGGTCCAGCCCAGTCCCGCCCGGCAGAGGCAGGCTCCCCGCGCCTGCCACCTCGGTGACAGCTTTAGGAAGGGAGGCCTCCGGGATGCGTGGAGCGCCACCCACCCCGTGCATCCACGAACTAAAGAAGCGACGGGGGTGCCAGGGAGCGACAGTACCTGCAGCATGGGTCACATGAGGGCCGTCGAAACAGACCCAGCCTCAGGGTCCCCTGCCATCCCCACCGCCGGAGGAAGTGCCTCTCTCAGGCACTAACGCCACCGCCCGCCCCACCAGGCCTGTGTTGTGCCTCGCATGCCCTGCTGCTGCGGCCAGAAGACCATCTCTGCGTCCAGCGAGCCCACCCAGGCATCTCTGAGTTTATCGAGCACCTACTAGGTGCCTGTCCCCATTTTGGGCACCGGGGATTCAGGGTCCTGCCCTCCTGCAGCCGTCAACACCCAGCCTTCTGTGTCCCTGCACCTTCCCCCACGTGGCTGCTTTGTCCTGGAATCCTGGCCCCTGCCCCGGGCCGGGTCCTTTCCTCCCCAGGACAAAAGGCCCTGGACAAACCCTTCCTGACTCCCCATAATGGCCCAGGTCAGGGCTTCCTGTTGAAATGCCGATGCCTGGGCTCTCTCCGGGGCACCTGTCCTTGGATGTGGGTGGGGGAGCACCTCCCCGAACAGATGGATGCCCTGGGTGCCTGGGGCCTGCGCATCGGCACCGTGACACCACTGCGTGCCCAGGGCCGGGAACCCAATCCTGCACAGTCACCAGCGCCCCGAGTGCCTGCCCAGGGCAGGAGGTGCCCTGAGTGTGCTGGCTGAGCGGGCAGAGGACGGTTTCAGGGCACGGGGACTTCTGTTCTGACAGTGACCCGCCGGGCTGCGTCCGGCTTTCCCGCCACTGTCCCTGGGCTGGTGGAAGAGCTCTCAGGGGTCACGGCTGCAGGAGCGTCCCCTGCGGCCCCAGCACGAGCTCTTGCTGCCCCATTCAGCCTCCTGCGTCGCGCTCTTGACCCTGAGCTTTGATGTTCAGGGATGACTTGGGGGTGCCCGGAACCTGCCAATGTCAGGGTGCAGGGAAGAAGCCGAGCCCCCCAGGGCTTCTGTGAGGGAGCGACACGGGGGCAGGCCAGGTGGGTTCAGCTCATGTGCCGAAAGCTGCATGGGTGCACACGCCTCTCCTTGTCCACCTGATTGCAGCCTCTTAGCCAGGGGGCGGGGGCAGGCAGGGGGGTCGGGGGGCAGGGCTGGGGGTGTGAGGGCAGGCTGGGACGGGGGGGGGACAAGTAGGGGGCAGGCTGGAGAGGCAGGGGCAGGGGGCCAGGCTGGGAGGGGGAGCAGGCCTGGGGGGCCAGGGGAGGCTGGGGGCAGGGAGGGCAGGCAGGGGTGAGGGGGCAGGGCAGCCAGGCCTGCAGAGGCGAACGGTAGGGCCGTGCCTTCCCAACTTCCTGGTCCGGCTGAGCTGAGCGGCCCTCCTGTGCTGTGAGCATGTATTCCTGTGTCCCCAGATGGTGGGTGGGGACACACAGGGGGTGGCATTAGAAGGACCAGAAGAGTGTTGTTTGGGCCACAGCCTCGAATGAGGACGCACCAGCACCAGCACCATCGTCATTGTCGCTAACAACCGCTGGGTGCGGCCTCTGGGCCGACGTCACCCAAGTGCTTCACACAGGACCTCACTGATCGCGACGACGCCCCGACGAGGCGGGCTGTGCTCTGTTGTTCCCATTGCACAGATTTGGACACCACGGCCCAGACGGCTTACGTCAGTGCCCAGGGCTGCACAGATAGTAAGAGGTGCAGGCCTGATCCCCGATCCTGTCTTCCCCGCTCGCCTGAGGACCCTGGACAGGGCGCAGGGCACGACTTAGCACCGAGGGCAGGACAACGGCGGCTGCCACGTTCCGCCGCCAGGTAAGGAGCACGGACTGCGGGTCCCCCGGCACCTGGGCGTCCTGGCTTCCACGCGGCCCCCACACGGGGAGATCCGGGCCCCCATCTGGCGGCTTAGCGTCTGTTTGCTCTCAGAAAACTGCAGGGTAAGCAGCCATGAGTCGTAATTAACTTTTCCTGGAGTAATTAAAAACTTGAACTATCCCAAATGGTTGCAATTTCCTCATTTGGGGTTTACGTTCCGTGTGGAGAGCAGTTCAGGGCGGCTTATCAGCAAGTGCCTGCAGGGAGCGGGCGGGGCCCTTAGCCTGATCCTCTCCCGCTGAAGGTGATCAAAGGAATCCACCCCAAGACCACATGACTTTCCTCTTCCTGCTCCCGTAGATGTGCTGTAGGACCCCGAGGGGCACTTTGGGGGCCTCCCGGAAAGATCCAGAGGGTCGACTTCTCATCCAGCGAGAGGCAAGCATCCACACCCCCTGTCCGCCAGCCTCTCCTTGAGGATTTGATGCTGAACACACGGAATGGGGCGGGGATGGGGTCTGGATTTTTCCTAAGGTCCCACAGATTTCTTTGCACAACAGGGGTCCCGCTGTACTGGGGATCCTCAGAACCAAAGGCACAGATGGCTTCATCCACGCAGTGGGTTGGATGGCGGCTCCCCCCAAAAGACACAGCCACGTCCGGATCCCCAGAACCTGTTAAATGTTCTCTCATTTGGGAAAAAGATCTTTGCGGAGGTAGTTAGGTTGAGGCTCTTGAGATCATCCTGGATTACCCAGCTGAGCCCTCAATCCAATGACACGTGTCCTTATATGAGCGAGAAGGTTTCGGGCGGAAGAGGAGAGACAGGAAGAGGAAGAAGCGGGGACCGGGGAGCTGAGATCGGAAGGCGTGGCCGCTGGGCCTCCAGAACCATGAGATGACACATTTCTGTGGTTTGAAGCCTCCAAATTTGCGGGAATTTGTTATCGCTGCTCCGGAAACTCACACAGTCCCGATCACTGGCTGCCTGGTACGTATCGCTCTGCACACCTCCCTCCTCGAGTGGACACTCTACTTGGCTTCTTCTTAGAGATGATTTATTTTTGAGATAATTGTACATTGACAGGCAGTTGTGAATTTAATGATACTGCTGACAGTATCGATGCTGTTAGTGTGTTATTTCCATCTTTCACCCAGTTGGGATTTACTATCGTAATTTCTGTGTCAGTGTTTGTTTAGATTCATCTACATTTTTAGTCTTTGCTCACTGATTTTTTTTGCCCACCCCCCAAGACCGTTGTACTGGAATTTTCCCTGAAAAACTTCTTTTACGGCTTCTCTCGGAATGGGTCTGCAGTCTCTGTTTGCTTTGTGATTCTCGTGCTCAGGATATGTGGCCCGAGCACTGAGCCACGGGACAAGTTGCATAGACTGGAGATGTCCCTCCCAAATGGCTGTCACTCTGAGGATGGTCTAAGAGTTAAACGCACCATGAACGCATGAAAGGAGGGGCCTTCCTCCCCTCGAATTCCCTGTGTGGGCTCCGGCAGCCCGCAGAGGCCGCTGGGTTCCCGTCTCCGCCTCCCCTAAATGGGTGGGGCTGGGGTTGCCCCCGAACACTGTCATCTGGCCATCCCCTCCCACACAGTGTGGACTCTCTGCACGCCCCCGGGGCCTGGCTGAAAGTTTCATGTGTTCTCTTGGCATTTTACCGTCTCCATCCTGGTGTTGGCCTCTTCTCCCCCCCGGGTCTTGCTGACTAGCTCTGGGCCGTCATCCTGCGCGCCTTCCTGGGGCCCGGGTTCCCGTCGGGCTCTGCCTTTCCTGCTCCTGGTGCCTGAGGGTGCATCTTGCCTCCCTGGTCTGAGGGAAGAGGCCCACGGGTGGCTTCTGGGCTCCCTTCCATCTCTGTTCCCCCACGGAGCTTACTGGTCCCTTCAGCAGGAAGGAGCCTGGCCCAGACCTCATCGCGGGGGGCGACTCCAGGCCACCAGAGTTGGCCTGTCCAGCAGGCTGGACTCCCCACCCTCCGTGGGCCTGCACGGCTCCCTCCTCACTCCGAGCCCGCACCTCGTCCCCTCGCGGGTCGCCAAGACCGCGGCAGGACCTGACCCCCGAGTCCTCGAAGGCTTCGGGAAGTATGATGCACACACGAAATGGGAGCTGCTCATGTCGTTTGCGTCCATTGAACGTGACTGTCTCCCCCAGAAGCAGGTTCCCTTGCCTCCTGCTCAGCGGGGCTGAGCGACGGAATGTAAATTGGGTAAGAAGTTTGTCTCCGATGAATGAGGCTTGGCTGGTGGGGATAACTGGTGCACAGCAGGATTTTAGCCTCCTTCATCCCTCCTGGCAAATCCCACCGATCTAGGAGGACGAAGGGGAGTTTAGACATAACTGGGTGCACGGAAAGTCCCTTGGTCAGCGCAACGGCCGGAAGTCAAGAGCCAAGGTGCTTCCTGGCCTTACCGTCGACTCTCTGGGGCCGAGAGTCTGTGACTTCTGTGACTGTGTGGAGCCTCTCGTGAGCCACAGGGAAGGCCGCTGTCAAACTAGCTCCTCAGGGAGTGGGGCTGAGCCACCCGGGCCCCGGTCCCGGCTTCCGTCTGGTGCAGAGGACCCTGAGAGTGTCACTGGAGCCCTGGATTCAAGGACCGCGGCGGAGCCACTCACTCTGAGCCTGAATCCACTTTTAAAAACTCCTCTGTCCATCTATAAGAGAAATACATTTGTTCAGTGATACACCGCACTGTCCTGTTTGGGTAAACTGGGAGGGGCAAAGAGTGACGTGGATCAAAGACTACGGCTGTAGGACAACTTCATGGACACGGCGCTTAGTGGTTTGTAAACGGATGCTTCTGACTCACGTGTGACGCGTGAGGGCTCAAATCCCAAGTGCTGGGTTCGCCGCACAATCAGGCACAAACACCTCTACGTGGCCACTGCGTACACCAAGCAGTACGCCCTTGCTGGGGGCCCAGAGGCCCTTGCGCCCCTCCTCCACTCTCCCCCTCCTGCCTGCTCAGGGGTCACCACTGTCCTTTAACGCTTCTGCGAGGTGCAAGTGACGACAGGAATGCGCTCTCTCAGCGTTGGTGCTCTCCGCTAGCATCTTGTTGATGAGGTGTATTCGTGCGTCTGTAGCAGCAGTTTGCCCATAGTGATTTCTGTAAAATGGGTACAGTGCCACTTGTAGGTGGGTTCTTGTGAGCATCCGATTAGGTCTTTAGGCGTGCTTGGCACTGAGGGGAGGAGTGCAGACCCAGGGAACAGCGTTGTGGTTCTCATGGCCAAGAATGTGCGAGGACTCTCAATCCTGAGTCACACGGAGACTGGGATTCACATCTCAGTTGTTTAGGTTTCAAAACTCGGAAGACTCTGGGGAGACCTCCGGGACTCCTGGGCCAGCAGAACCTTCAGAGCCACGACCCATCCACGGCTGCTCCTTCTCCCGAGCCGCTCGGCCACAGAGGTCGGCACATCCCGATAGATTCCAATGCCGGTCGTGCCCTCCTGCCTCCCAGGACCCGTGGTGAAGAATTTGCAGCAAGTGATGGACGTGTGCTCAGCCAGCTCCCGCCCTGGGAGGACATTAGCCGGTGACTCAGAGCGAGAGGCTAAGCCTGGGGGGAGGGGTAACTACCACCCCCCCGAATTCCCAAGGAGAACCGGAGGGGGCCCAGCCTGCCCCACAGCCCGGGGACCCTGCCCCCATCTTGGCTTTGGAGGACCCTGTAGAGCCTTGGCTCCTTGGCAAGTGGGCCGAGTCCAAGGGCTCAGGAACCTCCACACGCTTTCATCCCTCCTCCCACCACAGCAGCCCTGCTCCGGTGTGTCCAGTGGGAATATCTTTCATTATCTTCCCTCTCAATTTAATTAATCCACATCCCGTAATGAACCTTGAAATTTCTATTAAACACATCATTACTAATCAGCACAGAGCTGGTGGTAGTTGGCGGCTCCTCACAGCCGCGCTGGGTGATCAGGCTGCCTGGTCCAGCTCTGGGCCCAGGCACTGGCCCTGCGCACGGGGCTCACTGGGGTCCTGGCGCACCGTCTCTTCTGCTGGGGGTGCTGCCCTGGGTGGATGCCCGGCGCCCCCCCCCCCCGCAGGGTCTGCAAAGTCAGTGTCCCAGGTCCACAGCCCAAGGGAGGGAGGCTTGTCCTGATGCCCACATGTCCCCTGTGTCCCCGGAGCTGTGCCCTCTCACTTCTTCCTGCCCGTGGGCCCCCACCCACCCCCAGCCATGGCCCCACTTCCCTGGCCCCTCCCCTCCCTCCCGTTCTGTGCCGGGGCCCTTCTTGCTGCAGCTTCTGTGCCACCTTCCATGGCACGGCTCTGCTCAGCGGTGCCAATGACCCACAGGTGCAAAAGCTGACCGCCATGTGGCCTCTCGGGAGCATCCTCCAACCTGTCCTTGCCTCCCCGCCCTGGCTTGTCCTGCTCGCCAACTGCTCCTCCCAAACTGAGATTTCTGCAGAGCTGCCTCCCCGCTCCCAGAGCAGAGACCCGTCCAGAGCCCGAGCACAGGGTCGTGCGGAAGGCAAAGTGAGGCCGGGGGGGGGGGGGGGGTAGGGTGGGGAGTCCCGTCCAGCCGCTGGGAGCCTGTCCCTAACCATTGGAAAGGGGCATCTGCAGGTGCAGCTCTTCATTCTGGGCTCCACTTTCTCGTCTGACAACAGGACAGCCGATCTAGAAGTTTCTGAGGTCCCTCAGTGGGGGTGAAGGACTTCTGAGTGCATAGGGGTGCGTGGCCCTTCCAAAGCCAGGGTGCCGAGGCTGTGGCGTGTGGTCTGCAGTGGGCAGTCCTGCCCACAGGTGCCATCTCTTGTTTCCCGGGGAAACAGTGTGGCCCGCCAGCCCTCTCCTTCTCTCTCCTTCTTTCCCTTCCTCCAACCAGCTTCCAGGGGACACCACTGGATCCCTGGCCCTGCGCCTAGGGCTGGGAACACGAGTACGAACGGGAGCGCGACCTGGACCCTGCCCCTGCAGAGCTGCACCTGTAGGGGGAGGCCCACAGGCAGACACAGAATTTCAGTGAAATGCAGCAGGGGCGTTTGGGGGGCCTGGCACAGACCCGCGAGGGCGCCCTGTTTGGAACAGTTCTTCAGGCAGCAGACACGGCAGGGGCAGTTGGGCTGGAGATTGGGGCAGCGGCCGGGAAGGTACGGCGCAGGGAGGGTCGCTGCGTCGGACGAGGGGGCCCTCTGGTGAGCGCAACGAAGCACAGAGAGGGGCTGTGAGCCTGCGCAGAGCCCAGCAAGAGGGGAAACCAGCCCAGTCTCGCCACCTCCGTCTTGTTTCTTAGCTGGCAGTGGGTAAGTCACTGGTGTTCGTACAAACAGCTTTTCCAGGTGGTAAATACCTCCTATCTCGACCTCATGGCCCTGTTGGGGCAAAGGCTCTGGGACCAGGGCTGTGCTTTTTATCTCCTTCGGAATTTTAAGTTCTCGACCTGTGCTCAGGAGACACCTGACTGTGTGCGGGGTCCAGCTGACCGACCGCCCTGGAATCAGGCGACCCCGGGGCTGGCTTCTGCTTTGAAGCTTCACCTAGAGACCCTGACTATAGAGGACCCGCCACAGCGCCCCCGGATGCCGGAGCGACTCCAGAGATTTCTGAGCCTTTGTGGCGGATGGTTTATCGTCCGTGATGCGCTGGGTAGAGTGGCCGTCGCTGAATCTTTGTATCCCGACGGGCTCCAGATTCTGTTTGTCCCAGAGCCCAGAGCAGGTTTAGGGCCCCTTCCCAGATGCCTGTGCGGTGTGATGTGCAGCCAAGCCGTCGCCATCTGGACTGGCCGGAAAGAAAGGTGGGCACTTCCCTCCGTCCCCTCAGACAGCAGTGACTCGAGCCTAGTTTGTGACAGTCGGTCTCCATTTTGTCCTACGAGAACTGGATAGGACTCCTTGGTATGTGCCGGGCAGGGACATTTGCTGGATCGGGTAACTGGCTGTCCTCATTCTAATGACGCCCACACCCTCACTTCTTTCTCATGGAGGTGGTGTGAGGTCCCCAAAAGACACCACGAAAAAATAAACAAGTTCTTGGAGGCTTTCTACAGGAAGTCGTGCATAACCGCTAAATGCAGTGTGAGATCCTGGATCAGAAAAAGCCATTTGTGGAAAACGGATGAAATCCAAATAACATCTGTAATGTAACCAACGCTAGTGCACTGCTGATCTCTTGTGTTCGATCATCACACCATGGCCGTGCAGAACGTCCACCCCAGGGGGGAGCAGGTGAAGGCCGGCCAGGAACTCTGTGCTATATTTTGCAACTTTTCTATAAGTCTAAAATTATTTCAAAGTTGAAAGATTAAAAAAAAAAGCCATGTTATTGATATTTAGGACACAAAGGAGCGTTCTCATGTGACCCTCGCTCAGCCTGAGGAAACAGATCTCCAGTGACCTGGCAGGTTAGTGACCGGGACTCAGGTCTGTATGAGTTGGAAGCTGGCTCCCCACCAACTCCGTCTGCCCCGGGAGGTGCTGGGGCTCACTTCCCGGTGGGGGCTCGGATCAGAGTGGCCACCTGAGGCCTCAGGGGTGAGATCCCTCGGCTGCAGCCTGTGAGAGCCCCAGCCGTCCCTCATCTGTTATAATTATTGTCATTGTCATTGTAATGTAACCCTGTAACTCTCATGTAACACAGGGATTAAAAACTCCCTCTGAGAGCAAGCTGAATGTGCATGGAGAATGGGGCCCAAGGAGCCCCCTTGGCCTCAGGGGACCCTCCCAGAAGGCCCAAGCAGGGTGCCATGCCAGGCCCCATGGGGCTCCCCACCCGCCAGCCCAGGGCTGAAGACCCAGAGCAGGTGGGGAAAGTTACTCCCCTGTGGATTTCATTCTTACTGGTGGTTATTTTGGATTCAGCCTTGAAGGTGAGAGCTGCCGGCCGCAGGGGAGAGGAAGGCTGAGCAGAGCATCACCTTGGGGGTGTCCTCATGCAGTGACATCCCTTGGGACCCTCTGAGGCCCTCCCTTCAAGCAGCTCTCGATGGAACGATGATTCATGCACCGTCCATGAACGCCCCCATTTGGTGCCTCTTGATCCACATAAACCATGGCCAGCCTCGGGAGGTGGGGCCATTTCTCACTGGAGAAGGCGTCCCTGACGCCTGGGCCTTGGGACCAGCTAGAAGGATATGCCCTCTCCCCAGCTCCCCCTCCTTGTAGGAGAGAACAGGCCCCTCAGGGCCACCAGGCCACTCAGCTGATTGCTAATGCTTGCCTCCACCCAGTTCACACTGGAGCTCCATCCCTAGACACAGCCTGGGGACGTTCAAGTGCTGCCACTGTAGAGGGCGTGCTGCGCAGGGGCAGTGAAAGGGGGGCAGAGCGGGTAGGAGGGCTCAGTGCCCACGGGTGTCCAGCCTGGGCGGAGGTCCTCAGGAGGCCTCAGGAGCGACACGGCTCGGGTGGTCCAGGCGGGGGTGGAGCGGACCGTCCAGGGCTACACTTACGTGGGTCCTTCCTCCCTATGATCGGTTCCACGGTGTCGCTTGCCCTGTGCTCGCAGGAGGGGAGTGGTGAATGCACGACTGTCCATCCACCCACTCTGCTTTGCCAACTGGGGACCGGCCCAGGGGCCTGGGGACACGTGTGGCTGAGGACCCAAGGAGGCCCATGAGAGGGATCAGGTGCCCACATCCACTTCGGACAGGGAGCCGAATTCACGCACTAAGATGCTCCTGTAGATAAGAAGGTGCAGGTGCAAGATCAGGCGACTCACCAGGGCCACAGTGTGAGGAAGCAGCAGGTGTGTGGATCGGAACGGCCAGAGCGGCCTCAGGACACTCAAGGGCACGCTGGCTCCTGGTGTGCTGGGGGTTTCTGCCATATTGGACATTTCCCCAACCATGGAACCAGTCTGGCTCTAGAGTGTCATAAGATTTCCTAAGTCCCAAATCCCAGTAAACCTCCTCCCACCCTTCCGCCCCCTGACCATCGCATGAAGCAGGTGTTCGGCCTTCAGCCGGTGCCTCCATCCTTCCAGCTTCCTGAGCCCAGCTTGCCTTTGGGTGTACCTGTCCCCCAACGAGCTTCCAGTGACCCAGTGAGCATGATGGGCTGGGCTTCGTGAGCTAACCTGGGGCTCTTGGCAAAGTCTTGCAGATTCCAAGTTCCTGTGCCATGTCGGGGGCAACGGACCTCCTGCTTGTCCCACTTTCAGTCTTGCTGACAGCGCTTGGTGACTGACTGTTGGGTGTGAAGGCCTGTGGCCGGGTGGCCTCACGTGGTTAGAAGGGAAGCCTCAGCAAACCTTGAAAAGGCAGCGAGGCTTGCAATTTCTCCCGAGAAGACTGCCGATTCCCTCCACCTTCCCGTGCTCACTGCGGTTCGGACTGCGGAGACCCGCCTGTCCGTGCTTCCAGACAATAGCAATGAGAAAAATAGTGTCAGCCGTGGAAGCAGAATAGTAGCTCAAGCAGCAATGGAAAAAAGAAAAGTCTAGCTTCCTACAGGTGAGTGGGACCCAGAGCCAATGGTGTCGGCTGGGTGGGACACGTGCCCGATGGCCCCGAGCCTTCCTCACCCACTGGAGCCGTCTCGCCATCTCCTTCCTTTTCTGCAGCATGAGGACAGAGAACGCGAAGGAGTGGGAGGCGCACAGAGGGACAAGGGAACACATGCACTGCGTGAGCGCTTGGGGACCCTCCTGAGGCTCATGTTTGAATCTAGGAGGTCGGAAATTATGAACGGGCGCAGCTCAGGTCAAACCTGCAGAAGGGGCGAGGAGTCTGCACTGGCCTTGCCGGCTCCGAGCAGCGGTGGACAGAGAGAGGGACGTTCCTCTGCAATTAGTCCTGATGCAAGGTGGCTGCTGGGAGACTGTGTGGGGCGATGAGCAGAGCCCAGCAGAGAAAGCGTGAGTTCTTCTTGCCGGTGAAGGATGGGGCACTGAGTGCTCCTGTGGGCGGACGCCAAGATGGGGCCCTGAACCGCACGGTATCATTTCTCAGTAGGTGGATGTTGAGGGTTCGCTCAGGCAGCGCAGCAGGGGTGAGACCCGAGTGGGCACAGTCACGTGCAGGAAGGGCTGTGTGGAGGTGAGACGTGAGAGAGCAGGGACTGTGTGGGGCCGGTTCACCGCACAACACACACTCATTAAAAAGGCAGAGTTGTGGGAGCCAGCCCTATCAGGGCTGGGCAGATAACCACAGAATCAAAATCGAGGGGGCTGGCCCCGGAATAGACCGACAGGCCAGAATAATAGATTCGGAAGCCCAGAAACAAATCCAAGTATCCTTAGTAATTTACTCTATTATTAAGGTGATATTTCAAATCCGTGGCACAAGGATTGATCGCTCAATAAGTGCTCGTGCACCTTCTACCTAAGCCTGTGGGGAAGAAAATGAAGTTCTTTCCTCCACATTTTACACCACATAGGATCCAGATGTGTTCATGCTCTCAGTCTAAATGTTTAATATTCACATAATCTCAGGAGTACGGGAGAACTTTCTGAGGGTTCGACAGACATGAAACAGAAGACTGACAGATTTGACAACATAGAGGCCTTCATCACACCAGAAGCACTAGCAGGGTGGGCCCCTAGGAGCGGTCTCAGAGGGAGCTGAGTAGACAGCAGGTGTACTTGGGATGCTCCACGCCAGGGAAGGGAAGTGAGAGAAGCAGGGCTGGTCAGAGGGGGAAGGTGGGGCCAGATGCAGTCTCAGCAAAGGCCCCCGGTGAGCTGCCAGAGAGGTCTGAAGCAGGTGGCCCTTCAGAGGTGCCCTTCATCAGGGCAGGGGTTGGGGCTGGGTTTCATATCCCTACATCCACCTGTCATCAGGTGAGCCAGGAAGGGGAGAGGGCTTTGTAGAAGATATGGTTTCTGGTCATTGAGGCAATTCCCACTGAGGGCTGACAGTGGGGGCCCTCTGCCAGGAGTGCCTCAGCCAGGAGGGGCCCAGGCAGCATCAGAGCATGTGCCACCCACACAGCAGTCAGTATTAGCTGACACAGCATTTTCAAATGCACCAGATAAAGAAATAAACCTTTAATACTTAACAAGATTACAAAATACAGGACAAATTACTAAGAGAAACTGTGAGCTCCCTGATAGAAAACTGGGCAACAGATGTGAACAGGCAATTCATTAAAGAAGCAGTACGGATGCACCACAAAGAGAAGAAAGCAGCGTCCAGCCTCACAAACCGTGGAAAAGTTAGTTGCTGTCAAATTAGGAAAGATTTTAAAACTGAGCTTACATGCCGATGGTTAGGAACGTAATAGGCTCTCACACCCTACTGGAGGCTTTTAAGTTTGTAGGGCTTTTCTTGAAGGCACTTCCTTCAAACGCACACAATATCTTTAAATATCTGCTTAGATATGGGCTCACATCCAATTATGAAAAGAAAAATCCTTTCTCCACCGTGTTGTGTGTGCGTATGTCTATTTCTGGACCCTACTTCATACCATTGGTCAGTTTCTCCATCCCAACGCCAACATCACACTTGCTCAGTTACTAACTACAGCTTTATAATAAATCTTGCTTAGAGCATCCTTGTGCTTGTTTTTCAAGATTACCTTGGACACTGATGAGTATTTGAGTCAGCTTATGAGCTTTTTGCAAATATCTGCTGGGATTTTAATTGGGGCTCCCTTGAATTTATAGATTAATTTGGGGAGAACTGTCCTTCCCAAAGACAAGCTTTCCGTTTATTTAGAACTCAACATTTCTCAGTGACATTTTGTAGATTTCTAAGAGAGGTTCTGTACATCCTTTGTTGGCTCTATCTTTATGTAGAACTTCTTTTGATTCTCTCAATAAAGTACTGGGGATTTCTGGGTAATGTTTCTGGACATCCTATGTTAGATTTTTCCCGCCAGATAAATACTGTCTTTTGTGAATTCCTTTGTGTATTTGTAACTCACATGGAAATACAGTTGACCTTTGCATACTGATTATTTATTTGTTTATTTGTTTGTTTATTTGTTCATTCATTCATTTATTCATTCATTTATTTTTTTTTAGAGGGGCAGAGAGCTCAAGCAGGGGAGAGAGACAGAAGGAGAGAGAGAGAAGATCTCAAGCAGACTCCACACTCAGCATGGAGCCCAACACAGGGCTCAGTCCCATGACCCTGTAATCACAACCTGAGCCAAAATCAAGAAGTGAGCGCTCAACTGACTGAGTCACCCAGGTGCCCCTGCATACTTTTATATCAGGAAACTGTACCAAATTTATTTATGTATTATAATAGTTTATCTTTAAATTCTTTTAGATTCATAAGTATATGAGTAAGTTAATATTTTTCTTAACGGTTTTTGGCTTTGGCCTTGGGCTACTCCAACATTATAAAAAAAGGTCGACTTTTTCTACTGGTGCTTTTTTAGGGCTTTATTCATTCATAGGTAGTACATCAATCTTGCCCCCATTTCAAATGTTTTTTTTTTTTTTTTGGCAATTTTAATGTATTTCCTTTCTTTCTGCCTGAATTTGAGAATTATTTTGACAATGTAAAACAACTCCCTTTGGAATTTTAATTGAGATCACAATAGATCTTATTTAAGAATTATTGTCATTTTTGTAACATTCACATTTCTATCCATGTACGTTTGCAAAACGTGTATGCATTTATTCATGTCTCCAGCTCATTTATCTTAATATGTTGTGGCTTCAAGAAGACTGTAGCAGTTCTGAGCAGGAGGAAGCCCGAGACAATGCATATCGACGCTGGGGGATGGGCTCCCGAGAACTCATCATCCGGTCCTCTCTGCTCTTGTATTCCTTTGAAAATATCCATGAAAATTATTTTTAAAAAATCTACCTACCTACCTACTCACCTAATCATTTGCTTCATATAGGTTCTGCATCTTTCTTTTAAAGTCTGTTCTTGGTATTTATTACAACTGTGACCAGGATTGCTCTCCATATATATTTGATATTGTTGGTTTGTACTGTCTTTATAAACCATAAGCAGCAAAGCAGAGGTTGAATATAGCCCTCTGTTCATTGATTCGTATAAATGGAACACAAAATTCCTGAGTGCTTTTCAATAATTCATGGTTTTATAAACATGGAAATTCATTTCAATTTGTCTCCAGGAGAATGCTGCGAGCAAATGGACTAGGTCCCCTGAGACTTCAAGGTGCAGCTCTGTTGTCCTGGATCGGAGGCACAGAGTGGAGAGGCACGGCCGCCTTCCCCTCCATGTGCCTTCCGGGGGGCTCTGGGGCTACTTCATGCTGGGACTTTGTTAGACACCAGGAGAACGCAGACAAGAAGCCACACGGAATACCGACCTCAGGGCGCCCAAGGGGCTGATGGCCCTGGCCCTTGGATGGGCCCCGCTGTGAATCCAGGAGGATGCAGGTGCAGCTGGGCGTCCCCGAATGATGGGCATTTCCCTGGAGGCCTCAGATGCCTGACCTTGCCGCTGTCCCCAGAGACGCAGAGCGACCCTCGCCTGCACCCAGACCTTCCACTTGCTGTGTGGGCTCGGGCAAGAATCTTACATTTCAGATCCTGGTTTTTCATATATAAAATTTCTATCCTAATGTCTGCCTCTAGAGCATGTGGGAGATTTTACGTGCCCGGGAGATTGTAAAGGATTCATGCAGAATATGAAAGGAGGAGCATTTCATCTTCGTCTGGTTTTGTCACTTAGCGCCATGGAGACACTCTTTGCCGGAAGTGCAGAAGGGTGGTGACCGGGGGACACGGGGCACCCACTCGCTGGGCACCTCTGGGCGTGTCGGCATCTCTTTTCCTCTGTCAATTAGGCATGAGGTTGTAATAAAAGATTGTGTTCTTTTTTTTTTAACGTTTACTTATTTTTGAGAGAGAGACAGACAGAGCACAAGCAAGGGAGGGGCAGAGAGAGAGGGAGACACAGAATCTGAAGCAGCTCCAGGCTCCAAGCTGTCAGCACAGAGCCCGATGTGGGGCTCGAACCCACGAACCGTGAGATCATGACCTGAGCCGAAGTCGGAAGCTTAACCGACTGAGCCACTCAAGTGCCCCGATTGTGTTCTTAATAAAAGCATCACTTTCCTTAATAAAAATAGTACCCAAATGCTATTTTTACGCACTCTGCCCCCCGTGGGACCCGCATCAGGTCCAAATTTAGAATATTTACAATGCCTCAAATGGATCTCCCATTCTGCACTTTTCCCAACAAATTTCTAAATTTTTCTTCTTGAGATGTAAAATCTTCTCGGCAATGTGTCGATATTTATGCTTTCAGTAGAAATTCAGAATCAAACTTTTTAAGGTACACAACCCTTCTAGGATATGAGTTGGGTTCTGGAAATATCCGTTGCCCATCATGGCTCTTACCAATGTCTCTCTACATCCGTCATTTCAACTCTGCTAACTGGGAGTTTAAACCATGTGTGGGGCCAAACCGTCGGTGTGTTCCTTTATGAATTGTGGATTTTATATTCTGATCATGAAGACTTCATGACCCCGGGATTATAAAAATGTATTTCACAGGGGACCTGGCTGGCTCAGTCTGTTGAGCGTCTGACTCTTGATTTCTGCTCGGGTCACGATCTCACAGGTCATGACATCAAGCCCCGGGTCACGCTCTGCACTGACAGCTTGGAGCCTGTGTGGGATTCTCTCTCTGCCACATGTACATGTGCTCTCTCTCTCTCTCTCTCAAAATAAATAAATTCTAAAAACTGTATTTCCCTATATGTTCTTCTGCTTTTTCATAGTTAAAAATATTTGGATATTTTGTCAGGAATCCATGTTTGAGTATGACGTGAATAGAAAAAAGAATCTGGTTTTCAGATGGGAAGCATATTTTCCCAACTCTATCCAATGGATAGTTTCCACACTGAACTGCAATGCACTATATTACACGTACTATTATATTACGATAAATGGCCATTCTGGAGTGTGTATCTCAGGCTCTCTGTCCATCCCATTGATCCACCGGTTTATTTCTGTGCCAACATCTAATTGTCCTGATTAATATTGCTCTATAATTTGATTTACCGAAAATAGCAAAAGCCTCCCATGACAGTTCTTAATTTCCATAAATTTCTTGGCAATTTTTACATACTTATGAACACTCCAGTATGATGTTAGAATCAACTTTTCACGTAAAAAATTTCTTTCCAATGTTCATTTGAGTTGGGTTGAATTTAATATTTAGTCTGGGAGATTTCACATCTGTACCTAGCACATATTATATCCGGAAACAAGACGTATCTGTGTTTAAACAGGCCCGTATGTCCTTCAGGAGTTTCATAATTTTCATGACGTTGACTAAGCCTGTTTCTTGTTAAATCGTTGCCAAATATATTACAGCTTTTCTTCCAAATATGAGCACAATTTCTCTTCTGGAACATTCTATAGTTGTTGGTTGGGGTGCTTCAGCCCTTTGTGCACCCTGGAGCCCGTGCTCAGGGGCACACTGGCTGGCACGGCACCTTCGTGTGGGCTGGCAGACCGTGCTGGCCCGGGGGTCACAGCCGCTAGTGTGGGACGTGCAGTGAGAGGGACCCTTGCTTCTGGGGACACAAGGCTTGGGCAGGACCTGTTCCTCCTGAGGTCCCTCTCTTTGGTGTGTGGCTGGCCACCTTCTCCCTGTGTCCTCACGTGGTCATCCCTCTGTGTCTGCGTTCTAATCTCTTATAAGACACCAGGCATCCTGGGTCAGGGCCACCTGCATGACTTCATTTAGCATTTAACTCACCTCCTTACAAGTCCTCTCAGGTCTTGGGCAAACAGCTGCAACATACGAATTTGGGGCGACTAGCTCAGCCCATAGCAAGCTCTGAAGGCTTCTCTGAGACTCCCTTGAATTGTCTACATGGAAATAATACCATCTTCAAATAATAGTAACTTTATTTCCCCTTTTCTGATATTCTTCTAGGAAAAATTATTCTCAAAAGCCTTGTAAATAAAACAGAAGTGTGGCTTACTGTCCCTTTAATGTCCTTCTTGACCACTGTCTAAGGGCCCATCTGAGTAGTTGATTCTTTAGGGGAATGACTATGTTTGACACACAATTTACGGAGCAGTGCCCAGACTGTGAAATTTTACGTGAACTTGTAGATCTTTGTTCGGTGGGGATGCAAATGACTCCCGACACCGAGGAAAAGGAGTCGAAAACCTTGTGGCACTATTGCCCTGTAGGACGTGACCGTGGTATCACTGACCGTCTGTCAACATTCTTTGTCCGCCGCTTAGAAATACCCGTTTCCCAAAAGCTCTCTGCACCAGCTTAGCCATCTTGGCGGTTCCCTCATTAATGAGTTAAATAAATCTTTGACACGTTTATATGTAGGAGAGTCTGTCTTTAAATCACACTCGGACAGATCATACATGCAGACTGTGTTTAAGGCTAACCCAAGGAGCATTGATTTGTGTCTGAAACTATGGCCCTGGTGTCTCCGAAATGATTTCCTTGAAGCATTGCAACAATCTATTACGGCCTACTTACACAAGTGCTCCCACGCTAAGTGCTCCCACGCTGAGTGCTCCCTGTGCTTTCTGCCGACGAGAGCAGCACGCTTTTGCCCGGTGAGCATGTATTTGTCCATCCCCGGGAGCGGGACGTACACTGTGGTCGCCTTCTGAGCTGAGCGAATTCCGCAATATGGCAGAGCTGATGTGATTCCCTCATGTCATGGCTCTGGGCCCTCCTTCTGTCACCTAGTGTTTCTCGTGGCCCCTGTTCTTGACCTGAGCTGGAAAGTGACAGGTGTGCAGGTGATAGTGTTAGAGGCCCTGCAGAGAAACAGAGTCATGGGCTGCCACTGAAAACGCGGATTTCAAGGAGACCCGGCAGCATTTACGGAGAAGTCGGGAGGTCCGGGGGTGGGGACGAGCCGGTGAGGAGGTGACAGTGGGCAGAAGGCCTCAGAGGCACCCAGTGCGTCTTCCCACACGCAGCCCCTGGACAGCTCTGCTGCGCCGTGCACGTGGCCATCGTGGGGGCTGTGAAGATCCAGGTGGCACATTTCTGTCCCTCCCCAGTGCCAAACGGTCACAGGGCATAGGTTACTCTTCCCCTTCTTCTGTCCCCCATCCGTCCATGCCCTGTCCACTCTGTCTTGTTCTGTCGGCCACAACTTACAAACAGTGATACAAGGCAACAAAGGTGAAAGCAGGCGCTGAGGGATGGGGGCGCGTCTGGAGTCCCGGCCTAAAGTCCCACGTTCGCTGCTGGTTTCTGAGAGCCACTCATTGTATGGTGAGGATCTGTTTGCTGTGTTTTGTTTCCCTTTGCTCCTGTGGACTCTCCAGTACCAAGGCCAGACCGCATGTTCAAGGCTGTCTTCCTACCCGCCCTTCTCCAGGGCCCAGGCGGGGCTTGCTCTGTCCCCACAGAGAATGCCAGAGCCTGTGGGGAGGCAGCAGAGTTCCCCGAGTGCCTTGTCTTAGGTTGGGGGGGGGGTCACTGGTAGAGAGGGGACAGAGCCACACGCTGGCACCTGTTCTCGTCTACTGTCTTCCCAGGCTGCCTCCCACAAAATGCTGATGCGTCAGGGCCAAGTGCCCAGGTGGGGAAAGGTCAGCCCAGGATGATGATGTCACCTGTCATCTTCTAGAAAGAGCCTCCAGGCCCAGCTCCTGCCACAAATGGCCGCATCACTTCCTCTTGCAGCTGCACCCCCAGTTCCATAGCCCACTTCTCCCTCCTTGCCACCAAGGGATCATCTTTCCTCCCTCATTTTTTGCCCTTGGCCCCCTTCCGACGGAGTGCCCACAGATGGTGTCCCCTGGGCCACCACTCAGCAGGGGCGGTGATCACTGGGACTCCTGACAGATCGAGGGCACTGCCGCGTCTCTGGTTGTGGGGCTGAGCCAGCCTCCAGCCTGGGCCCCGCTGCCCAAGGTTTGTCCCAAGGCCCCTCCCTGTTCCTCAGAAACACCGCACAGCTCCCCTCTCCTGCTTCTCCCAGCAGATCATCGGCGTCTAACTGTCCCTGTCACCCTGCTGTCGTGTTTCTAACTGGAGTTACCCATTATTTAGGTTTAAGGTCTTCCCCCTTTTCCATTTCCTCTGCTTTATGTTGGCACCGTCTTCCTACGCTTTTGCCTTTTTCCATTACACATTTCATCAAACATATGCGGTTGTCCAAAGGGTGCTTGCCGGTCCTGACCCGGGGTGTGTGTCTTCTGCAGACAGAGCAGGAGGGGACAGAGGGAGAGACCAGGCATAGAGGGAGAGAGCGGGACACAAGAAGCATTGGGAGAGAGTTTTCCGTGTCCCTGCGGGGGCTCCTCCCTGTGGGTGATCCCATCTTCCTGTTCTCTGCGCTCTCAGTTCAGTATCCACCACCTTAACACCACTGGAATTTGCTGTCCCTCTAGAAGACTTCGCCCACTGTCCTGTCCCTGGGGGGGCGGGCTCCCTTTGGGCTCACACCTGTTCGAGGCGGTGGCTACAGCCAGAGCTCGATCTGCATGTTCACAAAGGCGCCTGTAAGCCAGGTTCCGGTTCTGTGGGGATGCGCCATTCCCTGTGTGAAGCAGAGCATGGAGAGGGTGCAGAGGTCCCCACTGCTTGGGGTGCTGTGGGGTCAGGGGGCGAGCGGGAGCAACCTCCCTGACATAAAGCATCTTAAGTTCAATTTTTTTAAATTTGGAGTAGTTATGTGTTTTTGCCATCCCTTTGTGGACTTGGAGATATAGATCTATATATATTATATATAGTTTTTTAAATTTAATAATTGGTCTTTTGGAATTCTTCATTCATTTACTCTTTCAACAAGTATTCACTGAACACCTATGAGATGCCAGGCACTCGACTAGACTCTGCAGACAGTGGCGAATGGCCACGTTACTGCCCCCACAGAGTTTGCCTATAAAAGGAGAGAGAAATAGACACGGGGTAGTTTTCTATCTCTGCTACAACAGATCGCCACAAGCATGCTGCTTAAACAGCACGGATTTCATTGTAGCACAGTTCTGGAGGTCAGAGTTCTGACGTGGGGCTCGAGGGGCTAACACCCCCTGGACCTGGCCGGGCTCGTTCCCTCTGGAGGTTGCGGGGAGAAGCTGTTTCCTGCCTTTTCCAGCTTTTGAAGGCCCGAGGTCCCTCCTCCGTCTGTAACGCCCGCAGCTTAGCATCCCTCTGATCCTGCTTCCACAGCTGCATTTCCCCGGACCCTCCCCTTGTGACCTCTTTCCTCTCCAAGGATGCTGTGATTGCCCCGGGCCCAGACGGTCTCCCTGTTTTAAGGCCAACGATGGACAAAGTGAGTCCTCCTTTGTTCAGTAACCAAATGCAATTACAGGCTCTGGGATGAGGATGTGCACATCTCCAAAGGGCTGTTACACTGCTTGCCACACAAGCAGACAGAACATAGCATCGCTGGGACAGGTGTTGTGGATATGATGGATTGCTGCATGACACACAGCCGCAGAAAGGACCGCCGGGGAATGGACACTGTGACACGTCAGTTAGGCTGTAGCGGAGGCAGTTAAGCAAGAAAAATAAATAAAAGACATCCAAATTGGCAAGGAGGAGGTAAATCTATCTATGTTTGCAGGTGACATGATCTTATGTGTAGAAAACCTGTAAGACTCATCAGAACACCTGTTACAACTGACACACGAATCCAATAAAACTACAGGATACAAAATCAAAATACAAGGGTCTTCTGTTTCCGTGCGCCAACAATGAGCCATCTGAAAAGGAAATAAGGAAAACAATCCCATTTTCAATAGCAACAGAAAGAATAAAATATTTAGAAACAAACTTAACTAAGGAGGTGAAACTCGTATCCTGAGAATTACAAAACATCGGTGGCAGAAAAGATGCAAATGAATGGACACAAGTCTAGTGTTTGTGGGTTGGAAAACTTCGCATTGTTAGAAAGTGGTCTTACAGAGTCAATTCAATCCCTTTCCAAACCCCAACAGCATTTCATATGGAAATAGAAAAGCCCATCCCAAAATTCATACAGAAGCAGAAAAAGAATATGAGTGTAATCTTGAGAAAGAAGAACAAATCTGGAGGCATCACACTTTCTGATTTCAAAATCCACTACAAAGCTATCGTAATCAAAACAGCACGATACTAGCATAAACTCACACACAGAGAGCAATGCGATGGAACAGAATCTGGAAATACATTCATGCACACGTGCTCACCTGGTCTTTGACAGGAGTGCCAGGAACACACAATTGAGAAAGGACAGTCCTTCACAAACGATGTTGGGAAAACAGGACAGCCACATGCACCTCACACCATACACAGAAATCAACTCAAAATGAATTAAAGACTTAAATGTAAGACTTGCAACTGTAATAATACTAGACAGTTTTCATTCTTCAGGCTGAGGGCAGTGGACTTGGCCTGGTCAACAGAGCTGGGAAAGCTTTGTGGAGGACATGTGGGTGCATAGTTAGTTAGGTGAAGGTATGAGGTCAGGTGGCAGCAGGGCTGGCAAAGTCAGAGATGCATTGAAGCTTCTGGAAGGCAGGTAAGAGAGGGGCCACAGGTTGGAATGGAGGGTGGGGAGTGTGGCATGAAAGGGGGCTGGAGGCTCCTTGGAGCCTGTGGAAGGTCAGGTGGGCTCCTGTCCCTCATTCGAAGAGTGGTGGGAAAGGTTTTCCAGGGGAGAAGCTGACATCATGAACTTGGGTTTTGAGATAAGTGGGCTGCAGTGTGGAGAACAGGCGGCAGCAGGCAGGGGAGGCAGAGGCCACTGCAGATGTCATGAGAGAGGAGATGGGCACTTGTGCTAAGGGGTTGGAGGTAGAGCTGAAGAGAAAGCTACATAGGAGAAAAAAATTAGAAACCGTAAGGAACATGGTTTGGTGATGGATTAGATATGTGGTGATGGCAGTGGTGATGGTGGTGATGGTGGTGATGGTGGTGATGGTG
>CM053578.1:105328537-105358692 GCA_028646485.1 Cryptoprocta ferox
CCTGGCCTCCGCTGCCCTGGCCTCCGCAGTCCTGGCCTCCGCTGCCCTGGCCTCCGCAGTCCCACAGCCTAACTGACCTGCAGGGGCCCCTTGATAGGGATGTGTGGCTGTGACAAGGCTTCGGCAGAGGGGAGAGGAGGGTCCTGGGCCTCTGAGCCCTTCCTTATGTGGAGGAAGAACTATTTGCTGCCTCTACTGTTTCTCTTGTAGGTCTGCGGGCAGAGGACTTCCCTCGAGGGAGCCGAGGTCCTCAAGCCGCTCGGAGAGGCAGGACGGTGCAGGACAGCGCAGGGCGCGGGCGGTGAGAGCGGGCCCCTGGGGCCGCTGGGGCCGGCGCACCACGGCCCGGAGGGAACCGCGGAGAAGCGCTCTCCAGTGTGCAGTCTGTCCCTCGGCCGCGCAGGCAGAAGGTCACTCCCGCTGGCCTTCCCGAGGTCCGAGTGCACAGACGGCGGAGGCGGGAGCACGGCCTGGCCGCGGAAGGGGGGGCTCTCGCAAACACAGGGACGGAAAGCAATCGGGCGCCGGCCGTGGGGGACGGTGCGGGCCCGCCCTCCGCCGTGGGGCGTGCAGCTCGATCCCGGGCGATGAAAAACACGCTTTAAACACGGCTGGGATTGCACTGAAGTCAGCGAGCGTCTAAACAGCGGAGAAAACACAAACGGGGAGCTGAGACGGGAAGGGCGGACGGCATGACGGCGGGAACCGAGGTGCCCTGGGGGACGTGTCCACGGAAGAGGCCGGCGCGGCTCCCCCGGAGGACGGGCCTCTGGCTCGGGGCCTGCGGGCCCCACAGGGTCCGCCGGCATCGGCACGCCTCCTTCCGGGCCAGGAGGTGCGCAAAGCCGGAACTTACGCTGAGCAGCCAGGAAAGAAAGCAAACAGAAAACCCGGTAATTTGTCCCGACAAGGATTTGTGCTCAGAGAGAGCAGTGGAGACGGCCAGAGACCACCGGGCAGCTTCGGAAAAGAACCAGATGGAGCCCGGCCTGCGGCCACGGGTCCCGGACCGGTTCCAGGGCCCAGTTCCCCCGCTGCGGCCCGGGGGACGCTCGTCTCTGTTCCCTGGGACCTGGGTGCGGTTGGGCCTGCGCCGTGCGAGTTGTCTGGTGGGCAACCTCCCCCCCCCCGCCCCCGCCGCAACCACTGCCTCCACCTTGCTGGTGCCCGGATGGCTGGGCACCACCTCCCGCCTGGGGCACGCTCGCCCCTTCTCGCTGTCCTTTCCGGTGCCTTCCAGCCGGCCATTCCCTCCTGTTTCGTCTGGGCGGGCAGGCCGCCTTCACGGCGCCACGGCGCTCCCGGAGCAGGAGCCCATCGACTCTCCGGGACGTTTTATCCTGATGTAGTGGAGGGACGCTGGCTGTGGGTGGCTCTGGGGTGGCTCTGGGAGGTGCCCTGCTCCCCGTTCACCGGGATGTGGTGGCCCGCTGGGCACACGCTGCCCCCCTAAGCCGTCTTGCTCACGTCTGCTCCCTATTGTCTTCATCAGACTCTTGTCCACAGGGACCTGCCTTGTCCCTCCCTGGGGACCGCAGCTGGCCGTTCACGGGGAGAATTCCGCAGCCTCCTCTCCCGTCCCGGTCCTTTCTGAGAAGAGGGAGCACCCAGGACTTCCACGCTGGCTGCTGGGCAGGTTCAGGGGGGTTCTGGGCAAAGCACGGAGTAAGATGGGGAGCAGGGAGCAGAGGCCCTTTATCATGGGACTGACCGCTCCTGGGGCAGCCGTGGGACATGGACGGTTGCCCACGTGGTGGAGCACTGAACGGAGTCTTGTGAGTTCTGCCGTCTTCTGTTGGTTAAAGGGAGGGAAAGCGGTGCTCGGTGTTTGCCCAAGCAGTAGAAATTCTACCTGTTAGCTGGACGGTCAGGGAGAAAGAAGTTCCTTCTGGGATAGGTTTTATCTCGTGATCTGCAGAGAGGTCTCTGTCCGGATTCTTCCTTGTTCCTTTACGGCTGCCAGAGCTGCGAAGAGCAGTATGTGTATCTCCTGATTTCCCCAGACACCAGCAGCAGGGTGATTCTTCAAACAGAAACATTAAAGGAATCTTAAGGATGGCCGTGGACGTTCACAATCAATTTAGCTTTATTTACAATTTTCTCTGATTTTGTTTCCATGGATTGTAAAACTAGTGTATATTTTTGTAGGAAGTTGGGATAGCATAGAAACTTTATTTATTTATTTATTTATATATTTAAAGCTTGTTTATTTTGAGAGAGAGAGAGAGAGAGAGTGGGGAGGAACAAAGAGAAAGGTTGAGAGAGAGAATCCCACGCAGGCCCCATGCTGTCAGCGCAGAGCCTGACTCAGGGCTTGAACACATGAACCGTGAGATCATGACCTGAGCACCTGGGGGGCTCAGTCATTTGAGCGTCCGACTTCGGCTCAGTCAGGTCATGATCCCGTGGTTTGTGGGTTCGAGCCCCGCGTCGGGTTCTGTGCTGACACCTCAGAGCCTGGAGCTGCTTCAGATTCTGTGTCTCCTTCTCTGCCCCTCCCCCCGCTCACGCTCTCTCTCTCTCTCTCTGTCTCTCAAAAATAAATAAAACGTTAAAACATTCTTTTGTTTATTTTTTGGAAAAGGAGCAGGAGAAACCTTTCGTGCCCGTCTTCAGCAGAAAGCCCTGTTGACGCATGACCTTTTCCTTTGTGCTTTTTCTCAGCATAACGGAGTTCTTTTCCTTCCGTGGCTGAGTTCATGATACAAATGCAATCTGGCTCATTCATGTTCTTCAGCCTCTTTTCAATATTTTGGGCATGTTTTCCGACACCACTGAAAACCTCGTTTTAATTCTGCACGGCGCGGGTCTGCGGGCTGCCGTGACTCCCAGGGGCTAAGCACCTTGGTGAAGCCGTCCAGGTCTGCGTCCTTCCCTGAGGTGGAGCCGTGTGCACGCGCTCGAGGCTTTCCTCTCGCGGGTGATCTGGGGTTAACGCGCCAGCCGCACGTGTGGGGCCCCCTTGCTCTCTTGGGTGGCCTAGCAGCTATAGGAGCAATTCGGTTACGTTAAGTGGACAGTCGAGATTGTTCTAGACCTTTCCAAGTACGCCGGCGTCACTGTGAAGGGATCTGCGTTGAGGATCCTGGGACGGGGGCCTTCACGTCCGCACGCGTCTACCTCCCGTGGACCCCTGGAGCGCTGCAGTAGCTCCGCTGGGCAGGAGGAGGTGACACCGGGGACCCCGTGGGAGGAGCGGTGACACAGCGAGGTGTTTGCTGGCTCTCGCGCCGCCGCCCGGCTGTGGCCAGGGAGGCTCAGTGGGACCCGCAGCCCCCGGGGCAGACACGGGGCTGGTGACGGGGACGTACCCAAGTGTGGGGCGCCCAGGGCAGCTGCGTGAGCCCCTCTGGGACCAGGAAGGTCTCCTGGATGAGAGAAAGGCTCCCACATGAGCTGCAGCGGCTCCTCACGCGGACTGCTGGGCGGGTCCACGGAGAGCCCTCGGAGACTTGTGTCCGCAGAGCGTGCGCATGCACGCGCACATGTGTGTGAGTGGGCGTGTCTCTAAGTGGTACAAGTGTGTAGGTGTGCGTATGAGTGTGTGCCTGTGTAAATGTGTGCGAGTGTGAGTGTACACATGTGTGTGAGTACGAGTGTGTGCACGTGAGTATACACATGTGCCTGTGTAACAGGGAGTGTGCGCGTGTGTAGGTGTGTGTGAGTGTGTGCATTTGCGCGCGTGCCTGTGTGACGGGTGAGTGTGTGTGCGCGTGTGTGACTGTGTTCATGTGTGTGACTGTGCACGTGCGTGTGTATGTGTGTGACTTCTGGGAATGAGACTCGGACACTCACCGCACCAGCCTCTCTCCTGGGTCCCTCGGTCCCAAAGACGCCAACTAAAAACGATCCCTTTGGGGCCACTGGTGCGCGGAGAAGATGAACTTGCTGGAGACCCCGGTCCCTGAAGACCAGATTCCCTGTGCTCAGAAGGATGGGCGGTCACCTGGGTCACCGGGGCACTGGCCTCTCACGGCGCCGTGACCGAGCACGGCCCACCCAGGCCCTGTGTGGTCCTGCACCCCGCTCCGCCTCCTGTGGTGACATCTTTCCAGAGACCCTACTTCGGTTCCACGGAACTGCAGCCCGCGTTCGGCAAGGGCCCCTTTGGCCACTGGAACCGTGGCCCCGGCTGCTGGGTGTGGGGGAGGAGACCCCCGAGACGGTGTGGCCCATGCCAGAATTGCTGGCTGTTTGCCGAGGCCGTGAACGGTGGCACTGACTCCTCCCCTGTCACTGTCCGGGCTGTTGTGGCCCCTTGGTGACTTTGGAAGGTCTTCCCCTGAACCCTGACCTGCTTTAAAGGAGAAATGGGTGCTGTTCGGGCCGTGGCTTCCCCAGGGCCCCAGTGCTCAGGGTCAGGGGTCTCCTGAGGGGGGAGGGGTCTGTCCAGGCCTTTCCACCCCCTGAGCGCTCCTGCAAGAATCGCGACAGGGACCCAGGGGCCGATTTTGGACAAGAGGAGTTTTCCTACTTTAGGGTGAGACTCAGAGCCGCGTGCTTTCCTGAAGGTATTTCCGGGTCGGCTGCAGGGAGCAGGGACCGGGACACACAGAGGACACTGTGCCCCCTAATCGCTCATGCAGAGCCAATGACAGGGTGACCTCCAGCCCCTCCCAGCCTCCCCCGCCTCTTCTGCCTAAAACCCCTCCAGGAGCAGAGCTGCTGACCCGGGTCCCCCCCATAGCCGGACAGTTGACCCTGTCCCCAGGCAGGTAGGCTAACCCACTCGGGCTCAGACAGCAGCTGTGGGATCAGCTCCACCCAACGAGTCAGCACCTCCGTCCCTGATCGGCTGGCCCTTCAGGACACGTGATTTGCTCAGCAGGGTGGGGGACACGTAGCCCCTGCAGGATACGTGACACATGGGCCGTGCTAAGGAGGTGCCGCCCTGGTCCCTATTGTGAACCCCAATATCCCGAAGACGCCCAAGCTCTTTCAGGAGGGGGCACCTGGTAAGCAGTGGCTGAGCGTCGGGGTTTGGGGGTGAGGAGGTGACACTGCCTGTGGTCTTGGGGAAGCCGGGGTGCAAAGCCACGTTCCTGATTTGCTGCGGCCGCACCTGCGGAAGGGGGGAGCCGGGGCGGCAGGCCGTCCCAGCTGGGCTGGACTTGGAGGGTGACAAGAGGAAGTGGCTTTGGTGGCTAGGGACCGGTGTCAGTGGTGGGAGTGGGACCAAGGGGGAGGACATGACGGGAGCTCCTTGGGGGCCCGTGTTATGAGGCAGCTTATGTGATGCCTTCAGTAACTGCTGTTTTTTTCCGTGATCTGGGGGGAGCCCTGGGGGAGGGTGATCTTCTTATGTCTTCGTGAGCGTTTGGCTTCCAATCACTTCCGGCCACGGCTGTGGTAGCGGATCTGGCCGCACCACGTGAGCCCCGGAGACAAGGCTTCAGTCCCCACCTCCTGCGCGTGGAGTCTGACACCCACTGTGGTTTCGTGCCGGAGAAAAATCTGTTCACAAGTGACCAAGCGCACCCTGAGTCCTTGGTGTAGTGAAGTTACACACCAGACACCTGCCTCAGCCGGCTCATAAACCTAGTAAGTGTCATAAAATGCAATCACGCTGAAGAAGCCAACTCTAGGGGCGCCTGGTGGCCCAGTCTGTTAATCGTCCGACTTCGCCTCAGGTCATGATCTCGTGGTTCCCGAGTTCGAGCCCCGCATCGGGCTCTGTGCTGACAGCGCCGAGCCGGCTTCGGATCCCCTGTCCCCCTCTCTCTCTGCGCCTCCCCTATTGTTAGATTAATTCAAGATGAACAAATTAAATTCTCGGTTTTATTTGCAAACTTCGCTAATTAAATTCCACGACACATTTAAAGCTGCGTTTCTAAACTAAATACATTTGATTCTCTCTTTAAGGGCTTCAAATATCCAATGGGGCAAGGACAGAAACCTCAGACGGAAAAGCCTTCCCAAGTTCTTGCAAATTAAAGAATTAAATGATGGTCTTCCTTCTCACCAAGGTCGAAGTCCCACTTGCTCCGAATCGGCTCACTCACTTCGAATGCCGGTGTGCCCCGGGCGCCCTGCCCTCAGGGTCAGCCATGCTAGACAGTCAGCCCAGCCTCCGCACCTCCGTGTCCAGTGGGCCGTCCTGGCTGAGTGACGCCTGGGGGCACTTGTCCTGTCTTACCACGACCTGTCCAGGGTCACTGCACTCAACTGCAGAAGGACACGTGAGTCCTTTACGCAGTTTCCCTGGCAACTGGGGACCCAATGTCCACACGCTGGAGGGGAGAGTCAGCTCAAGTCGGCCCCGGGTGACTTGGGTGCGTGCCGTCTGGCCCCGCCGAGGGGGCGGCTGAGGTCCTTCTGTGGCGTCCTTTGCTGAATGCTCGTTTTACGGGATGACAGCTCTGTGGAGTAACTTGTGGACATCTGAGGGGGTCTCCCGGTCTCCCCTGCCGGTCCCTGCACCCCTGCTCCTGAGGGCATGGCTGTTAGGACTCCTGTCTGGGGACGCGGCACACTGTCCGGGGGCGGCGACACCCCCTCGTGACCGCACAGCGACAGAGTGCCAGGGGCCGCCTGCATGAGTGTGGGCTGCCAAGAGGGGAAGATGTAAGGTAAGCATTTGGGGAGGGGTCGCGGGGAGGTTCACCCCAGGAGGGACCTTGGTCTGTCCTCTGCTGAGGCTGAGCAGTCGGGGTGAGAATCTGCTTGTGTGGCTGAGAAGCGGGACCCGGGGGTCCTGAGTGAGAGAGCCGTCAGGGGTTGGGGCTGGTACGGGGTGGGGGCGACGGGGGCTCGCGGGGGTGGAGGGGGCTTGGGGGCCCAGTGGGTGGGACGGAAGCCGCCTGATGTGTGGGTCTGTATGAGGTCGGGAAGGGGATCGAAGGCAGATTTAGGGGGCGGCAGAGAAGGCCGCCCAGTGTGGGCGGGGCGTGGGCCACAGGAGAGGGGTTTCCCCTCGCCCCTGGGTCTCCACGTCAGGTGCCATGGAGCGAGGGAGTGGGGGACTCCAGACCCTGGTGCTCGGGAGTCAGGCTGACGTTCTAGACCCTGCACTTTATTTATTTATTTATTCATGTTTATTTATATTTAGCGAGGGAGACAGAGGGTGAGCGGGGGAGGGGCAGAGAGAGGGAGACACAGAATCCGAGGCAGCTCCAGGCCCTGAGCTGTCAGCACAGAGCCCGACGCGGGGCTCGAACCCACGAACTGTGGGATCATGACCTGAGCTGAAGTCGGACGCTCAACCGACTGAGCCACCCAGGCGCCCCGAGAACCTGTAGTTTAAACCAGCTTCCCAGCTGATCCGCAGGTCACAGAGGGGGAGTGGCCCCGGTCGCTGCATTTTCCAGCATGTTCTCTGCTGCTCGGCCTTTGCCTCATTTCCTCTGCTTCTATCCCCTCTTTCAGGCCCACCCACCGCTTTCTGGTAAAACTTTCTGTTTCTTTTTATAAGAAGAAGGCTGACATTCATTTAGCTGCTTCATGACATTTAGGGAAGTGACCCAGCTGCGCCCCACGTCCTGTAATTAGGGCCTGGGCAGTTGTAGAAAAGAAACAACCGCATTTCTCCAAACACCTTACAGAATTTCCGGGGAAAATGTGACCGTGTTTCCTTGGGAGGCCGAGTCCCCACCCACCATGGAAGTCCGTGCAGGGAGTGGGGTCCTCCCACGACGCTTTCCCCTGCCTTGGCTGTGACAGGGACGTCCCAGCCTGATGGGCCCAGGCCCACCCGACAGCAGAGGGGCTTGTGAGCCGCCGTCGGCGGGGAGGCCGGGCCCCCACGGCCCAGCTCACTCCAGCCTCCATCCAGCAGCACGTGCAAGGTGCCCCCAGCCACTGGGCAGCCCCCCTTCATCACAACACACCCGGCGCCTCGCAGTGGTGGAAGCCTGAGTGTCCCGCAAAGGTCAGCCTCTGGAGCCCGGGGCAGGCCTGGGGCAGGACTGGAGCCCCCGCGCCCCCCAGGCTTGGCCTCCATGCTGGGCGGCCGTGACTCATGGGCTCCAGCCAGCTGGGGCCTTGGCTGTGGCTTCTGTGCCCCAGAGCCCAGCCCCACAGGGCCGCCTCTGGCTGGAGTCCACGCGTGACGGGGGAGCTGCTGTTGTCCATGCGTGATGGGCGTGCCCGTGGGCTTCGTGGGGCCGGAGGCAGGTCGGGGCCACCAGAGGGCTCCCTGGACACACAGCAGGAGGGCGGCAGTGACAGGGGAGGTGAGTCAGGAGGATGGAGCCGCTGGGGCCGCCGTGGTGGCCGTGGGGGGATTTGGGGGGTCGGCAGGAGCGGTGGTGCCCAACGCCGGGCTGGGCCGCCTGAGCCCCGGACCACGGGACTGGCTCGTCCGTGTAGCCAGCGCACCCACCAGCAGCGTGCCGATGGCAGGGCACCCGAGACCTGGCTGCACGCTGTCCCCAGGTGGAAGGGCATCTGCTGTGGCATGTGCAGGCAACGGGGACAAAGGCAACTCCCCTTTGCAGGCGGTCGCGGTAGCAGGGGTCATGGCCACAGCAGGGCTCGGGGGCCTGGACCAGCTGGCAGGGGCCGCCTGCCTTCAGCCGCCTCGTTGGTGTGCCCTTGCCCGTTCCGCACACGATTCCTAACCCGTCACCCACTCCGGCCCCCCTCCCGAGTGGGAAGCGTGTCGCGTCCTGTATGTGGCACGTCTGGTGAAATATAGGCATCGGTCCAGGCGTGAGCCACGCTCGCGTGTGCGTCTGGGGTAGAGGCCTAGACGCCGGGGCCCGGGCTCGTGGGCTCGCGTGCCTGAGCCACGTTTTGCCATTTTAGCAGATACGTGTTTATAAACCAACGTGGAGAGGATGAGCCTAGATTTGGCCAGACTTCTGTTTCGTATCCTGAGTGCACGGACTGCCCCGGTGTCTCACCCCCGTGTCCCGTTAGGGACGAAGCCTCCCCTGTGTCTCCTGCTCGGTGGCTTAGCTGCAAGGCGGACGGCTTCTGCCAGTGTGAGCTAGAGCGGCCGCGCCGGCCAACAGGCCAGAGTTTACGGCGCCTTCTCTGGCTTCCCGGCTGGGGCTGGGGCTCAGGACGTGATCCTTGTCCCCAGGGAGCCCCTGCGTGGCAGTGACATGAGATGACCCACATGATGGGCCAACCTCAGATTCCCGCCTCGTTCCATCCCGTGGATAAGTTCCTGAGCGAACAATTCCCCCTTCCCCCCACGGTCAGGGCACCGGCTGCAGAGCCTGCTTCCCCAGGGGCCCTCGGCTCCCCGCCAGCCCGCGGGTCCCCCACCCAAGCCCATCACGTCCTCCTGTGGGAGCAGCGACACTCCACCCTCTTGTCCGTGCAGAGCCTGCCTCCCGCCGCGCCTGGCTCCTCAGTCGGCTCCCGAGCGCAGCCCGTGTGGCCCTGAAGGTGCAGAGTCCCCTCTCCGGGCTGTGAGTAAGTGTGACTGAGAACCTGCTGTCCAGTGTTGGGTGCTGTGTGCTGGGTCCTCCCTCGCCCGCAGGGGGAAGGCGAGGTGAGGAGACAAGAATGGGCGTCGCTAGTCCCGGGCCCTCCGCCGAGCTGCTCCACGGGCCCCGCACCGCACGGCGCGGCTCTCCGAACAACAGAAGCGGAGAGCGGGTTCTGCCCGCGGCGCAGATGAACACGCTTCTTAACCTCCATGCTACCAACTTCCCAGTCCAGCTCGCACAGCAAGTGCGCCACAGACGCAGGAGCAGAACTCTGGGTCTGGACGCGCCTTGGGACCCGCGGCGGGACGTTGGCCGCGTGGCTGAGCTGGTCTCGCTTCCTGCGCAAGAGGCAAGGCGGGCGCCCGTGAGCAAAAGGAGGGCCTGGGGAGGACTTCGCGGCCCCTGAACCCGTGTCTGGCCGGACCCGGTGGCTTCTGTAATAGTGTTTATTTGTTGTGAATTTTTAAATCTTTTTAAAAACATGTTTATTATTTTTATTTATTTTTGAGAGAGGGAGAGAGAGAGAGAGACAGGGAGAATCCCAAGCAGGCTCCGAGCTGTCAGCACAGAGCCCGACGCGGGGCTCGAACTCACGCGCCGTGAGATTGTGACCTGAGCCCAAGCCGGATATTCACCAACGGAGCCCCCCGGGTGCCCCTCTTTGTTGAACATATAACTCTGCCACAACCTGTACAAAATTTAGGAAACGTGGGGTCTTGATGAGAAAGTCTGACGTAAACGACAGGCATGGGGAGAGCCCGGGGCCGCACCAGGCAGGTGCTCAATCAGCGGGAGGACAGGTCGGGGCCCCTGCTGCGGAGCCACGTGCTGCAGTCCCAGCGGCAAGGGGGCGCGAAGGGGTGGGCCGGGCGGGACGGGGAGCCGGGCAGGCAAGGCCGTCCGTGCACCCCTACGCGCCTCCTGGTGGGAACTGCGCAGCCCCCCCCGGCCTGCCCGGCCCCCTCCCCTTATCGCAGAACCCCAGACACCCCAGGGTGTCCGATCACCTTCATCAGCGCAGGCCCTGGCGGCTCAGGAGTGCTGGGCAAGGCTGGTGACGGGCAAGCCTCCTCACCTCCCGGCCTCAGTTTCCTCGGCTGTACAGTGGGGGTGCTGGGGACAGGAATGTGAAGATTCCGTGAAATTAGGTCCAGAAACCTGACAAATGTTCGAGGTGCAGCTGGCGTCCGGCGAGACCCGAGTGCTGCCCGTGCCCCCCAGAACCCAGCCACCTTCCAGACCTCCTCTCCGCCCCAGAGCCTGCAAGACCCAGAGAATCCCGCTTCCGCCACGGGGCACGTGGAGGCAGGCTCCGAGGGCAGGGACCCTGGTCTCGGTTTCTGGCCCGTCTCCAGGCGGCTCCTGACCCCCATCTGGGCCGGGCTCCCTGTCCCCTCTCGTTCTGCCCTGCATCCCAGGGCTCGGCTGGCTCTCTACGCACGGAAGCTGCTCTTTCAAAAGGCAAAGCCCCATCTTCTCCCAGGGGCCGCCCCGCCTTGGTTCCCTGGTCAGTGAGATTTTCACAGCGTCTGGCCCCTGTGTGTTCGGCGGGGGCTCTGCTGGGGCCCCGACAACAGGAGCCTGTGCAGCAGAGCCCTCCGAGCCCGCTCTTCCTCCAGGAGCCGACGGGGCCGCTGGCCGCAGGCTTTCCCTTCGCTGCTGCCGGTCACGGCGCTCGGATTTGGTTTGAGGCTCCGCACGGTCCGGGGGCTCCCCCCGTGCGAGAGATGGGGCGCTGGCCGCGCCCTAGCAGGGGGTTGCTGCACACATTCCTACGCACACTCGGGGGTTTTCTCCGGGACCAGCCGCAGCCGGCAGGACGCCCTCAGGAGGATGTCCCAGACCCCCGGCCGGGAGGGAGGGCCCAAGACCCTCAGCCTCTGGCTCTCTGCACCCCCCCCCGACGCCTCTCTGCTACCTCTGCCCAGACTCTGCCTCCTGGCTCTTCGTGACCTTGGGGGAGACGCTGGATGTCTCGGGCGTCCTGCCCCGTGCTATGCTGACGATGACACACATCTCAGGGTCTTCAAAGGTGAAGACGGGACAATGGACGGGCAGCCCGTGAGGTCGGAGGTGCCAGCTCCTTCCTCCCCTCCCGGCCCCACGAGGCTCCCTGCCCCGGACACTGAGGCTCTTCCTGAACTGCTTCCTGAAATGTGGTGTTCAGTCCGCCTCTGCCTTCCTGTTGCCAGTCACCTTGTGCGCGCGCATGCAGGCACACGTGCCCTTGAATGGGAGCCCAGCACGGTCTGCGGCCGCCGGATGGCCGCCGTCTCTGAACGAGACATTTTTCATATCTGGTGACAGACCCTCCTTGGGTGGCACTGACAGAAGCTCTTACATAGACTTACTCACTCGTTCCTTCATCCGTTCATGCTGGAGTATTTGCCGACCCCGACCATGTCTCCGGTTCTACTCCAGGCCCTGGGATGCAACAGCGAACGGGACAGATAAAATTCACACCACACGGGGTGCCTGGGTGGCTCAGTCGGCTGAGTGTCCAACTCTCAATTTCGGCTCACAGTCGTGAGATCGAGCCCTGAGTCGGGCTGTGATCAGCGTGGAGCCTGCTTGAGATTCTCTCTCCCTCTTTAGAGAAAATGCCACCCTCCTCTAAAGGAACAAAATGAATTAAAAAAATTCATGCCAGACAGCAAACAAATGTCAAGTAGGTATAGTTCAGGTCACAGAAAGCGTCCTGAAGGGCTGAAGGCAGGATGTGGCTTTGGAAGATGATGGTTCAGACGGCAGCAGCATGGCAGACCTTGCTGAGAGGGCAAGGTGTGGCCCACACCGGAAAGAATTGCGAGCGTGAACCACCTAGAGGTCTGGGGAGACCAGTCCGGGCCCAGGAGACCGCAGGTGCCAAGGCCCTGTGGCAGGGACACTCCTGTCTGGCAGCAGCACAGAGGAAGGACAGTGGGGAGAGGAACCAGGGGCTTGGAGCCAGGGCCAGGCTCCAAGGGGCCTCAGAGAAGAGCAGGGATATTTCTCCAAGTGCGAGGACAGGCTACGAACAGGAGGACAGACCTCTGTGGCCAGGGCCTCCTCCTCCCTTCTCTCTGTGCATTCTTCTTACAGAACGGACTTCAACAATATCAAAGGCATCACAGAAATAAACAAGTTTGTCTGTGCAAAGCTGGTCTTTAGAGAATTGGCACGTAAGCTGGTTTCTTGCCTTTCGGAGCACTAGGTGATCCAGCCGCACAAAATGCTCTAGACAGAACCTGCCCCTCAGTGCCTAACCACACTTCCAGAATCACCCCGGAGGTTTGCAATCCGCTTCTGTGATGACAAAGGGATTACCTTCAGAGGCAGCACGCGAGCTTCCGAACACCCCACGTGACAGAGCCACGCCGCGCCCAGCTGCTGCAGAACGCGTCATTTTTACTGAGCCACCAAGCACTATCTGGTTCAGATGTGTGGTTTTTTCTCCCCAAAGCAAGACTCCGTTGATGAAGGAAGCAGCGCGTTGGCTTCCGTGTCAGCGAAAGCTCCTCGAATTAGGTACCTGCTCCTGTGTGTCCACACCACAGCCCTTCCTGGTTTTACACAGTTTGGGGCTGGTCGTGTTTGTGGCAACGGAGTCGAATGTATCACGTTTGAATCACGTGCTCAAAGCACTGCCCCGTTTGCCGTGTCTGTGTTTTTATAACATTTTAGTGAAAAATACTTTGTCAGCTTAACTTGTTCTGGGGATCGGTCTTCTGCATCACAAGCTAGTTCCCGAATGGAGCACTGGTGTTATTGGAGGTGGGACTGGCCACCTTCCTGGCCATGGATTCGCCCAACGCCCCCACCCAAGCACCCTGACGTGGTCTTCCCCCAGCACCGTGCGGTGTGATCTGGTCTAGCAGCTCTAGACGTGGCTTTGCGGGACACTCATAAAGCACTGAGTTCTGCCTGGATATTGAGTATCAGCTTCTCTTAGTTTTTTAACGTAATACTTATTCTTTCAAAGAATAAATGTCGGCTTTGAGTTTCATTATGTCTTGCATGTACTCCCCTTTAAGCTTTGCTGTATCATTTCCTACATCTCCACAAATCGTGTAAGTGGGGTTAGCCCTTCCCCATCAGCCGTGGCTGCAGAACGGAGCCCCGAGTAACGGGGTCGGAGCTGCGGGGAAAGTGCGCCACACCCTCTCGTGCCTTTCCTGTGGCACTTGGGTCACTGTCCTTTGGTCCGCCACTCCCGCTGAGTTTCAAAAGAGAGTATCTTTTTGCAATCGCTATAGCAGGGTTAAAAATAATACGAATTTTACTTCCCTAATTTAGCTTATGAATAATGTTAAAGTATACATTTCAAAACGGCCTAATTAAAGCTTAAAGCAATTGTAAAAGCAACAAATTGTAACAATTACACGCTCGTACTTTCTCAGATTTTTATGCACTTTTGGGTACCACTGATGGACTGACCTTGAGGTACCCCATGCTGTGTTGTGGTCATACAAAGCACCTTGCATGGGACCCCACTGTGCAAGGTCACACAGGGATGGCCTGTGTCTGGTCAGTGCGGGGTCTGATGAACACGGACTTGGACGTGGTGGGGGTGTTTGGGCAGAACTTGTCTAGGAGTGTGGGAGAAGGTAGTAAACAGATATTGGGAGGTGGTGCAGGGATGTGGGGAGGTGGTGCAGGGATGTGGGGGCAGGCGGTGCAGGGATGTGGGGAGGGGGTGCAGGGATGTGGGGGCAGGCAGTGCAGGGGTGTGGGGAGGGGGTGCAGGGATGTGGGGGCAGGCAGTGCAGGGGTGAGGGGAGGAGGTGCAGGGGTGTGGGGAGGTGGAGACGGCCATGCAGCAGGGCTGAGGGAGTTGGCGAGCGCGGATGTGTGATCAGGACTGGAGTAGGGACCCGTGACGTGTAATTTGGGAAGGCGGGAAGGTGGCGGCTCCCGGGCTCTGGCCCCCGCGGGACCAGGATGTGCCCCGTCCGAGCACGAGGAGGGGTGAGGGGGGTCAGGAGGCGGACGAGGGAGAACGAGGTGCTGGACGTCGGGTACGGGCAGGGCGTGCGCCGGCGGGATGACTTCCGGGGCTCCGAGCTGATAGCCCCCCGGCCACGGGGGTGCTGCCACGGTCCAGAGGAAGGGTGCCTTGGAGGCCACAAAGCTCTGGGGACTGTCGGTGCCCTGTGTGTCTGTGTGCCTGCCCCCGCCCTCCCCTCCCCTCCCCTCCCTTTGTCGCTCCCCTCTTTGTTTCTTTCCCCAAAGTTCAACAGATGGTGTTTTCACATCACGGCTCCTGGCGATGAACGAGTCACTATTAATAACTATTCCGTTATTAAATAAAAACACCCGAAGCTAATTTGTAGAAGTTAACCGCGGAGGGTAACGGAGAGAAGTGATTATTTACGGAAATATGTGGCTTTGAGAGTCCGCTTCCCGCGTCTCTGAAATCCGCTTCCCGCTTCCCTAGAACTCTGACACAGGACACTCCCTGTCATCCACCTGGAATACGATAAAATAGGCGCCGTGTAAACTGCCCTCGCAGCACCCGTGCCTTCATTCGGATTCCATGGAGCATTTAGAAGTGTTAGAGGGGCGCCTGGGGGCTCCGTCGGTGGAGCGTCCGACTTCGGCTCAGGTCACGATCTCACCGCTCTGGGTCCGAGCCCCGCGTCGGCCTGTCTGTGCTGACAGCTCGGAGCCTGGAGCTGCTTCGGATTCTGTGTCTCCCGCGCTCTCTGCCCCTCCCCCACTCGCACTCTGTCTCTGCCTCAAAAATGAATAAATGTCAGAGAAATCTTTAAAAAGTGTTGGAAGAGTGGAGATGTGTGGCCACGGCTGAGGGCTCGGAGGGACCGCGGAGAAGCACTGACGGTACATCACGGAGGCGTTATTAGATGGGCGTGAGACGGAGGCGAGCCCCACCGCCTCCTCAGCCAGGAGGAGACGGAGCCTTGAGGGGGAGAGGCTGAGGGGGTCCCCGGAGCCGACAGCAGACATTGGTCGCGGGGCCCCAGCGCGCGGGGTGCAGGGTGCAGCGGGCAGGGCACCCGGCGGCCCCTGGTCAGACCGTGCAGAGCAGCGGCCGTGAGCTGGGGATGAGCCGCGGCGGCCGCACGTCACTGGGTGCCCCTCGCCCCGCCGCGGGACCGTCTTCGCTGCTCCTCACGCCCGAAGCTGCTCTATGAAGAACCTCCAGACTCTTCGCCGCAGCCCGCCGAGCCAGGTGCCACGGATCGATGCCGCCGTCCGGCAGCGCGGGCAGACAACGCGACAACCGGGCCGTGCGGGCGTCGCCCCAGGGCCCAGCACGGGGCCGCGCACGGTGCGAGCGTGGCCAGAGCCTGGCGAGGCCGGGCAGGCCGGGCTGACAGCGGGGAGGGGCTTCGAGAGAGGAAGCTGCGGGAAGCCCGAGGAGGACAGCTGCCTGCTCGGCTGGCCCCTCCGGGGGGCGCTGCGGGCCGATCTGCACTGAGGATGACTGCACACGGCCTCAGTCGTCAAACCGAGCACCGTCCCTCTCGGCCTCCGAGGAGACGAAAGTACCCTACTTCCCTCGGACCTGAACCCCGACGGTGAGCAGCGGCCCCGTTTGTCGGGGCCACAGCAGAGCCACACACGGGCGCGGGGACACAGGGCCGGCCCGGACGGCAGTCAGATGTCTTGTGAGCAGCGACACCCTCTTGGCTTGCTGTCCGGGCAGCTCAGCTCGGTGCCCCGTGGCCCACTGGCGTGCGAGGCCAGGAGCCGGCGGGTGTGGCGGGGACGCTCTCAGAGAGAGCGCTGCTGGCACTGATTCCGCTCTGGGATAGTAGCTCTCTGGCCTCTAGAGGCTTCTTACCTCCGTGGAGGCTGGGTCTGATTTCTGATCAACAGCTGCAAGGGTGCAGGCTGGGCTCGAGCTGGGCACCGGCTCATTCTCGCTTAGAAAAGCGTCGTGCGGGAGCGCGTCCCAAGCCAGCACCCTCTGTGCCTCGGGGGGTGGCGGTGGGGGTGGGATGGGGCCACGCAAAGCCAGATGCCCGGGCTTAGCCAAGACTTGCTAGCTGGGCAGAGCGGGGGGCCCAGCGTGCGGGGACGCCTCGTGCCCAGGCCGTGCTGACCACACGGGAAACACACCAGACTTATTTTTCATGGGAAAGCATGTCCAAGCGGCACTAGGCATGTGGGGCTGTTGCTGAGCGGTCCCGGATGCGGAGGTGCACACAGGGTGACGGGGAGGGGCGAGGTCTGTGTTGACGGACGTGACCTCCCACATAGAGGACAGACCACAGGCCACAGAGGCCACGGGGCATCCCTGACCTCGCCGGCCCCGCTACGGTGCGTTGCGCCCGTCATGTTGTCCGCAGTGTGGCCCCGTACCCACAGGCTCCCCCAGGGGGCAGGATGGGGCAGGGATACGGGGCAGGCCCATCCCGGGAGGTAGGGGACCCCTCTGGGGGACCAACTCCCACTGGCCTTGCGAACTCTTGAGATGCACCGTGGTCCGACATGTTTCTACCAGCGTCTCCTCCTTCCCTGTCTCCATCTGGGGCCCCCGCAGCCTCCGCCGGTGCCCATCCCGTCCCCCTCCGCCACGGGCATTGTCCTACGGTGTCCCTCCTGAGGCTCTTTCCCATCTTGGAGCTGCTTCTCAGAGCAGGTGATCAGATGGAGGTCTGGGCCCGGCTCGCCCGGCACCGGCAGGCTCCGAGGTCCTTAGTGGGACGGGGCGTCCCCGGCACAGGCGCCCTAGATTCCTCAGGTGGCTGGCAGGTGCGGTGATGTAAGCATTTGAGCAAAGATGGGGGAACAAAGCCTCAGACAGCGAGGCCGACAGGTGTCCCTAAGGGTGTGGGCCGTGCAGAAGGGTAATGAGGGACTGAGGGCCACTGGTCACAGAGTCCGTGGCCCTCACTGGCTTCAGAGAGGCAGGCCCTCCTCTCCTGCAGGGGGAGAGAGGACCCGGCCACGCAGTGGGCCGCAGACCTCGCCCAAGACGTTCATGCGCTCGGCACGCTCAGCCAAGGCAGGTCTGTTACACGAAGGTCATGGCCCTCGGGGAATCGGGGGCCCGAGCCGAGCTAAGGAACGAGAGGGGAAGGGGCAGTGGCCCATTTAGTGCCACTCCTGATGCTTGGCCAGGAGATTTCCTGCTGCCTGTCCTCCAGCCCTGGAAGCCACGGGAGCAGAGGCCCCGGGCCCTGAAGGGGGTGCCCTCCTGGTGTGCCCAGGAGACACACCAAGGGTCCCACCAGGGCGAGTGCTAGGAGGCTGCCAGAGCTCGCTGGAGTCCCTGTGCCCTGGGGCCCCCAGGCCAGAGAGGAGCGGCCCTCCCTGCAGGGGTGAAACCTTGCCATGCAGAAGGAGCTCGGATGCTTACCCCGCAGGGGGGAGGTGAAAGGAGCTCCTCATTATCCCCCAGGGCACCCGGGCTGGCCCGAACAGGTGGTGACTGCCGGATGGAAGGATGGGGTCACAGCACGTCACCTGCTGAGGTGGGCTATGGAAGAAGGGAGTCTGGGATGGATGCTGAGGAAGGAGACGCTGTGGCCCCCACGTGGGTCCACCATAGTGACAATGGTGGCCATCTGTCCCGAGCGCCTCACTCTCCTCCGCTACACCCCTCGAGGGCGGCCCGGCAAGCCTGAGAGAAGATCGTGTGGGGCAGCAGGTGCCTAACAACGTGCACCTCGGAACTCCGGCCTGCGGGGGAGACCCTGAGCCTCCAGCCGCCTCGCTGGAAACCCCAAGGCCGCCCTTCATGGGGCCTGCTCCTCACGGATGACCGAGCCCAGAGGGCGCAAGGCAGACCTGTTCTGGGGTCTCGGTTCTCTGATGGGTGACCTGGCCTCAGTCCGTGGACCTCCTCGTAGAATTTGCTAGAGCCGAGCCCAGGCTGCTTGTGGACAAGTTTCCTCACTCCTTCTCCCCTTCGCCGGGGAGGGCCGCGCATGTGGTCCCACAGCTTCGCCAGCCTCACGGGACACGCTTTGCACTCTCCCTCGCGGGGATCGGCCTCAGCATCCCCTGCACGCTAATCCCGCCCTGGCGTCTGCTTCCCAGAGGGCAACACGCCTTCCCTGTGGCTACGGCTTGTGAGAAGAGGTCTCATGCTTTGTTTTAATTGGATTTTTAGAATTTTTTCGAATTGAAATATAAGGTGCATATCAACAAGCACATACCTTGAATGTACAGCCTGATGCATTTTCATAAAGTAAACACATGTGTGTGAAATCTACCCAATGAAGATCTAGAACCTTCTAGAACCACTGAGCCCATTCCCAGTCATTACCCCCTCAAAAGGTAACCACTATGGTAACTTCTATCACCACACATTAATTTGGCCATTTTTGAATTTATCTAAAAAATAGAAGAACACATGATGCATGCCTTCTGTCTCGACGTTGTTTTCTGAACGTTATTTGTGTCTTCGGTATTTGCTGCGCGTAGCAGTGGCTTATTCTTTAAGTCATGGTATAGTATCCATGGTATAAATATACCATAATTCATTCAATCTATTATTGAAGGACATTTGGATTGTTTCCAATGTGTGGCTGTTATAATGTTGCCATGAATATTTTAGTACACACATGTAGTCTGTCCTCTGGGCATACGCTTACGAGGAATCATTGCATTTTGGAGTATCTCTATGCTGAGTTTTTATAAATACGGCCAAAGGGTTTTCCAAAGTGCTCGTGCCGATTTACACTCATGTAGCAGAGTGTCCTGCTTCTATTTGTCCCACATTCTCTCCAACACTTAGCATAAGTACACACACACACACATGCACACACATATTTAAAGTTTTAGACATCTTGATGAATGTGTAGTGGGACTTCACTGTGGCTTTAATTTTGCGTATGGTGCGAGGTAAGAATCAAAGTTTATTTTTGTTAGATTGAATATCAATTGGAACACCACCATCTGCTTAAATGGTCATTTTTCTCACTGTGTTGTCGTGATCTTTGTCATAAAGCACGTGATCATATGTGTGGGGACGTGTCTCTGGGCTTTCTATCCTGTTATCTCGTTGTCTATCCGTGCTTCCATGTTTATGTTTATTTAGACTTAAAAATATTTTTTTTTATCAGATAGTATGTTTCCTTCCGTGTGGCAGGTTAGTGATGCTATGGAAACTTTGACATTTCTCTCATCAGTCCTGGCAGGTCCTGTGACTTCTGGACCAAGTGGCTGCGGTGACTCTGGGCTGGTTTCCGAGCCCAGCCCAGGCTTTCAAAACTGTTGTCTTCAACTTCTTGTCCTTGTCTCTTTGGACTCTGAGCATCCATATGGGAAGTCCAAGTACTACAAAGCCATGGTCCCCAAGGAGCCAGGTGAAGGGACACATCCAGGGGTCCCGAGACTCCCTGTAGAGTCCCCCCCATCTGCCCTATCCTTCAGCCGTTCAGGTCATCCCAGATGGGGTTCCAGACACTGGGAGCAAAGGTAAGTGGCCCCGTCAGGCCCCCACATGAGCCCCAAGGTTTGGAGGGTTTGTTGAACCACAGTAGAAAACTGGGTCATCCCATTTTAGTCTTCTTCACGAATATCTTGCCTGTTCCTGACATTTCACATTTTGTTTTACATTTTAGAACTGGCCTGTCCGTTTTTACCAAAAAGGGTGCTGGGGTTTGTCTAGAATTGCCCGGACTCTGTAGTCACTGGGAAGAAGTGACATCTTCAGGCTCTGACCCACAGAGAATGCCCTGCTGGTCACCAGAGGTGGGGGGAGGGGGGCAGGGGACGGCACCTTTGTGAGGAGCCCCGGGAGGTGTATGGAAGTGTTGAACCACTATATTGTATTCCTGAAACTAATATTACACTGTAGGTCAACTCACTGGAATTAAATAAAAACTTAAAAAAAAAAAAAAGAATTGACATCTTAACAGTATCGAGGCTTTCAGTCAGTGAACACAATTTGTCATTACATTTGTTTAAAGTGTCTTTGATTTCTCCCAGAAATGTTTGTAGTTTTCTGTATACAAGAATCCTTAATAATATAATGCATGAATAATATAATACAAAATATAGTATCATTATTCCCAGATACATTATGTTTAGTGATGCTATTGCTATGTATACAGTATACTTTTGTATACTAATTTTGTATTTCTAATTCTTGATGGGTGGGGTACAGTGTATATTCTTTGCAATCAGAAAACATACTCTGTATGATTTCAATCTGTTGACACGTAGTAAGAATTATTTTGTGGCCCAGCATATGGTCTAAATTGAAAATGTCAGCGCTACACTTGAAAGAAGCCATATGCTACTGTGGTTGGTATAATGTTTTATGTATCAACTAGGTAAATTTCATTAATTTTGTACAAATATTCTATGTCATTAATGATTTTTTTATCTGCTATTTTGCCAGCAGAGAGAAGTAAGATACAAACTTCAAGTATACTGTGCATTCATCATTTTCTCCAGTATTTTCTGTTACTTTTTGCCTTTATATTCTGAGGCTATTTTTTAGTTATATGAAAATTTAGGGCTTCACCTTTTAGATTGACCAATTTTTCATTGTGGAATATTCTCTTTTGTCTCTAGTAATGCTCCCTACCCTAACGTCTACTTTATCTGATATTAGTATAACTTCATTGGTTTTATTTATTTAATCTTTGCAGCTTTCTTTTGATTAGTCTTCTCCTTTGTTAGTCTATGTTGTTATAGTTAAGGTGTCCCTCTTGTATTCAACTTATAGTTATTTTTTAAAATTCAATCTTATAGTCTGCGTTTTGAGTAGAGAATATAGTCCATTTACATTTAATGCCATTGCTGCTATTTTAGGTTTAAAGGCATCATCTTGCTATTGGATTTTTATTTATGTAATTTGTCTTTATCATTTTTTCTTTATTAGTTTCTTTTGAATTGATACATCATTCTTGTTCAATTTTTTTGGGCTCACTTAGCTTTTTAGTAAATTATACTTTTTATTTTCCTTCAGTGGTTTCCTTAGAGATTACAGCATGCATCCTTGACATATCATTATTCAATTCTACCTTAAGATAGAAGATTTATCATTTTGTGGACAATGTGAGTATTTTGCAACACTTTAATCCTACTTACTCCTCTCAACTTTGGTAGTATTATTATAATAAACTTTAATTCAACATATATTTTTAAACCCTGAAAGCAATTTCTATTATTGTTTTAAACACCCACTGTTTCTTTAGGTTTAATCTAAATGTTAGCACTTTCCAGTTTCTTCTGGCATTGCCATATTTCTACCAAGAGTTATTTTCCTTCTACCTGAACATCTTCCTGTAGTGTTTACTCGAGGGTCTGTTGGCTATCAGCTCTCTGTTTTTGTTTGTCTGAAAACTTTTTAATACACTTCTTTTTAAATGTTTATTTATTTTGAGAGAGAGGGAGAGAGAGCGAGCACAGGCACAAGTAGAAGAGAGAGAGGAAGACAGAAGATCCGAAGCAGGCTCTACACTGACAGCAGAGAGCCCAATGCAGGGCTCAAACTCATGAACCACAAGATCATGACCTGAGCTTAAGTTGGAGACTTAACCGACTGAGCCACCCAGGTGCCCCTATGCGTTTTTTTTTTTTTTTTGAAGAATGTTTGTCATAAATATAGACTTTTGTTGGTAGTAATTTTCTTTTAGCATTTTAAAGATGTTGTTCTATCATATTCTGGTTTCAATAATGTCTGCGGAAAAGTTACCTTTCAGTCTTATTGCTTTTATCATGGTAATGTGTCTTTTTCCTGTTTTGTCTTTGTTTCTCTGCAGTTTTACTATGATGTATGCAGGCGTCTTTCCTTATGTTTTTTCCCGCTTAGGGTGCGCTATCACTTTTGTAAAGCTCTCACTGGGTATATCTTCAGATATTGCTCTTGCTCTTTTATCCTTGTCTTATATTTGCTCTGCATCCAATTACATGTGTGATAGATCTTTTCACCATGTCCTATGTGAATTATTTTCTCCCCTTGCATTTGCAACCACTTTTTTTTCTATGTTTCTATCTGAAATATTTTCCAATGACCTCCCTTCCAATTTATTAATCTTCTCTTTTGCTACATCTAATTTGCTTTTATTTATTTATTTATTTATTTATTTATGAGAGAGAGAGAGTGTGTGTGTGTAAGCATGAGGAGGGGAGGGGTAGAGGGAGAGGGAGAGAGAGTCTTAAGCAGAGCCTGATGTGGGGCTTGATCTCAAGATGGTGCAATTATGACCCGAGCCAAAATCAAGAGTCAGACACTTAACCAACTGAGCCTCCCAGATGCCCTTCTAATTTCCTTTTAAGTTAATCTATGAAATTTCAATTGCAGTTATTATATTATTATTTTTTTTAGTTCTAAGATTTCCAGTAAGTATTTTTTACATACGCAAGTTCTCAGATGGAATTAATTTTTCATGTTTCTTGGACATCTCAATCATACTTATTTAAATTCTGTCTAAGGGAACTCAAATACCTGGATCACCTTTAGCATTGTTTTTGTGGTCTATATTTTTTTCTTGTTTTTTTTTGTCATTTGGACCTATTTCCCGTCATGCTTGTAATTTTTTATTGAAAGTGAAATATTACATATGAAAAACTATAAGCTCCTGAAGGATGCTATTAACTTCCATAGACAAATTATTATTTTTTGAAAGACAGTTGAGTTTAGGAAGATCACCATGACCTACATAGGGCTTTTCTATTTGCAGTTTGCCCATACTTCTAGAGGTCTCAACTGAAGGTGTAGGTCGTTGCCGGAACCCCTCCTCCCTGGTGGACCCAAACTCCAATTTTTGTCATCCCAGCTCCATGAGACTGTTGGAATCCCCGTTCAGCCCTTTAACCTCATAGGAGCTGCTGTCTGACTGGTTTCTTGAGTTCTCACCCTGAGTCATGCATCTTAGCCTTTGGGAAATGTCTTGAAAGAAACTGCAGTGTTCAGACTCACTTCCATGCGATTCTTTTTCCTCTGGATCTTGCACTCACACTGTGGCTGCTTCAGTAGCCCCAAACCCCAGGTCAGTTTCTAAGTGAACGCTGAAAGCTCCAGCTCTGCCTCCTTCCTTCCGTGTGTCCCGTGCTGCCACCCAGCCATCACAGCAGAGAGGGAAGGGGCTTCAGCAAAGACTCACCTCTAAGCACTTCCCTTCCTTCCAGGACCTTGGCCCCTGAAGTCCTGGCTGCCATGCTTGTTCTCCAGAAACTTCCAACAGCTGCTTTCATGCATATGTCAGTGTCTGTAAACCAGGAGGGTGAGTCTGAAAACAGCTCTGTCACAGCCAGAAGTTCGCTTTTGAATTCACATCTCTTGTGCTGCCCTGTTGTTTGCTGGCCCAAGAAACTGATAAAATTAATATGGGTTGTCTCTGAGGCCCATTTATCTTCTTGTCAACTCCAGAGCATAGGAGACTTGGCTGTCCAGGAGTGAAAGGGCATCAGAGGAGGCTTTACCGTGGAGATCACTCAGAACAGCCAGGCCCCTGGGACTCACATCGCTGATATGTTTAGTGTCACGGAGAGCTGTTTGCCATGTCTGTTCTTAGCAGTCAGGGACCCCCATTCATGGTATTGTTCGCCACTGTTAAAATCTGCTATTCGTCACCCTGCAAGGAAACACTCAGGAGATCTCACCTCCTCTCTGGGCCTCAGTTTCCCCTTCTATAAGGTAGGGAGGAGGATTAGTGTATCTGAGGTGTCCTTTCTTGACACACTATCTTCTAGTTTTACTTGGCTTAGCCATTGCCGAGGGGTCTACTCAAAGGGCTTGTTGATTTGAGGTAGGCATTGGACCCAAGTGAGTGATGTTTTGAGCCTCGCTGTTCTTGGCTAAAGGCTGGTGCATGTGCCCACCATGGTCTGGCGTCCACCTTGACAATATTGGCAATGTGATCACAAGTTAATGTTTGCCAAGCCAAAGTGTTTGTTCCATTTCTGCAGAGTACATGGTAGAGACGCTTTCCCCACCCTATTGTCGTCTACTGGCATTTGGAAGTGGGTTGCCAACACACATGTTCCCGGAGCCGGTCACACACACTTCTTTGTTCGTACCTAGATTTTCTATAGTGAAACCAGTGTGTTTTGCTTCTGTAGCTGACTGTATGCCTTGCAGAATTATGAGTTGGGGGTCATATGTCCTCCTATTTAAGGTCTGCCAAGGGCTTCCCATATCCTAGAATAAAATCTCAGTCTTGGCACGGCCTCCTCGCCTGGCCTCATCCACACCATCTCTTCGTGATATCCCAGCTCCCCAGGCCTCCTCGACATCGCCCAGGGACTCGGTCGGTACCGTCCCCTCTCCTGGGGGTGTGCCTTCCTTGGCCCTTCTCAAGGTTGGCTCCTTTTCTCCTTTGGCTCCAGGGCCCCATGTGATCTCATTAGAGGTCTTCCTTGTATCTTGATGGAAGGGGCACCTTGTCATTATTTCACACCCTATTCTTTTCCTTTCTAGCTCCCATCACAGTGTGTCATTAGATAGGCATTTGTGGGAATATTTACCAACTTGGTTTTCATTTTAAACACAGAATTGATACAAAAGAATATTTAACATCTATGTGCATGACATAATTATAGTATGCTGCACGTCTGTGACCCACCTCCTGATGAAGTCGAGGAGCCCCTCTGTGTGCAGGTGCAGGGTTCTTCCCTCCCCCACCCTGAGGTGACTGCCACCCTGAATTCCGTATAATCCCCTTTGCGTTTCGTTTTGTTTTACTACATTATTTATAGTGCTCCTACACAGTGTGTGTCTCGTTTTGTATGTTCTAAAACTTCACGTAAATAGAACCACGCTGAAGATATGCTTTCCGACTTTGCATAATGTCCTTGAGATCCATCCGCATTGGTGTGTTTAGTTGGATGCTGCTAGATAGCATCCTGACTCTGAGGTGATCACAGGTAGCAGATCTCTTCTACACCGAATGGACCTTTACGTTGTTCTGGGTGTTTGGGTCTTGAAGGGCAGCTGGTGGGAGGGAGCCTTCTTCCCCACTCAGCGACACACCTACAGTGGCCGCGTCTGATGCCAAAGTGCTTGCCAAGGGCCGTCTTTGAACCCGGGCTTTTCTGCCAGTCTCCATGCCACGTGAGGGCAGGCCAGGTCTCCCCACCGTCTCCTCTAGGCAATAGATCACCCTTCCTTTCTTCTTCTCTTATTGATATCTTCTACCTATTATCTATCTATATATCAATCAATCGCATGTATCTCTCTCTCTCCAGTCTCAGATATCCTGTGCTCAGCGGAGGGGACTGGAGAGGAAGGCTTTCTGGAGACTGCCCTGGCACACCAGATCCCGCAGCCTGCAGCCCAGTGACACGTGTGATTGACTGCTTGATTAGTTAATTAATTAATTAACCCACCTAATACCTAGTGAGTTCTTACTGTGTCCAAGATATGATGGGTATTGGGAGCTACAGTGGCAGACAAACTATAGATGGTTAATTTTCTGGTTTAATAGCAAATTATTTTATTAAATAAAAATAAGAAAAATAACTTGGAGCAAGGTTTAAAGAAAATGATCCTGTGGTCGGAATGGAGTCTTTCTCTCTCTCAAGCCAATGCCTTGGAAGTGGCTGTGTGGCTCCGGATTCTAGCTCTACCTCGTACTGGCCGTGCGGCACTGGCCACTCAGCTAACCCGTTCCATTTTCTCTTGCACAAAATGGGTACGTGTTTGACTCTGCAGCATCATATTGGACTCCGAATAATAACATACGTAAGACCTACACACATCACGTGGTACATAAGAAAAGTGAATGTTAACATCACTGAGTTGTTCCTCTTGTTCTATATGAGTTTACCTCCCAGATTGTGATGGAATGCTCTCACTAACCCAGAACTTTCTGTCTGAAATGTCGGGAGCCCTCCAGAGCACGAGTGTCCTGGGAGAGGCTGACATGGCGCCACAGCTCCCGGGAGCTGGCCAGACGCTGGTGGCCTGCCTGGCAGAGCTGTTTCTACCCGCAGGTCGGAGCAGAGATGCAGCAAAGCGCCACCCTTCTCCCCTGGCGGCGCCCACACACGGACACTCCTCTGTAGGCCGTCCTGACCAGGGCTCGTTAACACAACTTGGCAGCTTCTCTTAGTTTTCTCCTCAAAGTGGGTTCTTAAAAAAAATGGGGGGAGGGGCTTTATCCTTTTACTTTCATGAACATGTTAGCATGTTAAAAAAAAAAACAAGAAAACAGTTTTGGGGGCACCTGGCTGGCTCAGTCAGTGGGTCATGCCGCTCTTGATCTCAGGGTCGTGAGTTCAAGCCCCATGTTGGGTGTAGAGATTGCTTACAAATAAAATCTTCTGTTAAAATGTTTACTTATTTTGAGAGAGAGAGAGAGAGCATGCACGCTAGAGTCGGGGAGGGGCAGAGAAAGGGAGAGAGGGAGAGTCCCAAGCAGGCTTCACAGCGTCAGCACAGAGCCCGGCACAGGGCTCCATCTCACAAACTGTGAGATCATGACCTGAGTCAAGATCAAGCGTTGGACGCTTAACCATCTGAGCCACCCAGGCGCCCCTTAAAAATAAAATCTTAAAAAGAAAAACAGTTTCACAGAGTGTTTTTTCAGACTGAATCGTTCTTCGTCTTTTTCCTGGCCCACCCTGAGTGGGGGGGGGGGGGTGACCTAAGATGGGGAGGGAGTGAAGGCACCTGCCAGCTGCACGGGGCGCCGGGACGACGGGGAGTTAGCTCACGCGGCTCAGGAAGCTGGTGTTTCGGAAAGGCCAGCAGAGAGCTCCCCCCGGACCAGAGAAATGTTGGTCCCTGTGGGCTCCAGACACCACGGCGACGCTGGCGCTTGGAACTTGGCTGAGGAAAGGCGTCCACAACGAAGGTCAGGCCCCACAGGCCAGCTGCGCGGACATTACGCAGCTTTCGGTAGCGCATCTTTCATCTCCCTTTCGTATTGTTCACTTTAAAAACTTCCTATTTTTCGGCTGCCTCAATGTCCCCAAGCACACGCTTCGAGCTCCCGCCCAAGTGGCCAGGCTGCCCCTGCCCCAAGTCCCCTTCTTGCCCCCACTCCCCAGCTGTGAACGGGTGACATTCCAACGCCCAACGATCCCTCCCCCGGCTTCCTGCGGCCTCCACCTCCATGCTGAGCCCTCAGGAGAGGCTCTGGAGTCCCCACCCGCTGTGAGCCCGCTCCCTGGGTGCCCCCCCCCATACGTGGCCCTGGCCTCCCTCCTCCAGGACCTGCCGGGATGATAAATCCTTCGATTTCAGGCTTCCCAGAGTGTAATTTCCTATTTAAACCAGCTAGAGTCTACACCGCAGGCCGCAAGTGAGGACCGTGGCGAGTCTGTCACGTCGCCAATCTCAGCAACGAGCCCTCAAAACAGCAACTCACCCGTTTTCCGATGAGGAAACAGCAGATGCAGGCAGCTGAGGCATTAGTAGATGTTTACGAGGCTGACGCTCCTGCTCATACTGTTATTTTAAGTAACCGCTCTGCCCAGTGGAAGGCTGGCATTGCGGGCTCGTGGATGGGCTCACGAGAGCCGCCAGCACCCACCCCGGAGGTGCGCCCAGCGTGCGGCCAGGGGCGTCTCTGAGCTCCGACTGGCCCGGATGTGCCTGGTCAAAATGAACATAAGCATATCGCACGGGAACTGGACGCGCTCCAGGGCTTTCTCCGGGCACGCCTGGCGAGTTACCGACGAGCCGTCAGGACCCCGTCACCCCAGGGGACTGACTGGTGATCCGTTAAAGACGTCATTCAGCTTTTTAACCGAAAAGCATGTCCCACCGAATGTGAACTCTTACTTGTAAAGAGCCGCCCAATTTGACAGCTCGGCCTCTTCCCCAGGTGGGGAGGGGGTGCAGGTGGACAGAAACGCAAATGGTCCGAAGGCGCTGTAACCCTTTCTGCTTTCCCCTTGCTGAGAGGCCAGGCTGGGAAAAGGAAGTGGCCTTCCTGGGCGTGCATATTCATGGTAAAGAAAGGCCCCGAATGTCTCCGAGAAGCGGACGTGTGTAGCGGCCACCGCGCCCGGAGAGCGAGAGCCCCGAGGAAAGACCCCCTTCTGCAGGCCGTTCACGGCCTGGTCGTTCACACAGCGGTGCACGCGGTGCTGGGGCCCTGGGGCCCGTGTGCCTCCTTCCCTGCGGGACCAGCGCCTCTGAAAGGTGGCACTGAACCACATGCCTCAAGTTAGGTCGCCCGCAAAGTGTGGAAGGTCATGTCCGCCTGGATTTGGGCAGGAACGAGCCGGTGGGCAGCTTGGGTCTGGTGAAGACATTCGTGAAATTAACTCGAAGTTCCAAACACTTAGTTTTGTAAACACAGCGAGTGTCCATCGTCCGTGCCCGGAGCCGGGGCAGCAGAGGAGAGTAAGACACGTCCCTGGGCACACCCCCCCCACCCGCAGGAGAGCGGGACACCACCAGGAAGCCATCGCCACGGCCCGGTGGAAGGAAGGAAGGCGGGCCTCGCGCTAAGGGGGCTGTTACTTTCCGCAGGACCCGGACTGATTCGAGCCGCCGGCCAGGCTCTGGCGTCCTCAGGTGGTCCTCCACGGCGCCCCCTGCCCTCCGTGCGCCGGAGGAGAGCCGTCCCCCCCCCACCCCGGACCCGCCCGTGAAGCGCCTTCCATCCGGGACACTTTGACTTGCCGGCCCACCCAGGCCAGCGCGACGTCTGGGACCCCAGAGCGTCAGAGCGGAGCCGTGGGGCCGGAGCGCCTGGGCCCGGGCTGCTGTGTCTGGGGTCCCGGGATCCCACGCGTAGAATCTGCTCGGTGAGCGCAACACGGCTGCAGCTGAAAGTCCCGGGAAGACGGGGCCCAATGTTGTGAGTGATTGACTTTCCTATTGTTCCTCCAGCTCCCAAACACACGGACAGATCCGTTTGGAACTTGTTTTTCTTTGTTGTTGTTTAATAAAACAGCAATCATACACCGTGCGACATAATGGCGCGGTTGAACGCAGACTCGAATTATTTTATTTTATGGAGGCTTAATTAGATTTGTCACGCAGAGCTCCTAACTACCAAATGTTTGCTTAGATTTAACGAGACCTGTTACGGAGACTTGGAGAACGTAACTCTCCTTGGCGCTCAAGGACGCTGCGCGCTGCGAAGCGGAGCATACAGCGCGGCCCACTAGACGCTCCTGGCGCCGTGGGGGTCCGGTCCGCGGCGCCGCACACGGGTCCCCCTGGTCGTCTTTGTGTCGCCCTTGCCGAAGAAGCTCCCGTCTCTGAAGTTCCTTTCTTAAACTTTTACTGGTTTGCCCTCCCACCTGAGCCGCGACCCCGGCGGCCCGGCTGCTGGGCCGTGAGGAAGGTCCTCGGCCCAAAGCCCGCGTCTTCAGGGCACGCCACGTCCCGCCTTCCACGGGCCACGCCCGGATGCGGGGTCGGGACCCTTGGGGGTCAAAACCAACGTGCGGGTGGTTCTGCACATAATTGATTGCCAAGAATATCTACGTTAAACAGGAAATCAGATTTTAGCGTGACTGTGCCCCATGCACCTTTTCTTCATCTGGAATCAGCCCGAACTGAGGGTCCTGTGCTGTTACTTCGCCAACCCGGCGCCCCGTCTCCTCATAATCCTGACGGTTCGAGACTCCGTCCTTCCGTCCTTCTGTCTCCCTCCCTCCCCGCCCCTTCTTTCCTTCCACGACTCCTTCGGAGAACGGCAAAAGGCCTTGAGTGCTGATAACTAAGAAAATCTGACATGTGGAGCCAGGTAGTACTCGGAACCCCTGGGCAGCACCCAGCGCCCCTCTCAGCAGCACGCAGCACCTCTCAACGGTACCCAGAACCCCCCAACAGCACCCAGCACCCCTAGCATCACCCAGCGCCCCTCTCAGCAGCACCCAGCACCTCTCAACGGTACCCAGAACCCCCCAACAGCACCCAGCACCCCTAGCATCACCCAGCGCCCCTCTCAGCAGCAC
>CM053578.1:105358792-105505658 GCA_028646485.1 Cryptoprocta ferox
CACCCAGCGCCCCCAGCAGCACCCAGCAACCCCAGCAGCACCCAGCGCCCCTCTCAGCAGCATCCAGCGCCCCCAGCAGCACCCAGCAACCTCAGCAACACCCAACGCCCCTCTCAGCAGCACCCAGCGCCCTCAGCAGCACCCAGCGTCCCTCTCAGCAACACCCAACGCCCCTCTCAGCAGCACCCAGCACCCTCAGCAGCACCCAGCGCCCCTCTCAGCAGCACTCAATGCCCCCAGCAACACCCAACACCCCTCTCAGCAGCACCCAGCGCCCTCAGCAGCACCCAGCATCCCTCTCAGCAGCACCCAGCGCCCCTCTCAGCAACACCCAGCGCCCCTCTCAGCAGCACTCAACGCCCCCAGCAACACCCAACGCCCCTCTCAGCAGCACCCAGCACCCTCAGCAGCACCCAGCATCCCTCTCAGCAGCACCCAGAGCCCCTTTCAGCAGCACCCAGATCCTCAGCAGCACCCAGCACCCTCAGCAGCACCCAGCGCCCCTCTCAGCAGCACTCAACGCCCCCAGCAGCACCCAGCGCCCCTCTCAGCAGCACCCAGCACCCTCAGCAGCACCCAGTGCCCCTCTCAGCAGCACCCAGATCCTCAGCAGCACCCAGCGTCCCTCTCAGCAGCACCCAGCAGCACCAGCTTATGTCTCCTGAAGGAGTTCTTACTCCCTAGACCTCGTGGGTGGATGGAGGCAATGCTACAACCTGCTTCGTCAGTGAGCAAACAGACAGGTGCACCTGGCCCACAGCCGGCGTGCAAATGCCCGGACCTGCTCTCAGACCCTCCCGGCTTCTTTCCTTTGTCCTGAGGACAACATCAGAGCACCTCTAAAATGGAAGTAAAGACTCAGACAGGACAGCCTACTTCCGGGCCAGGGTTGGTACTAAAATAGTCTCCAAACTGTGCATCCTATAATGAGAGCTTTGGAATACCCCTCATCTTATTTTTAATTGATGAATTTGCAGAGTGTGCACTGTGGTTTGCTGGACACAGAGAGAGAATGAAAATGATGAGTTTAAATCAAAAGGAGGTTCTGGCATTTTCTTTGCCCCTGGCAGATCATCCCTCTGTGCCGTCAGTCCTCCCCCACCACCTCAAAGGCCCTCGGGCTCCCCCCTCCTGGTGCTCCCTCACCCTCCAGCCTGTCCAAACCCATTCAGAGGCCTGGCCTCTCCTCCCCTTCAGTCCCAAGGGCAGACGCTGTGAAGACCCTCCCCAGCTTGGCCAAGGTGGGCCTCACCTCCCCACGCCTGCCTCGCCTGGGGCGCCGGTGAGGGTCTGCAGCACTCTGGGGTGAGGACTCCCTGGGTCCCCTAACCCGCTCTCCCAGGGCCTCCTTCTCCTGTGAGTTCAGTGGAAAGAGGTTGGCATTTTTCAAAATGCACTTTACTGAAGATGTGGGTCAAGGGAAAATAAACCCACGCAAAGGGCATCTGCCGGCCACCTTGGCAGAGCACATCTGTCCTCTGAGAGAGCCTGAGACTGGGAGACGGAGCCAGGATGTGGGAAAACCCTCCCACGGGCGAGGGCTGTGCAGGCTCACAGGCTATGCTCACCTCAGATGCCGAGTTCCCACATCCTTAAACGCAGGTGATGTTGGTGTCCGTCCCAGAGGCTGTGGGGTGAATGGGTGCATGTGCAAGGCTGAGCCCCCCTCCCTTCATGTGGTCTCACTGTTCATGGGGCCTGGGTGCCCCCTTATCCTCCCGGACTGTGGTCTCTTTACCAATGTTGATGGGGGGCTGGGCAGCCTAATGGGGAGGTCCCTGCACACTCGGGGCTCCACTGACGGCAGTTTTCTTCTCTTCACCCAGAGCCTTCCTGCAGACCAATCAGCCCCGGATGCCACTTGCTCCTGGGGTCTGGGGTGGGAGCTTGTCTCTGGGAGCCCCACCAGGCCAGAGATATTTCCTCTTGTTTCTCTGGCACCGGGCCCTGGATCCGCTTTTCTGGTCCTTGTCTTTGTCGTACACAGAAACTCCCGCCCCCGGATGGAGAGCTCAGCCGGGGGCACTGACAGGTCTAGAGCGTGGTCACCGCTCAGGCCCCACCTGGCTCGGCTTCCGCTTGGGCTGGAGCCCCGTGTGTGGGAAGGGTCTTCACCCCACCTCCCAGCTTAGAGCCTGCCTGTCAGTGAGGTCCGCTATCACCACTGGAATCCTGACCAATGCAGGCGGGGCTCTGGGCCCCCAGGGGCGAGTCGCTGGACCACACTGGCCTTTCTGATAGACGTGCAGACCCACCGCACCTTGCTGGGGAGATGAGCGGTCAGTATGACCCACGCTCACGCCACATGTGAGGTGCTACAACGGGCAGTCCGGGATTATCTTCAGCTGTGCTCTGAATTCTGAGCTACCAGCCCTTTACAAATCCAGCAGGAGGTGGCCTGTGGTTGTGTGACTCCAATGGGACCCCTGGGTCCCCCCCACAGGCTCCTCTCCACTGTGCCCCAGTGGGTGTGAGTGATTGGAAGTGATGGCCGGTCACTTCCGAGATTAGGTGCTAAGGCACCGGGGCTTCCATTCAGATGTTCTCTCACCAATGTGGATCCGTTGTTCCGGGAAAGCCGACAGAACAAGGAAGTCCCTCCTGTCGGCAACCGTGAGTGTGAGCTTGGAAGGGGAGCTTCAGACCCAGCCGAGCCTTCGGATGAGACCACAGCTCGGCTGTCAGCCTGACTGGATCCCCACGGGAGGCCCTGAGCCAGAACCACCCAGCTTGGCTGCCCCAAGGTTTCTGACCCTCAGAAACTCTGTGAGATAATGAACGTTGGCTGCTTCAAGCTGTTGGGTTTTTAAATTATTTTTTAATGCTTATTTATTTTTGAGAGAGAGAAACAGTATGAGCGTGGGAGGGGCAGAGAGAGAGGGAGACAGAATCCGAAGCAGCTCCAGGCTCCAAGCTGTCAGCACAGAGCCCAACGTGGGGCTCGAACCATGAACCGTTAGATAGTGACCTGAGCCAAAGTCAGACGCTTAACTGACTGAGCCCCCCAGGCGCCCCACAAGCTGCTGGGTTTTTAAGAAACGTGTTGGGCCACGGTCGGTAACTGACACGCAGCCCCAGCAATAACGGGGCGCAGCCACAGCTCCCTGCGTCAGAGTCAAGCAGTCGTTAGGGGGCCAGCGTCCACGGGTGGGTCATGCAGCCCGGGCTCCACTGGCAGCCCCGCCCCACCCCACCCGCCCTAAGCCCGGTTTTCCTGTCTGCGCAACGTGCACAAAAGTGCTGGCCTCTCCGTGGGGTTGGGAAAGAACGCTCTGAGTTAGGACTTAGAACACTGCCTGGGACACAGGAGTGACTCACTCCGGACCTGCCCGGGGACCTGCGTCTTGCCGTATGTCTGGAGTCTGTGGAGCAGAGGGAGGGCTCCGAGAGACACCATTTTTAGGGCCTGGGAAGGAAGCCTGAGACCCCTCGGGGTAACGCGGGTGCTCGGGGAAGGCGGAGAGGTGGGTGGCCTCGGGAAGGGTCAAGGGGGACCAGGGCCGAGAACCCGGGCCCTCTCTGGCCCAGACGGAGGCCCTCCTCCTTTGCAGCTGGTGCCGGCAAGTCCAAAGGGATGAGGACAATGAGCTGAGAGAATAGGGCTCTGTCCTCTCCGGGCTCCCAGGGGGCCCCACGCCCTCCTTCCTGGAACTGAAATGCCCAGAAAACCAGCCGGAGGGGCCACTGGCAGTCAGAGGAGGCAATTACATTTTTTAAGCAGTGGAAGTAACTGAAGTGCCTGTAAACGTTAGAGAAAAGCTTATGTAAAAAGTCGGTGAAGAGCTATAATCACAGTGATTACAAGGTATAACAGGACGACAACAGAAGTCGAGCCAGAAATTAAGGACGTTAAACAAAGAAGCCAACAGCTCACCAGTGGCTGCAAATGGCATTGGGTCTTGGGAAAAAATTGCTGGGTGTCTGGTGGGAAAAGGCTGTTTCTAGAATGTGCTTAACCCAAAGGAAACAGAAATGTTCTCCCCACAGAGAGGGGGTGGGAAAGTGAAACGAGGAGTTGTTTGTCTGCCTGGGTTGCTGGCCAAGCCGCTCGGAACGATCTGGAATACAAGCAGGAGGCGTCGGCAGGTCACGCTGCCTCTCTGTGCCCCTCGGGACCCGCGGCACGTGCAGGTGCCCGCGCCCGTGCTCGGCTGTCTCATCCCTACAGAGGGGGCCCCCAGCCCACCCGGCCAGTCCCCCACGCCCAGGCCCCGCCAGGAGAAGACCCTCCCCCCACGCGAGTGGCTGAGTCCCTGCGTCGAGGCCTCCGTGTCCGCAGACAGGGCGCTGCTCACGTGGGCTTGGTTCCCGCTGCCCTGCCACGCAGACCCCAGGAGCCTGGCACCTGACGGCGTCGCCCGCCCGCTGCCACCCCTGCGGCAGAGCCGCCGTCTAAGGTGGGACACGGGACGTCAGCCCTGAGTGAGCTCCGCAGAGGACACGCCTCTCTGCCTTAATTATACGCCGTGAAACGCTCTCCTCGGGGTGATCACCTGAAAGGTTGTAATTTGTTATTTTAAAACGCCTTATGCGTGAGGTACGTTTCCTTCCGTTGCGGCCTTCGGACAGCCTGGGGTAGGACGCGGGGCGACCTGGTCCTGGGGGTCGGCGCCCAGACTCCGGCGCAGGGCCGCGAACAGGTGACAGCGCCATGTCCCCACCTACAGCCCCCGGTTCGGAACGTTCCAGGAAAGGGGGTGTCCTGGGCACACACACCTTCAGCTGCCCGGGCACATCCCTCCCCTGCTGCTCCGCTCTGGGCCTGGGCCCAGTTCTGGAACTTCCAGAGGCTTCTGGAGGCTCAGGCTGTACTCCATAGAAGCAGACCCTGAGATGCAGCATGTGTGTATGGGGTTTATTTAGGAAGTGCTCTCTAGACCAGGAACTCCAGGCACAGGGCAGGGGAGGGGACAGGAGGGGTGAGGGCAGGGAGGCAGAGGGCAGGAGGGGTGAGGGCAGGCAGGGAGGGAGGGAGGGGCTGGGAGAGGTCAGGAAGTGCTCTCTAGAGAGACCAGGAACTCGAGGGGCAGAGCAGGCAGGGAGGGAGGGAGGGGCCAGGAGGGGTGTTCAGGTGGGGGCCCCGCCTGTGTCGTCCGGCAGAGCTCTGGAGTGTGACCTCAGGGAGTCCTCAGGGTCAGTGCCCTATAGCCACATTCCAGGCAGTCGCTGGCTGACCGCGTGTGAGCTCAGACAGACACCATCTGGGGCCCCGGGGAGCCCCCAAGGCGTACAGAGGCCCAGGTGGGTACCCCAGCCCGCACGTGGGGGATGGGGGCATCTTGGAGGCAAACCCTTAGCATCCGCTCCCTGGATTTTGCTCTGGGCTGGCGAATGTTTTGTCCACATGGTCCGACTCCCTCCCAGGCACCCCCCATTTACCTTATAAACATTCATAACCCAGCCCTCCCAGAGACCCTCCACAGTAACTAAAAGTAGCTTTTTATTTTTCTGCTGGTGAGGAACCCCTAAAACTGCAAATTGGAGAAACAGTGGCGGGTCATTGAAGATGTTCCAAAAGCAAGTAATCACACTATTTTAATGTTTTGTTAATGTTTATTTATTTTTGAGGAGAGACAGACAGAGCGTGAGCGGGGGAGGGGCAGAGAGCGAGGGAGACACAGAATCCGAAGCAGCTCCAGGCTCCGAGCTGTCAGCACAGAGCCCGACGCGGTCGTGAACTCACCATCTGTGAGATCGTGACCGAGCTGAAGTCAGACGCCCAACTGACTGAGCCCCCCAGGCGCCCCAGTAGTCACACTATTTTAATTTTCTTCCACCCACAAATACAGCTAAACATATGAGCTTGATTCCCAGCCCGGTGCCTGGCAAGTAGGTGCCCCGCTCTGTCTTCTTTCCCAGTTTGGCAAGAACATTTCTCTGACTGATTTCCAACGCGACCGTGGAGTGTGAACCGTTTCAGGGACTCGGCGTGACGGTGGCAGGGACACTGTCTGAGAGCCAGTCACCAACCAGAGGAAGCAGGAGCCGGGCCCAGCCCTTCCAGCTGACAGGGCCCCTTCCCTTCCTAGGGATGGACAACCAGATCGTGCAGAACTTTGACCTTGAACTTTAACCCAGCTCTTCCCAGACCTGACGCTTGCATCATCCTGATGCTCCCCTGGGAACATCCGGGAATCTGGGGTCAGGGAGGCCCTGTTCTATCCCTTCTCTCTCATGTGAGCCGCGGTGTGGGAATCCTGGAGGACTTTCCGCAGTAGGAGGCATTTGAATCCGCGGTGAGGTGCAGCGTTAGCTAGAGAACGGGAGGGAAGTGTGTTCCGGGGGCACACGCCGCGCCAGAGAAGTGGGAGCAGAGGGCCTGATCCTCCGTGCGGCCGGAGCGCAGGGGCGGGTGAGCTGCGCACTGAGCGGAGAGGGCTCTGTTCTTCAGGAAGGAGGAAGCCATGCGGTTTCTGAGGACCAGAGTAAAGCAGTGTGACCAACAGAGGACAGAAGTGATTATGTGTGCAACTTGAGCCGTAAGAAGAAGAGACTGCGACGTGAAATGCTGACGATAATTATGTTAATGATATCATGGGCTGCATAATAGCTCCCAAATGTTCTGGGAAGAAATTACACATCCAGACAGGTTCAAGCCCTTAAAAGTTAATTACACCAAATCTGAGATCCTCAATATAGGGCCTTCCCGTGTTTAGAGAGGGTAATGGCAAACTCGGAAGGATTTTTAATCTAACATATACCCATCCTTCAAATTACGGTATCTGAGAGGCACCGCAGATCCCGGCAGTAAACAGTTTTGAGGTTAATTACTCTCCAGTGAAGAGTCAATTAGGGAAGAATTCTCTCGTCTCCCTGTTCACCATAAGCAGCTTAAAACAAACACTCCAGACCCCAGCCAGAACCGGGTTCGCAGAGTACAATGACGAGTCTGCTTCTTTCCTTGTCGAAAAAAGGCATCAGGACAGCTAAGCGCGACGCGGAGCCGCACAGATGGCCTGGCCCGGCCGCCCCCCGCAGCCCGATGCCGTCCCCACAAGCCTGAGCCTGACGCTCCCTTTGCCCACGACCCGCTCCCCTTCTGTGGCTTTCCTTCTCCCGAGCCCCCAGTGCCACGATCCCTCCCCCCCAAGCCCCTCTGTGCCATGGTCCCGTGGTCCCTTCCCTCCCGAGCCCCCGGAGCCGCGGTCCCTTCCTCCTCCCGTGTCCCTCGCATCGCTGTTCCCTCAGACAAGTGTTGAGCTCGGCCTGTGCGAAGTCCGCACGTTCTCCGGGGCAGGACTGCGTCTGGGAGCTGACGCACCGCCCGCTGCTCCGGGGGCGATGGTGATGGCACACCCGTTGCTGGCCACATGCCCTTGACCCACATCCTCGTGTGCAGGTTCCTCTAGCTACGGGGTCTTGTTGCACTTTGCTGGGAATGAAACGGGAAGCCTTCGCATTTGAGGAAAGAGTGAGGATGGTCATAGGACAGCGATAAAGGATGCTGACTGTGCGATACACGTGTGGGGGGTGTGTGTGGTGTGCGTGGTGTGTGGTGTGGTGTGGTGTGTGTATGTGTTGTGCACGCGTGTGTTATGCACGTGGTGGGCTGTGTCATGTGTGTAGATGCGGGTGTGCACGCGTGTGTTATGCACGTGGTGGGATGTGTCTTGTGTGTAGATGTGGTGTGCACGCGTGTGTTATGCACGTGGTGGGCTGTGTCATGTGTGTAGATGCGGGTGTGCACGCGTGTGTTATGCACGTGGTGGGATGAGTCATGTGTGTTGATGTGTGGGTGTGCACGTGTGTGCACGTGTGCACAAGCGGATCCCGCAGGTTTCCTGCGCCGGCTCCGGCTCTCAGCTGAGGGCGCCCAGGGAGCAGGCCGACCCTTGTCCTCGTGGATTTCTAATTTTCATCAATATCCAGACCCTGCCGCTGTGCGACATGTTGGGAGTTCTGCTCATCTATGACAATTTTAACAGCGGTATTGGACTATAAAGCACAGATAAAAATGTACAACTTCATGCATTTGACACATGAAGGTGCACGCACGTACGCACACGCACCTGAAACCGTCACTGGGCTCAAGCTGTGGGCACATCCGCCACCCCGGTGTTCCTGGTGCCCCTTGGCAAGCTCTCCGTCCTGCCTGTGGCCACCCTCCTCCTGCAGTTGCCCACCGCAGGCAATAACTGACCCACTTTATTTTCTAGAAACATCTAGAAATGGGAGCGGACCACATATTCCTTATTTTTTAATTCAAAAAGGATCATACAGTGAGACACTTGTCTTGGTAGACGGTTCCACTAGTATTAAATGATCCATTCGTGTGACTTTACAACTTTTCCAGAGCTCTTCTCTGGGATGAAGTTCAACTATAGTAAGTTTGATGCTTCAGGTCTTTGTCCGGGGGCGGGGGTGTCCCAGGGTGACTTCCGCCCACTCCCGAGGCAGATTCCTTCCCAGTGTTCTACTGGACGCCCAGGAGCGGGGGAGGGGCTCCGCCCGGCCAGCAGGGCGTGGGGGGGCCACGCTCAGCCTCAGGCAGCGGGCATGCCTCTCCCCTGCTCATTCGGGCAGTTCTCAGGGGAGGGTCTCCCATGCACACACTTCATTGGGCCCTTAGCTCACAGCTCAAGGGGGTGGCCTCTGCATATTCTCCAGAACTTTCTCCGTGTGCTGCCTTCTCTCTGGGCTCTGCCTGGCCCGTCATCTGGCACCGTGGCCACTCGATCAGGTTGGGCCTCCGGGCAGTCCTGGACTCTCCCTCTTTGCCTCCATCCCTCGGGGAGCGCCGGTGGCCTGCCCCGACTTCCAGCATCTTGACCACTTCTGTTTCCCACACTTTGTCCGGGAGGTTGGTTATTTCCAGAGAGAGGATAAGTCAGCCCGGCTGCTCCATGGTGGTGGGAAGGGCAGCCCAGCGCAATTAACCTGCGCCGCTGGGCGCTTTATGACCCTCCATGGCTGGAATCCTGTTTGTTTTTCCACGTAAACTTTAGAATTACCTTGTCAAGATCCTGCTGCTATTTTATTAGGATCACATTAAGGTTTCCCAAAATCATGAATGCAGCAATTCTTCCGAAAATTGAGTTCCTGCCCCAAATGAAGATCTGCCCTGCCGTGTGTCCTCGAGTCTCATCTTCTGCACCTCAGTAGGATGTCAAATTCCACTTACTATTGTTTTGCGAATTTCTTGTCCAATTGGTTCCTAGGTATTTTCTTTTTTGTCTTTTCTTCCTTCATATTTTAAAACAGGTTATTATTTGTATACGAACTTGGTATATTAATTGGGGACCAGCATTGTGTTAGGTGTCTAACGGCTCTCACCATATTCAATTACATGTTCAGCTCTATTTGCACACGGAAAACAAATAATCAGACGCTGCCGCCTTTCTGATTTAGTTGCATTTTCTTCCTGCGTTGCTCAGCACTTCTGGAAAAGTGATGCGTACTTTGGGATATCCTCACTCTCCACATTAAAGAGACCATTTACTTCCTCTTACTGCTAAGAATGATTCTGGCTTTTTGTCTGAGATTATTAATATTTTGATGCTCCTAAGGAGCTATCCAGGTGTTTCTTTGTTATTTTTCTTAAGCATTGAATTTTATAGAGTGGCTTTCAAAATCTAAGGAGGGGAGACCTCCTGTTCCCCCAGATGAAGTCACCCCATCCCTCCCAGGTTCTTTCTCGCACAGCCAGAAATCTCCAGGAAGAAGGAAAAGTGCAAGGAAGGAGGCAGGCTACCAAGGGACTCAGCTCAGGAGAAATGAGTCCCTCGGCTCCCTTATCACCTCCAATCCCAAACTGACAGCAGGCATGGACAAAAAAGGCTTTAAGAGCAGTGCGTTCCTCTGGCCAAAGAGCAGACCAATAGCAACACCAGCCCGACACCAAGTGAACTGGTGCCGAGAGGCACTTGACTCTTCTGTCCCAGCCCTGCCCTCCCCACCCCACCTCAGAAGCAGGCAGCCCACTCAGGTTCCCCTGACCAGAATCAGGACAGTGATACACTCTACCTGTGGGGAAAATAGCTTGAGTGGTGGTGGATTTCTCAGATCATGGGAGCCAGTAGCAAGGGACACCCATTTCTCAAGTTCTAGAGGAAAAGACTGTTGCCTCTGTTTCTATGTCTGTGAAAACACCCTTCCAGGGTGAAGGGGGAAGAAAGACCTTCTCATGTTCTCACTGTCTAAGAAAATTTGTTGCTAGCAAATCTACCTCTAAAGAATGCTTAAAAAGAAATCCTTTAAACAGAAAGGAAATGATAACAGAAGGCTTGAAATTTCATAAAGGGAAGAACATTGGAATTGATAGTATAGGGGAGAATCTAACAGATAATCCTTTTTCTCATGAGTTTCTTAAATGTGCTTGATGGTGGAAGCAAAAAATGTAACATCGCTGGATGTGGTGCCTGATGTATTTGGAGGAAACACTTAAGGCAGGGAGCAGGGAAAGGTGTCTCTGTGGAAACAAGGCTTATATACTTAACTCAAAGTAGTAAAACCTTGATACTAGGAAAGTATAAATTCTGTGTGTATATTGTAGCACCTAGAGCAACCTCTAAAAACACAAGAGACAGACTCAAAAATATGACAAACAAATCAAGATGGGATTCTAAAAACAGTTCGAGTAACCCACAGGAAGTAAGAAAAGGAAAATACAAGAAGGGTAAACAGAGGGGAAAAAGCAGATTTAAGCCTTAATTTATCAATGATGACCCTAAATGTAAATGGCCTAAACACACCTATTAAAAGATAAAGATCAAAAAGGGGATTAAAAACAACACACGCCATGATCCAAAAACAGTGTGTATATAAGAAACTCACTCCAAATATAACTGTGCAGGTAGGTTAAAAATGAAAAGATGGGAAAACATACGCCCTGTGACATTTATGAAGAAAAAAGCAGTAGCAGCTCTATTAATGGCCAAGAAAGCAGACTTCAGATCAAAGAAGGTTACTAGAGACAAAGAGAGATGTCACATAAGAAAATGATTGATCCACCGGGGAGACATAGCAGTCCCAAATGTGTATGCACCGAACACAGAGGCTTGAAATACGTGAAGGCAAAACTGATAACACTTAACAGAGAAGTAGACACAACCACAATTGAGTTGGGCTCTTCAATATCCTACCTTCAGCAACTGACAGAACTTAGAAAACCAGCAAGGATGTAGAAAAACTGAACAACACAGTCCACTGCTGGTATCTGGTGGATATGCAGAGAAAACTCTGCACGTTGTGGCAGAATGTACATTATTTTTTTAAGCCACCATGGAACATTCACCAAGATGGATCATATCCTGGGCTTCTACAAGTATTTAAGATTTAAATCATGCACAATGTTTTCTTGGCCATAAGGAAATCAAGTTAGAAATCAATACAGAAAGATAACAGGAAAATCTCTAAACATTCAGAAATGGAACAAGACACTTTGAAATAATCCATGGGTCAAAGACCAAGTTTCAAAGGAAATAAGACAAATACCTAGAACTGAATGAGTATGAACACCTGACAAATCAAAACATGTGGGATACAGATGAAAGAGGATTTTATAAGTTTATAAATGCTTATCTTAGAAGAAAGGGAAAATCTCAAATCAATATTCTAAGTTTCTACCTCAAGAAACTAAAAGAAAGAGTCAAATAAGCCCAAAGCAACCAGAAGAATGAACCAGTAGGGCCAAAAATCAATGAAATTGAAAACAGGAAAGCAACTGAGGAAACCAATGGAACAAAAAGCTAGTTCTTTGAAAAAAATCAATAAAATTGATAAATCTCTAACAAGATTCACTAAGATTAAAAAAATAAAGACACAAATCACCAGTATCAGGAATCACATGTCAGGGGTGATTGTAGAGGCTTTCACTAGATCCCACAGACATTACAGGGATTCTAAGGGATGCTGCAAACCACTTTATGCTCATCAATTTGACAACTTAGAAAAAATGGACCAACTTTTCAAAAACCAAAAACTGCCAAAACTCAACCAAAAGAAAATAGACAATCTGATTAATTGTAAGTTTGAGTTTAAGACTTGAGTTTGTAATTTAAAAGCTCACAAATGATCATTGGCAAAGGTACAAAAGCAACTGAGTGGAAGAAGGTACTCTTTTCAATACATGATGTTGGAGCAATTGGACATCATGGGCAAAACATGGGCCAAAATGACCAACCCAATCCATCCAGCCCAACCAATCTAACCAATGAAACCAACCCAAACAAGCAAACCAACCCAATGAACCCAACCAACCAAACTGACCACCCAACCCAACCAACCCAAACAACCTAAACAACCCAACCAGCCCTACCAACCCAACCAACTAAACCAACCCAACCAACTAAACCAACAAACCCAACCAACACAAATAACCCAAACAACCCAACCAGCCCAACCAGCAAAACCAACCCAACCAACTAAACCAACCCAACCAACTAAACCAACCAACCCAACCAAGTAAACCAACCAGCCCAATCAACTAAACCAACTAAACCAACCAACTACCAACCAACCCAACCAAACCAAGCCAAACAACCCAAACAACCAAACCCTTCAACCTAAACCTCAGACCTTAATAATAATAATAATAATAATAATAATAATAATAAAACACCTCACATTGAATCATGGACTTAAATATATAATTACAAAACTTTCAGAAAAACTTAAGATAAAATCCTGGGACCCTGGACAAGGTAAAGAGTTTGTAGATTTGACACTGAAAGCAAAAAAGGAAAATTTGATAAATTGACCTGATTGGAATGAAAAACTTTTGCTCTCTGAAGAGGTTGGGAAGACAAGCCAGGGAAGGGGAGAAAATATCTGCAAGCTGTGTGTCTGACAAAAGACTTGCATCCAGAGCATATAAAGGACTCAACGCTCAGCAGTAACTGTAAACAATTTAATTAGAAAATGAGCAACACACTTGACACTAAAGATGGCAAATGCACACCTGAAAAGGTGCTCCATATCATTAACTTAGGGGAAATGCAAATGAAACATGACAAGATATTAATGCACGATGGTCAGAATGGCTAACAAGAAAGTGACAACACCAAACACCAACAGAGACGCAGAGACACTGCATCACTCCTATGCCGCCAGCGGGGTGTAATATGGTACAGCCACTCTGGAAAGAGTTTGGCATTTTCTTATAAAACTAAACGTGCACCTACTATACAGTCCAGCAACTGCACGCTTAGGCATTTCTCTCAGAGAAGTGAATGCTAATGCTTACGTAAAACCTGTACACAAATATTCATAGCAGTTTGATTCCTAATAGTCAAAAACTGGGAACAACTCAGACGTCCTCAAGGAATGAATGGTTAAATGAACCGTGGTGCATCCACATCAGGGAATAAATACTCAAAATTAAAAGGGATTAATTGTGTGCCAACAAATGATCTTCAGAGACTTATGTTGAGTGAAAAACTCTTACCCTGAAAGTTATGTAGTATATGATTACATTCACATAATATTCTTGAAATGACAGGTTTACAGGAATGGATGACAGGTTAGCAATTTCCAGGGGGCAAAGGCAGGTGTGCGAGTGGGAAGTAGGGGCAGGTGTCATGAAAAAAGGTGACACAAGGCAATTCTGTGGTGACAGAAATGTTCTGTACCTGCCAATATCTTGGTTGTGATATTGTGCTAGAGTTTTCCAAGATGTTCCCATTGGGGGAAACCGAGTAAAGGGTACAGGGAGTCTGGGTAGTATTGCTTGCATGTGAGTCTACAATTATCTCGACATAAATCTAATTTAAAAACTCTAAGAGGCTAGCCACATGGCTTTTTCCCCAATGACCTACTTATTAGTGGATTATTTAATAGCTTTCCTTATGATGATCAATCGTTATTCTTCAGATGACAGTCGTGACTGTCCTGCAGTACGTTCTTAATGCTCTGTTCCATTTCACCTGCTTATTATATTTATTACATTAATATTCATGAAAGAGATTGTGCTAAAGTTTTTCTTTCTGTGCATTCGGTTCCCTCTGGGTGGTATTGTTATGCCGACTTTCCACCAAGTATCCTTTACCTTTCCTATACCTTCTCTGGAACCATTCAGGGAGCGTTAGAATGGAGTGTTTCTTAAAGGTTAGATATATGTTCATCCTTCTTGCAATTTTTGCTTCACACATTTTAATGTTACATTATTTGGCATAGAAAAACTTGACCGATCTTCGTTGCAAGTTGTTCTGTTTTCTTTTTCTTGTCATCGTGGCTTCTCCTCCCATCCTTCCCTCTCCTGCCCCTGGGTCCCTGTGTTTAGATGCAGCTTTTGTACTGCCTTGTCAGTGAATTTGGGTTTTAAGGCCACGACCTCCTTTCTCCCCTATTAATAGGCCAGTTTTGCCTGTGTATGTTTAAGGATATGACAAATATTTTTTTTTTCTAGTTCTCTCAACTTACTTACGTTTTGGAAGAGTCTTTGCTTACTATAAGCTCAATGATTCATGCTGCTTGCGTGTGTTTTGCACATATGCACCTTCTAATAGTTTGGGTTTTTATTGACTATGGTCTCATGGTTACTGACAACTTTTAGTAATATAGTAAAACCTCTATTTCTTGATGAGAAGTGTTAGCATCTCCTCGCTTCCAACCTCGTGGGACTTACTCTAGTATCCCTTTTTTTCTGGCTCACTCTCCTCTCTTCAAGCTCCCACCTTGTCATACTATATGTTTCATTTCTTGTGATTATACTGTTGTGTGAAACACTAAAATGTCTAGTACTTGATCTATCATTTTTATATCTTCCCCTTCATTTCCTGATTTTGTTGTTAGGCAATTATTTCTTCACTGGGAAATTTGTAAATTAATTCTGCTCTATAAGGAAAACGAAAACTCACAGAGACGTTTAGCAATAGGCCTGCCTTCAGCTCAGGGCACTGTCAACGTCTTCATGACATCTTCCCTCATTTCTTGCTGGATTACGTGAGGCTGTTTCTCAAGGGCGCCATCCCCCAAGTTCTTGCATGTTGAAAATGTCTCTATATTTTCTTACATGTGAACAAGTGTGTCTGGGGAGATTCTCTGTAGACATGGAGGAAATCTGAAGTGAGTCCTCTGCTCACTGTTTCACCTTAATTTTTTCTTCCCGGATGCTCAGAGGATTCTTTATCCTTGAAATCTACTCATCTTACTGGGATATGTTTGTTCTGTTTGAATTTTTCTTGGGGCATAATAAGCCCCTTCAATTAGCAGATTCAGGTCTTTAACTTCTCCTTTCTTAGTTTATATCTTTGCATCTTTAGTCTTCTGGCTCTATTTTTTCTGTTCTCGTCTTCTGAAACATTAACTTGAGTGTGTTATGTCCTTTACCGTCTGTCTTCCAGATCTGTTATTTTCTCTCTAATCATTTTAATACTCTTTATTTCTTCATTGTTTTCTGCTTTTTCATACTCTTTTTTTTAAATCAATATCCACTCTTATTTGTTCTACTTCTATGGTATCTTTTATTTCTCTACATTTACAATTTTATCTTTCATTTCTTTGTCTAAACTCTAGAAACTTATTTTTATCTTTTGTGACCTACCATTGTTTTTATCTTTTCCTTTGGTGTTTGCTTCCAAGAAACTGCATTTTAAGTTTTCTTTGACACAATGGAGAATTCTCTTACTTGAAATATTTATAGTTTCCTAGCACACTTCTCTGGAAATGTGTTCCCTGTGCCCTTTGATGACAATGCTCTTTGTTTCCTGCATTTTTTCTGAGAAAAATACAAGACGTGTGTGCATGTTTCAGTTGGTATTTAGGTAGGAATGAGACCCTTTCTTTCGGTGAGCATCTTGCTGAAGAATACTGTGGAAAATGGGCAGGAGGCAGCCCTGTTTAAATGTCCCCTGAGAGCAGAACTTTAAAAACCAGTTCTCCTGGGTGCTCATTTCTGCTCCTGCTCTGAGCACCTTAGGTCCTCCGGTTCAGAGTGGAAGCAAGGTCTGATCAGCTTACACAGCATGTTCTGCATCTCAGACTTGGTAGCTTCGTGTTTGTCTCTTCTGCTGACTGTGGTCGGTCACCATCTCTCTCTACCCAGCTGCACCAACAGCCGGTTTCTTCTAAAAATAACACAAATTAAAGAATATTTATCACAGGCTTGTTATGACAGACACTGTTCTAAGTGCTTTGCATGATTATCACATGTATTCCTCCCCTGTGATTATATGTCCTTGACATCAGAGGAAACCGAGGCAGGGGTGGAGAAGCTACCCATGGTCACAGTCCTATAGTCACAGATATGGGCTCAGCTGTGGGACTTCAGGTGGTGTGATTCCAGGGCTGCGTTCTTAACATCATCTTCCTGTATTCTAGGCTCCTTATACAGCCTCATTTCTCCTGCCACCTTTTTGATTTGACAGGCTCCCGTGACCCTGGTATTACCAGTAAGGGACGGTCAATTGGACACTTCAGAGCTGAGCCACCTATTCTGGAGAGTGACCTCTGTAATTGGTCTCAGATATCTCTTGGGAGCACCTACTCAGAGCTATATGTTGGGTTGTTCCTGGTTTATTTGATGGCCAGTCTTATTTTCTGGTCTGAGGAGTAAGAGGAGGCCCACCTGGGTCTCCCACAGGGAGGACCTGTTGCCCAGCTGCTGGCATGATGAGGCAGATACCCTCAAACACTAAAACCCTCCAGATCGCCAAGGTCACACTTTTCCTGGGAAGCCACATCCAATGTCGACTCAGGACAGGTGTACAAAGGCCCAGACCTTGGGGCCAGCGAGTGACAAAGCTGATGGACCCTGCCAGCTCTGCCCACCCTCTCCCTTTCTCCCACAGACTTACCCAACCCCCATCTGCATGTATCTCGGATGTGTTTCTCCACTGGGCCTCCTGCCCCACTGCCTCTCTTACTTTTCCCTCACTGTGGGGGTGCCAGCCCCTGGTCCACAGGACCCCCACTTCACCAGCTTCTCTTCTTGATCTCTTGCATCTGGCTTTGTCCTATCCTTTGCTGATTGATTGATTGATTGATTGGTACCAAAACTGCTTTTTGGGGTTGACAAATGGCCTTCTCTTGTCACACCTGGCTATTTCTTCTCCTTCTCTAGGACTTCCCTGGGTCCCCATCCAGGTACTCTCAACAATGGGTCAGGGGCTTCGTGGGACTTGTCTTTTTGGCCATGCATGCCCCCCCAAATCTTTCCTTTGACCATACTCCATCCTCCTGGCTCTGGTGAACTGCACTGCAGACCCCTCCTCCTCCCTAAATCTGGACATCTTGCCATCCACATAAACGTGACCAACCTAGCTTCACTTCTCTGTTTCATTTCTTCCAGAGTCCCTGCCTGGGGACTCTGCTCCATGCTGCTCTCTCCTTGCTCCAGGTGAGTCATGGTGTGCAGTCAGGCTGGCAGTTTGGTCACCCCCTCCATTGTGCTGACACCGCTTTCCTTTCCCACAGCCATCCACTCTGGTCCAGGCCCAGATCCCACCGCGACTCAACACTGGCTGCCTGAGTCTCCCGTCCTCTCCCACCAGAGGCTCCAACACCATTCTGGCAGATCCATTCCCTAAAACACCGGTTGGCAACACCTTAGTAAATGTCCAGCAGTCTCCCCGGCCCCCACCCTGAGACCGGGCTGACTTCTGAGACCCTGACTCTGCCTCCAGTTGTCCCTGCCCCCCCCACATTTCTCGACTAGCCCCTTGCCCCCACTGCTGGACCCACAACCCCCACCTCCCTGCTTGCCCTCCCCCCACCTACAGCACCTTTCTCTCTTCCCCCCAAGAGATGCAGGTGCCAGTCCCATGTCTACAGAGCTGACTGCCCACATGATTCATGGGCCAGATGCAAGTGCCAACGTGGGTCCTCCTGTAGGAGGCTGGGCTGTTTTGAAGCTCTTCACAGCCATTTCAATGCTTACATGTTAGCAGCTCGTGTATCCATAGACTGCTAATGTTCCACGGGCAGGGACCTGCCCTTTACTTCTATATCCACAGAAATCCTTTGCAGGAAGAAGAAGCTGGGTGTGGCTGGTGCCTCTCCCTGGACCAGGCAGTGAAGACTTGGGGCTGAGTGCTCCATGTGCACTTCACTGAACACTTTGGATCAGCCACTCCACTGTTCTCTGTTCCAAATTCCTTAACACGTGCTGTTGTGGGCTCACATCAAATCAGGCATAAGCACCCGGTAAGTATAGCAGAGGGAGGCCCTAATGTGAGCTGATGTGACTATGTGATTGGCCTCGATGAAGCTAGCTGGGCACATCCCAGAGGAGCCATGGTTTAGGTCTGTGGCCTTGAGCTTTGCATCAAAATGGCATCACATTAGGAATAAAAATGTCAAGCATTTAAATCCACCAATATTGATGTAAGGTTCACTGTAGGCAGTGAACCTTAGGGACTGTAGGCAGCAAAGGTCCTTGTGGTGTCCACCAAGATGAGCATCACGTCAGTGCCTCCCCCACCCCCACTGACTCGAGTCCCTCCTTCATGTCTGCTCATCTCTGTTCTGCCTGACTTCCAAGGTCCCCCTCACCCTTCCCTCCTCAAAGGCTCCCAGCCTACCTCCTCTGGATGCCCATGGCTCTGCGGGCTGTCCTGTGTGCTCTGCCCCGTCTACCCCGAGCCATTTGGCCGGGTTCCGAGGAGCCGAGGAACTCCTAGGTCAGGCAGCAGCTGGGCATATCTGTCACAGTCTTTCGCTCACCCACCTGGTGCCGGATGCCGTCTGTGTTCTTGAGCTGAGCCTTTTGCTTACTGTTGGCTGGAGGGTCAGCTCCAGGGTTAAATTCTCCAGTTAAGAGGAACTGACTCAGGTGCTCTAACCCCACTGCGCCGCTCACCATGAAAACCTCCAATCTTCTTATTATCGAGGAATAATAATGGTCAATGCAACCCAAATAAATCTGGGGCTCCATGTGTCTCTGCATAGTGTGACAAAGACTGTGACCTGAATCTGGACGCCTTAAGATGCAATGTATAAGTAAAAATTTTTTAAGGTGCACAAGAGGAGGTTTACACGGTATTTCCTACAGAAAGATTCCTAAAGTTCTCTTTGTTTCTCTTTCCCCAAGGACTAGCCCATCACGGCAGCTGCTAAGAATCTCTTTCTTTCTGCTGCTCTATTTTTCTGCTCCTTCTCTGAGGTCCCCACCTCTCTCAGTCAGTCCAGGCCGCTGTAACACAGCAGCACAGATGGGGTGGCCTGTGCACAACAGTCCCGAGTCTGGAAAGGTGCGGAAGATGCCAGCCTGGTTGGGCTCCGCTGAGATCCCCCCTCTGGGTCAAGGGTATCAGATGCTCCCTGGGTCCTCATATGTTAGGAGGGTGAGGGGGCCCTGTGGGGTCTTAAAGGCCTCAGTCCCATCCCGGGGCTCCGTCCTCATGACCTGCTCGCCTTCGAAAGCCCCCTCCTAAGCCCATCACCTTGGGGGTTAACATTTCACCTATGCGCCATTCGGGTCACAGCATCAACACATTCCCCACATAGTGAGGGACTCTCACTGCTGTAGCATCTAAGACGTGTCATCTCGTTTCCCTCTCTGACCACGTCAGACTTCGTTCCTGAACACACGGCAGCGCTTGACGGATGGCCAAGAACAGAAGTCCCTCCATTCATTGGAGGATTCTCGTGTCTCCATTGAGACGACCTGAGCCAAGCGCTTACCACAGTCACGTGCTCATTTAATACTGGTGGGCTTTATCGTTAGCCTCACTTTACAATGAGGAGACTGAGGCACAGAGTACTCAAGCGTACAGCTGGCATCGGCCGAGCTGGGATCCGCAGGAAGTCGGCCCCGGCCCCACTCGGATCACCCAGCACAGCACCCTCCGCCCAGCCGCCAGAACAAAACATAGGAATGACAGCCACAGAGGGATTTGTTCTGTTTTTATTATCCTTCCTGCCATTCAGGGCGCTGTGCCGGGTAGGTAGGTAGGGTAGGTAGCCGGGGCCCAGCAAGCGCTCCAGGCTGGCTCCGGGAGGGCCCGTGGTCGGTTCCCAGGGCCCGCGGGTCCCGGTTTCCCCCAGGCTGGCTCCCTGCAAGAAGGAGCCCATTATAAGAACAGGAGCTCCCGCCAAGCCTCGCTCTTCCTCTCCCCCTGCAGGCACATGGTGGGTTCTGGTCATCCGTTTCCCAGCTCGGGTGACTGGAGCACAGCACCGGCTCCTCCTTCCCCCGGTGGCCCGGAAGAAGGTGAGAGCCCACACGAGGGTCCTGGCCTCTGGCATCCTCACCGGGCTGGCGTGCTCCGCAGCACTCGGGACGCGTGGCCTTGGGCTGGAAATGCCGCTGCGTGTCTAGGGCTGGGTCCTTGAGTGCGTGGCAGCCTGCCCTCCCCACAGACCCGCAGAGAGCGTGTCAGGTTGGGGCGACATAAGGCACGGCCTGCTCTGGGGGAGGGGGGGGCCCTGAGCGGGAGCTCTCTGCGTGCTGCCCCGCACTATCTCCCCTGGCACCTGGACCTGACCGCCGTGTGCCTCTTCTGGTGGGCCAGGCCCCACGAGGACCACGGGGACGTATGTCCGCCTCACTCACTGTGACACCTCCAGCCAAGGTGGCTGCACCCATCCCAGCACGGCTCTGGGGGACGTGGACATGGCGTCCCGGGTTTGAGTTCTTGCCTCTTTGCTTGTCTCGGCCCGTGTCCAAGCCCCCGAGTCCTCGTTTGTGCAGTTGGGGCTGACTCCAGGCTCGTGAGGCTGAAGGAGGCCACTGAGGGTGTCCTGTTAGTCCCAGGCGTGCATCTGCTGTCACCCTTGTCCTCACGCCGGGGGACTCGGGACAGGAGACGGGGTTTCAGGTGCTGTGCCTGAGAGTTCGTGGGCACCGGGTTCTGGAACCTCCAGGAGATGCGCGGACGCCTGGCCTTTCGGGGCTTTCGTCAGGGACGCCCCTGTGCCCACGAGCAAGACCCAGAGACCTCGCTCACGGTGGGTCCCTGCCCGCCTTCCCCACCCCTCCCTCCGCTCTCAGGCTTGCCTTGCGGGAGACGGAAAGTCGTGGAAGGAGCGCCAACGGGGCCAAAGGAGGCTTCGCCCCAGCCAGAGAGCCGCGCTCTGGGGTGCCCGGGGACACGCCTGGCACGTCACCCACGGAGACGTCTTATTGCAGCCCATCTGCTCTGCTTCCCAGCCCTCTGTTCAGACGCGCCCGGGGAGGGATGCCTGCCTGTCCCCTGCCCGAGCCGAGCCCACCCACACACCAGCTAGTTCCCGACCCCGTGGGCAGGAGTGGGGGCCTCCCTGCACCCCTGGGGCCTTGGTCCTGAAAGATTTGGACTCTACCCTGGTTGGGAGGATTCCACTGATGACTGTCTGCCCCGTCCCGAGTGCCAGAGAAGGGGAGGCAAGCAGCCCTTGGTGGCCTGTGGTCTAATGACTTATTGCCCCACCTCCTCCTGTGAGCCAGGTTCCCCCCTCCACGGGGGTCCCGGTGCCAGCAGCCGCCCCACAGTTGGAGGCCTCGAGGGGACCTGCTCATTTGGCTTTGTTGTTGTGAAGCTATTTATTTATTTGTTTGTTTGTTTATTTATTTATTCTGAGGGGGGGGAGAGAGAGAGAGAGAGAGAGAGAGAGGGATCAAGCAGGGGAGACGCAGAGAGAGAGTCAGAGAGAATCCCAAGCAGCCTCCTTGCTGTCAGCCTCAAGCCCAATGTGGGGCTCAAACTCATGAACCGTGAGATCATGGCCTGAGTCGAAGCCCAGGGTCAGACGCTTAGCCGTCTGAGCCACCAGGCACCCCGAGCTCATTCGTTTTGGTATCTCCGGGGTGGGGAGGGTCGAGCCATAGCAGGAACCAAAGACACGAGACAGGTTTATTAGTGGGAGAAAAAAACGGGCATCAAGAGAATTGTACTTATTAGCCTTTTGAAATGTGTTAACTTTTGAAATCAATTTTTGCAAAGGGGACTGTCCTTTAGTGTCAGCCAAGGGGACCTTGCTCAGCTCTTGGGGCACGGGGGCCATTGCGGGGAACGTCATCTGTCCCAGGGACCGTCTGGCAGATGCTTGCAGTGCCCACTTTGTGTGGATGAGGAGCCCCAGCCTGGGGGGCTGGTGCGTGGGGTGTCATGGCACTTCTCGCCCACCCCTCTGACTGCAGGCCGAGGTCCGGGCTCCTTCCCCTGCCCCCCTCTGGTCCCCGGCCCCAGGACCGTACGTGGGGCTCTTCCGGGTGCTAAAGAATGAATTTCAAGACCAGCGCATATCCGTGGGGTCCACGGGGGGTCCACGGACACAGAACACGGGTGTTTGTTCAGGAGAGAGAGAGAATTTCTATTTTCTTTTGGGTTCAGTAAAAATAGCTTGGATGCTCCGGAAACAGCTTTGTCAATTACTGCTCAGGGCTCTTTGTCTTAAAAAAAAAAAAAAAAAAAAAAAAAAAAGCAACCTTATTGTTGCCAGGTTGTTAAGAGCCAGCACCTGCCACCAGGGTCACTGGTAACCTTTCTGTGTAAAATGGGCTCGCTTCCCGGCTAACACCGGCCGCCAAGCCAGGCTGGAGGCTGTGTCTGCTCATGTTTTTCTGATGAAGACAATGGGGCCGTTCGGAGGCTGGCGCAGCCCTGTGGGGCCCGCAGGGGAGGAGCTCTCCAGAGCTGAGCCTTCTCTCCTTCTTCAGACCCGGGCCCTCCCTCCCCTCCCCCCTCCCCTCCCCCTCCCCTGCCCCCTTCCTCCCCTCCCTCCCCTTCTCTCCCTCCTCTCTTGTCCTTCCCTCCCTCCCTCCTCTCCCTCCCTCCTCCCCCACCGTGGCCATTGGAGAACCAGAGGGAGCCTGTGTGGGCTCTGAGGCAGCGCCCCATCTGCATGAGAAGCCTTGGCAGGGCCCCTGCTCAGCCGTGTTACCCCATTGTTCATAACCACAGCCTTCGGAGGCCCCAGGAGCCCACGGGCCTGGATGTTTTCCAGCACAGGGTGCCTGTTGGGTTGAAGTCATGTCTCACCCAACTCGTCCAAGATGACGGCCCAGAAGAAGTTGTGGGATTGAGGTGGTTGCCTGAGCCCAGGAAAAAGCTGGTCATCGGAGTGTTGGCACGTACCCCCTGCCCACAGCTGGGACCTGGGGATGAGCTGACACAGGCCACGGGCTTAGGCAATTTCTTTAGCCCCGCAGGCAGAGGAGACAAGATAGGACAGTGCTACTGTAACCCGGCCTTCCACACCCGCCCCCACACACGCACACCCCCACTCACGATGCTTCCTCACACACGTGGGCATGTGCACGTGTGCACACGCATCCCCAGGCACACACATGCGCAAACACGGGTGCACCGGCCCTCCCCCCACATGCTAGCACACGCACACACACACATGCACACGCACGCACGCACACACACAGAATCCTGACGAGTCCAGCTCCCGGATGCGCGTGACCAGGCCGCGCAGAAGCTTGCGTCCCCCTCCTCAGCGCTGGCCCAGGTTTGTGCTTCTGGTGCAAAGGTTTCTTGGGAGGTGACTCGAACTTTGGCCTTTGCCTGGGGGGGAAACAGTGTTTCGCAGGGAGGGGAGTCCCGAGTCTGCAGGGGCTCAGACAGGAGGTGTCATGGCCACGTGAAGTCGCCCAGCTCCTGCCCCTCTACACCGCGGCCTGGGGTCTGGGGACATTTGCCCGCCGTAACCACCCCCCAAGATGGCTGTGCCAACCCCAGCCTCTGTCTCCTGGTCTCCCCCCTGCCACTCACAGAAGGCGTCGGCAGGAAGGAGTCTGGCCCAAGCGTGGAGTGAGCGGGCTCCGTGTCCGGGTGGGACACAGGACCCCCCAGAGGCTGCTGAGGCTCGTGTTACAACCCAGCAGAAAAGCTGATTTGCCACGAGGGGAGCAGGAGCACCGGGGCCAGAAGACGGCAGCCTTGCCGTCTGTGAGGATCGCCGTGGCCACCTCTGTGGATGAAACAAGCAGGTGGTGGACGGTGTCGACCGGACGCTGCGGGACACCAGGAGGCAGGCTCAGAAGGGCCCTGGTCTGAGGTGTGCAGCGCTGGGGGAAGCCTGGGCCAGCGACAACGGGGCGACTCCCGAACTCAGAAGCAAAGCGGAGGCCCCGAGAGGGACGCGGGCGGGGACTGAGGCCGGTACAGGGACCATGCGGCCACCAACCGCAAGCCCGTGGACAGGGGCCGGAGGAACTGCCCCGGGCCCCTCCCTCCTGCCAGGGCGGGGAGGCGCTGGGTGGACAGTGGGTCTGGAGAGGCAGCGGGTGGAGAGCTGGTCAGGAGCACGGGCTGCGGGAGGGTCGCTGCAGCTAGGGCAGGTGAGGGAGGGGAGTCAGGGGCCCCGCCTGCCACCTGACAGCTCCTCTCTCAGGGGTCTAGGCTCCCCGGCCAGGGCTGCATCCCGGGTCCAGAAGGGCTGACTCTCCCCTCCCCCCCCACCCCAACCCAAGGTCAGGATCACAGTTCCTCCAGCTGGAAACAGTTCCTTCTATGGGATTCCTTTTCTCTGAATCGCCTAGAATGTTCTCCGTTTCCCTGCCTGGGCCTTGGCCGCGACTGTCCGGCAGGGGACGGATCAGCTGGGTGTCCTCTTACAGCAGGTGCTAAGGAGCACTCCTCCTTCGTCAGTGGGACGGGACCCCAAGCGGGGCCCCAGGCCAGCAGGGCAGCGCTCGGGGGAGGGCCGTGCACTTGTTCGTTCGTGCATTCCACAAACATTTATTGGCCATCTTTAATGGAACCCTGGCCATCTGGTGCCATGCAGCTCAGGGACACAGCTGCTGAAGCTGGCCACCCCCCAGGGCCGGCATGGCAGAGCCCCCTGCCGTGGGGATCCGTGGCCGGCCCACCCCCATGGCGCTGCCCGCCCAGATCACCAGTCCTCACCCCCGCTGTGGCACACCTGTGTCCAGCCCCACGTCACCACCTTCAGGAAGCAGAGCGGCCACACTCGGTGCTCTGTGTGGGCACCCGGCCCAGGTGGGCTGCACCCATCCCCTATCGGAAGGCTGGACGTGATGTGCTCATGCATGTGGTCTTCCAGGCAGAGGGTGCATGAGCCTTGGCCACCTGTGGGCAAGACCCCTGTTCCCAGGAGACTTCCTACAGGGCACCACCCTGCCCGCCGACTGGAGGTCTCTGCCCCTGGATGATTCTGGCTTTGTCCGCGTGCAGCGGCGGTGTGAGATGCTGTGGAAATGTCTGTGTATTTTCAGTCATTTCGCAGGAGAAGACGTTATGTTTGGGAACATTTCATTTGCAGAATCCATCAAAATTAAACTGTCAGGTATTTACTAAAAACAAAACTAAACATTAGCGTCTCTGGGAAATAAAGCCCGCCCACTTGGCTTCCCGGAGAGACCAGGGCCCTCGCCCGGAGGCTGGGGTGCTCGCCGAGGACCCGTGTGGCCAGAACGAGCGCGGGTGACCAGGGCCCGTGAGGGCCAGCGCTGGCCCCACACGCATGCCACCAGCCAGCGGGCTCAGGGACAAGAGCGGGGCCCCGCGGGGACTCAGAGCCAGAGGAGAGGGTCACGAGGAGGCCCCAGAACGGCGCTCCTGTGCCTTAGTGACAGGGTGACATGTGTGAATTCGTCTCTGCGCCAGGAGCCATACGAACACACAGGACGGCACGGGAGCAGACGTTTCCAACATTTGTGTCAAATAAAAGGACAGAAGTCATCGGCTCTAAGAGACACACCCGCCTCGACCTTGTGAGCGCCACGGCCAAGACCCTCAAGGTCTGAGACACCCTTTCAAGGGTCCACACGGAAAAGCTGTGTCTGCAATGGCACGCGGAAGTCCTTTCTCTGTTTGTCTTTGCAGTGAAAGTGACGATGGGGACCCGGACCCGGCAGCCACAGCCCGGAGCCAGGTGGAGCCCCACGCGGCATCCAGCAGCCCTGGATTCGGGGCATCGCGCACACAGTTTTAAAAAATATCAGTTTTGGGGGGCCCCTGGGCGGCTCAGTTGGTTGAGCATCCATCTTCGGCTCAGGTCACAATCTCGTGCTTCATGAGTTCAAGCCCTGCCTTGGGCTCTGTGCTGACAGCTCAGAGCCTTGAAACCTGCTTCGGATTCTGTGTCTCCCTCTCTCTCTGGCCCTCTGCTGCTCACACTCTGTCTCCCAAAAATAAATAAACATTAAAAAAATTTTTAAATATCAGTTTTTCTTAAGGGTGTGCTTGATAAGCAATAAGAATTCTTACTTGCAGGAAATCCTGACCCTCTTTGTAACGGTCTGTGGGACAGCACGGGGGCTCCCGGGCCACCCGTGGAAGACGCTAGTCGCCTGGAGGATAGCACTGGCTTCCGCCATCGTGCGTGATGCCCACGGGCTTGGTTTTCACACGGAAGAGCAACCGACACGGGGGGCCGGGGGGCTGTTCCGACTTGGGTGTTGGCAGATATTGTCTCAAAAGTGAACCAAGGGGGCCCATTACTTAAAGGAAACATCCTGCAGTGTTTGCTGCCAATAACTGAAGTGAAAATCAGAATTTTGTAAAGCAGAGCGTCCCCACCGTGAGCCCGACAGCTGTTTTCTGATGAGCGGACGGTGATACGAATGAATGGGACATCTTAAATATTATATAATGAAATGTAGCAACGTTCAGAACACCACATAAATCCACGAAGAAACAATTTCCAAATGATCCATCATGACGTTGAATCCTGCCCGCGTGAAAGATCCGCTCAGGGCGCGGGAGAGACAATGAATGTCAACACAACTGAGGAAAAAAATTCACCAATATGGCTTCAGGCTCCACATTCTAAGTAGCTTTGAGAACCTTCCATTGTCAAGTTTGGGTGTCGACTCAAAGCAGAATAACCACAATCCTCTGGAAAATCCATTAAAACGCACCCCCTCCCTGCCCTGCTTCCTACCACATACCTGTGCGGGCTGAGTCTCTTCGCTCAGTTCAAGCAAAACAACATATCACAAGAGTGAGTGCAGAACCAGGTAGGGGAAATATCATCTTCCCTGTGAAAGCAGGAAAAGGAGTTGTAGAAATGTAAAATGAAGCTGTCCTTCCCGCTAAATTTTTTGGGGGGAAAATATGCTATTTAGTCATAAAAACATATTATCTTTGTTAATGGGGTTATTATTTCTACACAAATTAACAAATATTCTCAAAACTCTCAGTTTTAGTTTTTCATAAGGTAAATGACCACAGCTATAACCCACCCAAACACGAACTCTTTGGGGTCCTCAGTAACTTTCGGGACAGTCAAGGAGTCCCAAGGCCCATGGGGGCGGGGGGCACTGCTGACCAGCCACATGATGCCATGAGGGCTCCCTTGGCCCAGAAGAGACTTGTAGCCGGAAATACCTCACCACTTCCTTTGTTCATTCATTCATTCGCTCAGCCAGCACTTAATGAGAAGTCTCTAGTCGGGGTCAGGGTGGGCTGAGGCCCGAGTGACCAGCACCTTGCCACACCCCCTGAGGAAGCAGGGCAGGGGAGAGAGTGGCGGTCAGCCCCACGCGCTCCCGTCCCAGGGCCTATGCAACCAAGTCCCCCAAACCTTAATCACACAGACGGGATGAACGCCTTCTTGCTGCAGAAGGAGAGTTCGGAAACATAATAATCTCCAATTAATTTTCTTTATTTTGTTTATTATTTTTAAAATTTATTGTGAGAGAGATAGAGCACAAGCAGGGAGGAGGAGAGAGAGAAGGAGAGAGAGAATCCCAAGCAGGCTCCACGCTGTCAGCACAGAGCCTGATGTAGGGCTTGAACCCACGAACCGTGAGATCATGACCTGAGCTGAGATCAAGGGTCGGATGCTTAACTGACTGAGTCACCCAAGCGCCCCTCCAATTAATTTCCAATGGCATTTTGTTTCATTAACAACAATTGCCAGGTATTTATAGTAAACAAGTCCAAAGGCCCTTCGCAACTGGACCTGGTTCTGAGAACATGTTTTCTGGGCTTGAGGTTTTTGCAGGACCCAGAAGCTGCTGCATAATTGGTCACACAGGAAGCAGAAGGAGCTCATCGTCAGGGGACCTCAGTCCCGAGGAAGTCACCTCTCCTAAAAACCGCGACCCGGTGGGAATTTGAGAGAAAGAGTCCGGTAGAGTTGCCGGGCCACGCGGCCCCTCTCCGCCTGTAGTGGGTGCCGGTCTGCTGTGGCCTGAGCCCACTCATCTCCTGGTCCTCCGCGCCGCAGAGCTGGTCTCAGGGAGGTGAGGTCTGGTTTGGCGGCTCCATTTCTGGGCTGGAACCCGCTGTGGGAGGTGTGGACGTCAGGGAGGGCCCTGCCAGGGGCTAGTGCCAGGCATGGGCGACACAAGTGGACAGGCAGGGAAGGGAGCTGGAACATAACCCCACAGGCACACATGCTCACACCCACACCCATGCACGCACACGGCTCCCACATGCACACATGCTCACACCCACACCCATGCACGCACACGGCTCCCACATGCACACATGCTCACACCCACACATGCTCACATGCTCATATTCATGCATGCACACGGCCCCCACATGCACACACATGGCTCCCGCATGCACACACATCCCACATGCACATGCCCCCCCACACGTAGGCATCCCTCCCACGATCATGCACTTACCCCTGCACACCCACAGGAAATAAAACTACTTTCTTAACCAGAACTAAAATTTCAGCCGTTCTTGGCCAGTAAAGCAGGGACTCTCTGCGAGGTCGGAGAAGAGAAGGGAGAGAAAGGAAAGCAGGGCGGGAGTGGGCCGGGTCCCCACCCCGACAAGTGTGGACCCACCCCCTGCCCGCCCATCCGCTCTGGGACACTGAAGACCATGATTCTTAAAGCAGCCGCTTTTCGCGTCCGGTGCTGCGCGGGAGGAAAGGGGCCGCGCTAACTGGCTGCGCGCGCAGAGCCCCCGCACAAGGCGGGTGTTCGGTCTGATGGGGTCAGTTGTCAACAAGGCGAGACTCGGCCTCAGAAGACCCCAGTCTCACCATCTGGTCCCACAGGTCCAGCCTCCCAGAGACCAGTACCACCCCGTTCCTAGCGTGTTCTCCCCCGGTGCCCGGGGCTGGGCCTCCGACCGCTTTCCCCGGGGACGGGTGGGGGTGTCACACCCTTGGTCGCTCCCTTCAGAGCAGGAGCTGACAGGAACCCCTCCCCCAGCCCTGCACTCAGAACAGGTGCCAAGGGAGCTGGGCTGGTCACCGGGTCCCCTCAGCCCCTCTGGGAGCGGGAGTGAGCTCTGATCACCTTCCCCTGCGCACAGCAGGGGGCTGGGCTGGTCACTGGGTCCCCACACGCCCTCCAGAGAGCCCTCGTCCCTTGTATGCGCTGACTTTGATGCACGCCAGCCCGGGAGCCGGGCCTGGGGCAGCTCTTCCCAGAACCACACCCAGGCTCAGAAGCGGGGTGATCTGCTCGCCGCCCCCACATCACTGCGGGGGCTCTCCCTGAGCCAGAAGGTCCTCGGGATGAGGGAGCGCGTCTCCTGTCCGCACTGCCCGCCTCCCCACTGCTCGTGTGCCGGCCGCGTCTCCTGCGGCCCATGCCAGCCCAGTCTACACGGGCACGTTCTGCGGGGCTGTATCAGCAGTGTAGACCGACTTCTGATCTGAAGAACTGCTGCTGGCTCTTCCAGGTCCCTCGAGGGAGACTCTGCGCGAGGGGCAGAGCCTGGTGTGATGTCGCGCTCTCCCAGCGGCCTCCGGAGCAGCCCACGTGCTTCCCGCAGCCCGGCTGCGCCCCGGACCCTGAACACACACTCGCAGGGCAGGAGAGAGCGCAGACCCTGGCCTCCGGGGGCCTCCGGGTGGGAGAGAGGTGCCACTTAGCGGGAGCACTGGGCAACTAAACATGAAATACGCATTCAATTATTTGCCTAACAAATTAACTTAGCTCATCATGAAAAATGAATTATTTTTATTTATCGGGCGCATGGAAGTCGGAGCAAGCCAACTTTAAAAACGCATATGAGATGTACAGTGACTATTTCTAGCACAATAAAGCCAATTATTTTTAAAAATAAAACCGAGTCCTGGTAAGAGCATATCTATAGCAACTGCTGGGTAGTGACCCTTGCCTGTGTTTGAGCAATGAAAAGTCAAAACTATGCAAACGGCTCTAAGCGCACTTTCATAATAAGATGTTAAGTACTTTCGGGCGTTAACTTTCTGGGCTTGAAGCTCCCAGTCACTTCTCCGTGGTGTCTGCCGGGAGGGCCAGCCTGACCCGGGGTTACCGTGGCATTCGGGGTCCTGGGATGGGTGCCGGCGTCCGGGCAGGCGCACCTTTCCGGATGAGAATCGCCTTCCTCTGCGGCCCCCCCACCCTCACACCTGTGGCTGGTCCCCGAACGCGGCCCCTGTGCGTCTCCCCCAGCATTGGCCCCTCATCTGTTCTCACCCAGGCTTGTCTCCAGTCCTGTCCCCAAGACGACCACCAGAATCCCCTTTCAAAACACCAGGCTCCGCCTCTCTGTGGCTAACATGCCGCCTGCACCCCAGATTCCCAGCAGGTTCTGGCTCTGGTCCCATCTGTTGCCCCCGTGGGTGTGGCCCTCAGGAGGGTCTCTGCTCTCTACGCCTTTCCATGGAAGGTTCTGGGTCTCATTTTGACGTGAGCTTTTACTGGAAGCCAGACAGGGGGAAGAGGAAAGTAATAGAGACTAGGACACCCGGGGGGTTCTGTCAGTTAAGCGTCTGATTTCGACTCAGCTCATGATCTCGCAGTTCACGAGTTTGAGCCCTGCGTTGAGCTCTATGCTGACAGCTGTGAGCCTGGAGCTGCTTCCGATTCTGTGTCTCCCTCTCTCTCTGCCCCTCCCCCGCTCACACTCTGTCCCCCTCTCTCTCTCTCTCAAAAATAAATTAAAAACTTAAAAAAAAAAAGAAAAAAAGAAAGAGGGGCACCTGGGTGGCTCAGCTGTTTAAGCGTCCAACTTCGACTCAGGTCATAATCTCACGGTTCATGGGTTCGAGCACCGCGTCCGGCTCTGTGCTGACAAGCTTAGAGCCTGGAGCCTGCATTGGATTCTGTGTCTCCCTCTCTCTCTGCTCTCCCCCCCGAAATAAATAAGTAAACTTAAAAAAAGAAAGAAAGAAAGAAAATAATAGAGACTAAAGCTGACATAGCGCCCCCCCTGAGGACACCCTACCATGTTTGGGGCAGAGAGAGGCACCCCTCAGCCCCCTGAGGAACTGAGCTGGTTCAGGACTGGGGTGCAGCATTCGAATTAGTCCTTCTCTGTTTTCTGAGTCTGAGAGACGATTCCCCGTTGGTCTGGGCTCTCCAGAGAAACAGAACCAACAGGACATAAAAGGAGATTTTATTGTGAGGAATTGACTCAAGCAATGAGGCAGAAAGAAAAGGGCAGATTCCTCCTTCCTCTGCCTTTTTGTTCTACTCAAGCCCTCGAAGTACTGGAAAGGACAAGAGGACGTCCCCCTGGGGAGGCCATCTGCTTTACTGAAGCCACCAATTCAGATGCTAACCTCAACCAGAAATACCCCCAGACACTCCCAGACGCAAAGTGTAACCAGAGAGCCGGGCACCCTCATCCGGGCAGCTCACACAGAAACCTGGCCAGCACATCACCGGCCTCGGTCTCCATGCCTCCCTCTGCCTTCCCAGCCCCCAAAGCACCACGCGGCGCTGGGCAAGGAGTCTGTGCAGAACACAGCTTCCCAGTTTGGTCTCCTCTGGATTAATCTCTTGTGCGGGCCCCCGTGATTTTCAAAATATCCGCAGACTCACCTTTTCACCAGGGCAGTCTGTCTGCCTAGGACAAGCCCCAGCCTTCGCCTCTGCCCAGACTCAGAAATGTGCCCAGGAAAGAAAATGGTCAGCCATGATGCTCACCCGGGAGGTGCCTGCTCTGGGGACGAATTTGCCTGGTCCGTCTTATTTCCTTGGCTGTCCACTGTCTTTACAACTTTCCCCAGTGGGCTGCTGATTCCCACTTTAAACTACTGCGGGGAGGCTGAACACCCTCACAGGGGCTGGGGACAGAGAATTGTGGCCCAGTGCCCTGGGGGAGGCAAGGGGTCGCCCTGAGACTCCTCCTCCTGCATCCCACCCGGGACCTGTCGCTTTCCCACTCCAGACGGCAGTTGTGTTCCTTTCCGACAGATCCCTGCTTTTCAGTGTGTGGCCGAGACTGGACTTGGATGCAGAAGCTGGGAGTAAGCTTGCTAGTTACCATTGCGTCACGACCCAGAATTACAGCAAAGACCCGACTCTGCCCTCTGTTATCGGCATCACCCTGAGAAAATCCTCTCCTTTACTTAATAATAGAGATATTCTTAATGGGAAGTCAAGCAATAATATAATACTCCTAAGACATCTGATTTCATGCTTCTCTTTCACCAGCTGTCCCAGTATTTCCCCCAATCCGGGATCACATGCTGGCTTGAATTTCGTGTGTCCTCAGGGTCATTTTCTCTGGAATGGTTGCTTCGCCTCCCTGCCTTTGCTGAACTTGACCACCCGTGGAGAGTGTGGGCAGTTATTGTGCAGGATGCCCCCAGGGTTGGAGCCAGGTCCTCCCCAGAGGTGAGGCTGCAGGTGGCACCGCCTGTCAGGAGGCCCAAGGTCTGCCTGACGTGGTAAGCATCGTCCCCAGCCATTTCCATTAAGTCATGTCCTCCTTCCCACTAATGAGCACGTGTGAGGCCACTGCCTGAGCCTCCTATCAACTTCCAACCAGCACTTTCAAAAGCCATTGGAGCTTCTAGTCTGAGTCATTCACAACTGAGAAGGGGACCCACTTGTGCTCCTCGAGCTCCACCATCCTATCAACATTCGTTCATTGACAGGCCACTGTGGGCAAGAATTCCTTCCCCTCATTCGTTCATTCCTTTGTCTTTATATCGGCACAAACTCATGGATTCTTGCATTATTCTGGGGGTTAAAATCAGTTGCTATTGCTATTCATGCTCACACAGGCCCCCATTTGGCCATCGAGGGGCTGTGTGAGTGACACAGACAGCCTGGGTGACAGCTGCGTGGGTATGAGAAATAAGCCCATCGACCTGATCAAAGGTGGGATGCGAAACTTGGAGCCCAGTGAAGTGAGGCTTTAATCAACGTTCTTGCAAGAGTGGGTGGACAGGAACACTCGGGGTGGTTACAGCAGACAATTTATCTCCTAGCCCATAAGTCCCTCCCCTGATTCCTCATTGGCTGAGTCCTACAGAGGTTATAGCCTCACCGGAAGTCACCTGTGCCCGCAGAACAGAGAGGGGATGAAGAAAAGCCAGGAAGCGACGTGTCTGAGGATTTGAGACTCCATTGTGGGGAAGGTTCATACATATTTCCAATAGGTTGTAAACCTACTGTTAACTGGACAGCACGGCTTTTATTTGGTATTTCTGAGAATGAATCATCTCACTTACTTCTCACAATGGGACCACTCACATCGTAGAGATCACAGGACAAAAGGATGGGCTTGTCAGTGATGGAGCTCACAGTTGTCTTGATAAGATCCCAGTGGATCAGAGAAGCCAGAGGCCTCCCCTCTTGCTTTCCTGGTGTGCCCCTCCTTCAGCCTGGCGGAGGAGCCCGTCCTCCCCCAGCCTGGAGGCTGAGCAGGCTAGCTGGGACATGCGCTTCCTGCCGCCAAGCCTCCCTGGTCTGTGCCAGCTCGGCTCGGCCCCCAGACCTGCAGAACGGCTCTGTCTTCAGCATCGCCAGGACCCCTTGGCAGGGAGTGCCCCTTGCTCTCTGAGCAGTCTGCCGCTCCAGGGGGAGCCACGTTCCACCTGCCCTGACCCACCATGTTCCCGGGAGCTGCAAAAGGAGGCAATCTGCTTTGGAAAGCGCTTGGCAGCGCATAACACGAATCATAAAATTGTTTGTTCCGTTTGACCTCGCAGTGACATTTCTGGGAAATCATGCTAAAAGAGAATTCCAAAAATGGACAAAAGCCTATGCATGAAGAGGTTTACTGCAGAATTATACAACTCACAAAGTGAATTGGATGCCTGTCCGTCAGGGAATGGGCAGATAATTTATGGCACGCCAAATGGATTGGATATTGTATTGCCTCTAATATAATTCTCAAGATTATTACATAACAAGACAAATGCGTGATGTATTAAGGAGGAAAAGGCAGAGTTCAAAACGTGTGTACATTGAGTGGAGTTAAGGATAATAAATCCCATGATGTGATCCACAATAATGTGGGTAAAAAGATTTCCGTTTCCCGAATAGCTGACTTGAGGGTTCCTCCTGGGGCGGGGGTGGTGTCTGTCTGAGTTCTTTGTACACCTGCATGTGGAGGGGCTCAGGTCAGGGGTCCCCATCTAATGCAGATTTGACTGTTGGTGCAAATGTGAGCATCGCACAGACAAAAGTGGTCCCTCTAAACTGGGCAGGCCTGGGCCAGTGCACAGGGATGAGGCGTGCGTTCCAGTGTCTGTGCAAGGGTGAGGCATGTGCTTTCTGAGCTATGCAGGGGAGTGACCACATCAGCCACAGTTACAGTCATATTTGAGGGAGTGTGTGCAGGGCAGCGGCGGGGGGGTCACTTATGTTTTGTTTGCACAGCACGGCACGGGACCTCAAACTGTGTGTCTGGAAATAAATTGCAACATCCCATGCTTTAACACTAAATTTACTAAGAAGGGGATGCTCTTACTGGTTTATTCATAATTTTTGGTTCTTTTTTTAATGTTTTATTTATTTTTGAGAGAGACAGACAGACAGAGTGTGAGCAGGGGAGGGGCAGAGAGAGAGAGGGAGACACAGAATGGGAAGCAGGCTCCAGGCTCTGAGCTGTCAGCACAGAGCCCAACTCGGGGCTCAAACCCACACACTGTAAGATCATGACCTGAGCCGAAGTCAGACGCTTAACTGACTGGGTTAAGGGCACCCAGGAACCCCCTCATTTTTGGTTCTTCTTGCAACTTCTTGGGTTTTGTACCGAAACACGCATCCCAGCAAGGCCACTGTTACAGACACCTCAGAACGCCAGCATTCAAAGGACACGGCATGAAGGGCACCTGGGGGGCTCAGTCGGTTAAGTGTCCAACTTCGGCTCAGGTCATGATCTCGCAGTCTGTGAGTTCGAGCCCCACATCGGGCTCTGTGCTGTCAGCTCAAAGCCTGGAGTCTGCTTCAGATTCTTTATCTCCTTCTGTCTCTGCCCTTCCCCCACCCATGCTCTATTTCTCTCCGTCTCAAAAATGAATAAACATTTTAAAAAATTAAAAAAAAAAAAGGACACAGCATGAAAAGATAAAACTCATTTTCCTTGTTAACATTATACAAAAATCCCACAACATGACAGGTAAAGCTGATGTGAAAACTTGCTCACCAGAAACGTTCAAGAATTATGGAGAAAACATGTGTGAGCACGTGTGTGTGTGCTCAAAGCGGTAGCTGAAGTCGGGGGGGAGCAAGGGCAATCCCCACGTGCAGGCTCCTCGAGGACCCCAAGCGGGCTGTCAGGTGCGTCAGGTGTGAGCCTGGTTGGGCCCGGGGGCCCAGGTGCAGCCGTGCGTCTGGGACAGGACATGACCTTGAGCAGCACACGGGAGAGCCCACCTCGCATGAAAAGGGCGGAAGTGCTTCTCACCCTCCCACGGGCGAGTGCAGCGAAGTCCACAGTTCGCCTGGCCCCGGGGAGAAACACGGTGTCCCGTGGGTATGTCAGGTTGAGAAGTTAACCGGCCACTGGCCTCCGCCCCGCTGCTCCCGGGGTCTCCAGCAGAAAGGGGACCAGGAAGATCGGTTCCCGCTGGGGCTGAGCTGACAAAATGAACACATAATATTATTTGCCAGTGTGAATAATGGTCAGAAGTGTTGGGGATACTTTAAGAGTATGGAAAATGATAAGGAAACAAATAATAACCACACAGTGCCTTCCATGGAGCAGAGCGCGCTGCCTTCCTGCTGTGTCTGAGTGTAAATCTGCATGAGCATCTTACTGTACCCGCTTTTATTTGTTAACATTATCAGCGTCTGTCATTTCTTGGTTTATTTTTCTTTAGCAGGAAAAAAAATCAGTGTCTCTTTAAAAAAATTTGCAGATGCAAAGAATCATCTTTCCATCTCATGGGGCCACGTGTGCTACGCAAAGTGCGTGCACAGGACAGATCGTGAGGGTGTGTCCTGCAGGACAGAGCTGGGGGCCGGGTCCCACTGCACGCTGGGCAGAGGTGCCCTTAGCTTTTCCCCTGGTGACAGCCTGGATCCATAGAAGGGCCCTTAGCACTGCTGCGTTCACAGGTGCAGACCATCCCCTGTCTCCCGGGTCACGTGGGTCCAGACCCCTGGTCTCGGAATTGAACGGGATGCTTGCTGGCTCAGAGTGCCCAAGTCAGTGCCCGGTCAGCCACTCTGGCCTGCAGGGTTGAAGATGAGTGTCCTTTCTCACAGGCCCTAGATGCGGGGCCTGGCATCCAAGGCAGTGAGAGCCCGGGCGGAAGAGGGACGTCTCAATGCGCAGCGGCCAGGGATGTTATCTGAGCCGGCCGCAGCGGATCGAATGCACCGGAGAGTCCTTTCCAGAAGCACTGACCCGCAGTGACCTTCACGCAGGCGGAGCTGGGAACGGCCCCCAGAGGAGGGGAGATCTGGGGATGAGCTGCGGGAATGTGCAGCTGCAGATCAGGCCTGCTTCCGGACGCCACATTCAGGGCCTTCTGGGGACAGGCTGGGCGGGCGAGAGGGCAGGGCTGGACAGGGGATGCCGGCCCCACGGGACAGGCCCTGGGGTCTGACGATCTGTTCCACGATCCCTCAGAAGGCGTTACGGGCGCCTGGCTGGCTGACTCTTGAGCTTGGCTCTCAGGTCATGATCTCACCGTTTGTGAGATCGAGCCCCACATCGGGCTCCGTGCTGGGTGTGGAGCCTGCTTGGGATTCTCTCTCTCCCTCTCTCTCTCTGCCTGTGTGCTTGCGCTCTCTCACACTCTCTGGCACACTCTCTCCCAAAATAAATACATAAACATTAAAAAAACAATATTCCCCTCTGTGGATGGACCACATTCTGTTTGTCCTTCATCGGCTGACGGCCATCAGGTCGTTCGCACTTTTTGGCTGTTGTGAATGATGCCGCTAGAAACCTTTGGGCGGCCACGTGTTTCGTTTCACTGGGGCACAGACCTAGGAGTGGAATTGCTGGGTGGTGTGGAAACTCCACGGTTAACTTTGTGAGGAGCCGCCGGAGTGTTCTCCGAGGCAGCTGTGCAGCTCTCCGTGCGACCAGCGGCGTGTGAGCCTTGCAATCCCCCCACCTCCTCGCCGCGCTGTTATCTGGCTCTGATTATAGCCATCCCGGTGCCTGTGAAGTGGCATCTCATTGTGGCTTTGATTTGCATTTCCCTGATGCCTAATGATGTTGAGTCTCTTTTCATGTGTTTATTGGCCATCTGTGTATCTTCTCTGGAGATGTATATAGTATCTTCCATTTGACAAACGCTTGCACACTTCCTGTCTGGTGTGCAGAGTGCATTTCTGGGTTTATTTCTGATCTGGAAGTATCTTCTGCACCCTCCTCCACGGGGAGGTGGGGGGAACAGCTTCTCTTTCCCCTAATATGCGGCACCAGAGCCTTCCCCCCCTTCTACCCGCCGACCTCCGCAGTTGTGCCATTGGCCGAGGGCTGACAGTCTAGAAGGTTGGCCAGAGGACACCAGGAAGCCAGAAACATCGAGACGGCCATCAGTGCTGTGGGCTGCTCAGAGAGGCTCTGCAGTCAGGCGGGGGCGAACAGCCTCCCCGCAGAGGGAAGCATCTGGGGAGCGGTGCCCAGACCCGGGGGGGGAGGCTTTCAAGGCACCCCGGGGGCTGCTGCTTGGTTTGGGCAGCCCCCTCAGGCTTGTGTGACTCTGAGTGCGTTTCCCGAGATTGTGACCCAGGAGAAAACACAAACCTCCGCCACGTCGTCTCAGCGGCAGGCGGAGCGAGATTAGTCCACAGGTGGGCCTAGTGGGCAGGAGGAGGCTGGGGGCCAGCTTGGAGGTCATTTCTATTTACCATCTGTACCCGGCTCCTTGGCCGTCCTCAGCCACAGCGGGCCACGCAAGTGGCACGTGACCAGATGAGGGCGCGGCGCTGGTGTGGAGGGCCGTGGGCCGCGGACTGATCTCGCAGAGCAATCCCTCGTGAGGACGGAAGCCCGTGGCTGTTTGCGGAACGCAGTGTGGTGAATGTTTCACGACAGAGGCCACAGCTGTAAGCATAGGGGACGCTTTAGGTGGGAGCAACTTTCCAGTGAAAATGCTAGACATCCTGCAGGGACAGCCCAGGGTCGGGGGTGGGGGGGCTGGGGGCGGCTCTAGTGGTCTGCAAGCCTACTATGCACCAGACCGGGCACTAAACACTTCGTGTCTGCTAGGGACCAGGAGCGGGGGGCCTGGCGGGGTTAAATCACGTGCCAGGATGCAGCCCCGGGTCCAGGGCTGGGGTCTGCCTGCATCAAGGAGCATGGTCCGCGGCCCAAAAGCCCAGCGCCCACTGCACCAGGGGGGTGGCACAGGGCTCCCCCAGCCCATCAGAGCACGTGCTGCCCCGCTGAATGGACCTAGGAAGTGGGTCCGAAAGCCCCTTCACACGTGGTATGACTTTATCTGACTTTAATAGAAATCAAGTATTCCGTGGCATTTGGAGTTTGGCAAGGGTCTAAAACCGGCCTCTAAGTGCATGTGGCTCCGCAAATGTGTCATGCGCTTCGGGACATGCCCTGAGCTCCTCAGCACAGGCCACGCTCTTAGAAGAAATATCCTCAATATCCACCCATTCTGTTAAAATTTCAGTCTTTGTGAACCAAAGGTGATGAGTATGAATTCCCCCTCTGGGCACCGGATGTGCCCCCATGAAGCTGAGAAGGTTCTGGAGAGGCGTGGGGCAGCGTGACTCCGGGCTGGGTGCCCAGATTGGAGCCGGGCGGTGGTGATGGGTGGAGGGAGGTGGTGGCACGTGGGCTGTGGAGAGCGGGTCCTGAGTGGCTGTGCCCTGTCCCCCTCACCCCCTCACCTGGTCTCGTCCAGGGCTCAGCCTTCAGTGCTCGCTGACCGTGCCGTTCACTGCACAGGTGCAGCCGCGGCCCGACACTCCTCAGTTCAGGGGCCCAGCTCATGCCAAGACCCACGGCCTGAAGCGCTGGGCCTACTGGCTGGTCCGGACCCCGTCAGAGGCGCTCACACCTCTCTCCCTACGGCCCCCAGGACCCCCCGTGGAGACGGTGTGACATCCACTGACTTTCTCCGTCTTCTTTAAAACCAAAACCAAAGCCAAACAATAAACTTTTTATTTTGAGAGCGCTGTAACCCACGTGCCTTTGTAAGAAGCAATGACCGCAAGGCAAGGCAGCGTCCCGCCCAGTATCACAACCGCGGAACCGGCACCGCCGCGGCCGGCGCCTTATTCAGATGCCGCCAGGCTCCCGAGCGCTCTCGGGTGCGTGTGTGTCTGGTGCCACACGAGTTGACCAGGAGCCTGCAGTGAGGACCCGGGAGGGCCGCACCATGGGGCCCCCGTGTCCCCTCCACGGCCACGACACACCTCCCTCTCCCTGCCCCGGCCCCCGTCTCACACTCTGCACAAGCTTCTGAGATCCACTTCCTTCATTCGACACGACTCCCCTGTGATCGCCCAGGTTTTGGTGTGAGTGGTTTTCCTTTTCACTGCAGAGCGGGGCTCCGTGTGTGGACGGACCGCAGTGTCCTTACCGCCCGCCTGCGGGCACGTCTGCATCGTCCCCAGGCTGCTCCCTGAGCTCCCGGCCTGTGCAGGGACGGGCTGGGTGGGACAGCCCTCGGACCTCCCTCTCTTCTGGCCGCGCTCAGGGGCCGCTGCCTCGCCTGTGAGCGAAGCCCCCGCATGGGGCCTACGGGTTCTGGGCGGCATCTCCCCTGCGCCCTGGTCCTGGCCGGGCCTCCACCTGTGGTCTCTGGCTTCCAGCTACACGGTCTCGGCTGCCCCGCCTCACCCCTGCCTCCCTCAGGTCCTTGTGGGCACACGGAGCCCCTGGTTGTTCTGGTAGGGGTGGGGTGTGCTTCCTCTGGGGCCCCTGCCTGGCCTGTCAGTGGGCAGCCTGGCCAGCCTCCCTTCCAGACCTTTCTGAAATTAACTGAATGTTCTAACAGTTTAGTTTTACAGAATTATTGCAAAGATAGTACAGAGAGTTCCTATATCCCCACCCCGGTTATGTTAACATCTCACCCTGGGACGCTACATTTGTCATGAGTCACGAACCGATATTAATACTTTATTATCTACCGAAGTCCCTAATGATTCAGGTGTCCTTACCTCTTCCCTAATGTCCTCTCTCCCCCTCCACCTCCCTACTTGTCTCTTTGCTTCCCTTCGCCACTTCTCAAGTCCATGGCACCTTCTTTTTCCGAGGAAGGGCCATTCTAGCTCCCTAGTCTGACTCTGCTGGGGCTTCTGCGGCTGCGGGCTGAGCCCCCTCCCCCCACCTGCCTCCCAGGTGCCCAGGGTGGGTGGGGGTGGGGGGGCTGCTGGTGAAGACTGGGATCCGAGGGCTGCATGCTGCCCGGTCTTCAGCGGGACCCAGCTCAGCAGAGACAGGTTGGACGGGGCATGGGGGGTGGTCAGCGTGCCCAGATCAAGGGTCCAGGTACCCAGACTGGGGTAAAAGAAAGGAGGGGGAGGGGGCGTGCCCAGATCAGGGGGAGACAGGGAGGCAGCAGGAACTTCTGGAAGGGAGGAGGGAGGAGGGAGGAGGACGCCGTAAATACTGGACATGAAACAGGTGGATCGTGTGCCTCCTGGGACAACTGTCTTGTTGCCCTTCCCCTCCCTTCTCGTCCTTCCACCCCCCTCCCTCCTTCCTTCTTTCCTTTCCTTCCTTCTTCCTTGAACAAAGGAAATAATTCCCCGAAGGAACCTGAAGCAAATCCAACCTCATGGAGTCTGAACTTGGTGAGGACTCTGTTGAAGGCCGCCATATTGTTCTCTATGTGTTTTCTTTCAAAACCATGGCGGAGGCTTCTTTCTCACTAACTTGCAGGGATTCGTTGCATCGATGGGGACAATGTATCATAGTCTTCTTTTGTAAGGGCTTCACTGTGACCATGCAGTGTCCCTACATAAAGTACGCAAGTCACTGGCTCTTCCCTTACTCACAACAGACAGCACAGCCCTCATCGGTGCACCTTTAGAACATTCTCACCCCAAAAAGCAGCCCCATGCCGGTTAGCCACGACTGCCATTTCTCCCCAACTGCCCCATCCCCGCCCTTGGCTACCAATCACGTACTTGTCGTCTCTAGGGATTTGCCTATAATTCATAGGTTTTCCTATAGATGTGGCATCTTGGACCACGATCACGTAGGATAATGCTGTCAAGATTAATCTATGTAGCACATGTCCGGACACTTCATTTCTAGTTATTGCAGAGCAAAAGTCCATTTCGTGTATATACCATGGTCCATTTATTCATTCGTAAGGTGATAGGCATTTTGGCTGTTTCCACCGGTTAGCTGCTGTGAATGGCGCTGCTGTGAGCGTTCACATGCAGATTTGTGTGGACGTGTCTTCATTTCGCTTGAGGGTAAACTCAGGGGTAGAATTGCTATGTCTTAGGGTAATTCTATGCTCAACATTTTGAAGAACTGCCAGACTATTTTCCTGAGTGGATGCCCCATTTTCAATCCAAACAGCAGAGGGTGAAGGCCCCAAATTCTCTACGTCGTTGTCAACACTTACAATTATCTGTTGTTGTTTTTCTAATTATTGCCATCCTAGTGTGAAGTGGCATACCATGGTGGCTGTGACTTGCATCTCCCTGATGGCTAATTATCTTGAGATTATTGGCTGTATTTTTTTTTTAATCTTTGGAACCATGTCTGTTACGTCCTTGGCCCATTCTCGAATTGAAATATTTGTTTATTACTGATTTCTAAATGTTCTTTATATATTCTAGATACAAGTCCTTTATTAGATACATGATTTGCAAATTCTTTCTCCCATTCCCTGGGTTTTCTTTTAACACTCTGTATGGTGCCCTTTGAAGCATTCTAGTTGTTTTAGTTCTGTGGAGTCAGATTTATCTGTTTTTCCTTCTGTTGTTGTACATTCAATGTCATCTTGAAAATTGTCATGTCTAATCCATGGTCATGTTGACTTAAGCTAATTTTTTCTTCTAAGAATTTTAGACTTTTAGTTCTTAAATTTAGGTCTTCCTTCATTTTAAGTTAATTTTTAAGGTGGTGTGAAATAGAGGTCCTACTTCTTTTTAAAAAAGTTTTTTTTTGCATCTGAATATCCCCTTATCCCAACATCGTTTGTTGAAAAGACTGTTCTTTCTCTAGTGAATTGCTTTGGGACCTTTGTTGAAAAGCAGTTGATTGTCCCTGGACTTTCAATTCTATTCCATTAACCTACTTTATATTCTCATGCCAGTACCACTCTGCCTGATTGATGCAGTTTTATAAAGTAGGTTTTGAATCAAGAAGTGTGTGTACTGTATCTATATTTTCTTTCAATATTATTTTGTCCATTCTTGGTTTCTTGAATTTCCATATGAATGCTAAGATTAGATTAGCAGGGAAAAAATCCAGCTGAAATTTTGATCCACATTTTGCATTGAATCTGTGGGTCAGTGTGGGGAGTATTGCATCGTACCCATCAAATTTCTGCCCGAGAAACAGAACCAGTAGAATGTAGATATTAGGAGATGTATCACAAGGCATTAACTTAGCAATTGAGGGGGCTGACCAGGCAACCCAAAATCTAGGCCAGCTTGTCAGGAAAGACAGGCTGGAACTTTTGGGGACAATTTGTAGCATCTGTCCATAGGCAGAATTTCTTCTTTAGGGAAAATGCACTTCTGTTATTAAGATCACTCAACTGATTGAACCAGGCCCAGCAGATTATCTAGAATCTAATCTCCATTATTAAAGTAAACTGATGCCAGACTTTAATCACATCTACAAAATATGTTTGCAGCAGCACCTAGGTCAGTATTTGGTCAAACAACTGGGGACTATGGTCTTGCCAAGTTGACATGAAACTGATCATCATTGCAATCTTAACAAATTAAGTATTCCAATCCATGAACATGGGATATCTTTCTTATATATTTAACTCTCCCTCAGTTTCTTTCAACAATGTTTTATAGCACTCAGAGTATAAATCTTGTATTTCTTTGATTAATTTATTCCTAAGTATTCTTTTTGATGTTACTATAAATGGATTTGTTTTGTTAATTCCATTTTTAGATGGTTCAGTGTTAATGTATAGAAATACAGGGGTGCCTGGGTGGCTCTGTCGGTTAAGTGTCCAACTTTGGCTCAGGTCATGATCTCACAGCTCGTGAGTTCAAGCCCCACATCAGGCTCTGTGCTGGAAGCTCATGGCCTAGAGCCTGCTTCAGATTCTTTGTCTCCCTCTCTCTCTCTGCCCTTCCCCTGCTCATGCTCTGTCCCTCTCTCAAAAATAAATAAACATTAAAAAGAAGAAGAAGGAGGAGGAGAAAAAGGTGGAGGAAGAGGAGGAGGAGGAGGAAAAGAAGAAGAAGAAGAAGAAGAAGAAGAAGAAGAAGAAGAAGAAGAAGAAGAAAAAGAAGAAGAAGAAATACAGGGTGGGGCACCAGAGTAGTTCAGTCAGTTGAGTGTCCAACTTTGGCTCAGGTCATAATCTCAGAGTTGGTGAGTTTGAGCCCTGCATTGGGCTCTCTACTTTCAGTGCAGAGCCTGCTTCAGATCCTCTGTCTCCCTCTCTTTCTCTGCGCCTCCCCTAATTGAGCTCTCTCTCTCAAAAGTAAAAATAAACATTTAAACAAAAGGAAATAAAAGAGCACCTGGGTGGCTCAAATGGTTGAGCGCCCGACTCTTTATTTCAGCTCAGGCCATCATCTCACAGTTTGTGGGATGGAGCCCCACATTGGGCTCTGCACTGACAGCACAGAGCCTGCTTGGGATGCCCTGCCTTTCTCTCTGCTGGTCCCCCACTCATGCTCTCTCTCTCTCTCTGTCTCAAAATAGATAAATAAACATTAAAAAAAGAAATACAATTGATTTTTGTATATTGATCTTATATCCTGCCGCCTTGCTAAAGTCTCAGTTTAAATATTTCTAGTAGATTCCTTAGAATTATGTGTCTATCATATTATTCTTGAGTGAGGGTAATGTGTCAGTCATTTTTGAGGAACCTATGACCATGGCCCAAATCATTCTTCTTTTCTTCTACCAGGTATAGTTCAGTATTACAAAATAAGATAAAATAAAATAAATCACTCTTTACTCAGAGCTTCACTTCCTTTTAAACAAATCTCACAATATGGCAACATTTAAGGAAATCCAAGCACCAAGGCATATAGCAAACATGTTATGGTTTTAATTTTCAGTTTCTATCAATTACTGCTCAATCCAATCCATCTATCAGCAGAGCAGATGAAATCTTATCCTATAAGCATTTGTGTGTTACTTTGTGTTTAAGTTCTCATGAGGGTAAAGTGGCCTTTCTGTGTTTACTGCCATTTATTCACGTCCTTTGCCCTTTTGCTCTTGGTGACCTTTCCTTTTCTTATCACTTTGCCAAAGGGAATCACCATATTAAAATATTCTAGAAGATAGAACATATCTGGGCTGAATGTTCAGATATATTAAAAGAAGATACAGGACTTTTGACACAAGGCAAGAAAGAGGAGAGGGGACACAGGAGACGGCTCCCCACTAGCAAACGCCCCTCATCTCCAAGTCTGGTGGAAGTGGGTTAAGTAAGGACAAAGCAGAAACAAAGTGGTGGTGTCAGCATTAGCGTCGGCAGTGGACACGGTAGAGTCCTGTGCTGAAGAAAGGCAGCACCGGTGGCGGAGACCTCGCAGTGAAGGACCCACCATCCCTCCGCCCTGCCAAGGACCGGCCTCTGATCAAACCCGGTGGGAACAGCGCAGCGAGCTCCCGTGCTGGACGCCGTTGGGGTGACTAGTCAACCCAACTTCACCGTTGGCCTTCACGTCCCCCCAAAGAGCAGCCTCCATCCGGATCAGAGGGGTCTCTGTGCAGATGGAATCACAGATTAACCAGTGACCGCAGGCAGGTGTCTGAGCTCACGGGCACGGCCTTTCCAAACATAAACCATGTGAAGAACACGAAAGTGACAGATACGTTTCCCGACACGAACATCAGCACATACAGACGGGGCGAATCTTTCCTCTGATCTCCCAAGATACCACCCAACAGCGCTCCATAAGGATGCTTGCTGCCGCGTTGGCTCAGCTACCAGGGGACAAGGGGCCATCCTCCAGGCCAGGGCCCCGGGGCAGCCATCCAGACAAACCCTCACACTCCCTCCCCTGCAGGTCTCCAAGGGCCACCAGCCCATTGCTTCACCTGCCCTGGGTCTTCCCTCGCTCGCTCGTTGCCCACAGCTGTTTCTCCGGCCTTTGGGGGTGACTGGCACATGGGACCCCTCATGGGAAGGTCTGTAGAGGGCACAGTGGCCCCATGTGCTCACCGGGCGAGTAGGTCTGCCAGCGTCACAGCCCACCGCCTGAGGGAGCCGGGCGCCAACAGTCCTGTGGCTGCTGTTGCAGAGGAGGGGCTGGAGGTCCTAGTCGGGCTGTTCTGAAGTCCAGAACGTGGCGTCTGCTGGCCACACGGGCTCCTGGGCAGTGACGGAGCCACAGGGCCGGAGCAGCAGCCAGACAGCAGGGCACAGGCTGTTCCCCGGGATGAAGTTCGTGCGTGTGTGTGTGTGTGTGTGTGTGTGTACGTGCGTGAGTGTGCATGAGAAATCTTGGAAAGTGGGGCAAGTCTTACAGAGTGGAAACACTTCTCAAAGCGAGAGCAGCATAAATGTCAGAGCCGAGAGGGAATGCGTGCTGCTCCGAGGGGCCAGGGCAAGAATTGCACGCATGTCTGCCCCGGTCACGCTGACATGGGGTCTGACCTGGGCTGTCCCGGGGCCCCCCGTGCTCTTCCCCGGTTACCATGTGGCGCCTGCAGCGTCGGGAGATGACACGGCCTCGGTGAGGAACGTCCTTCCTCGGGCCAGAACCTGCGCAGGTGGACACACGCAGCAGGGAAACTCGCTGGGCCTGAAACCCGGGCTCTGAGAGGGTCCGGCGCCCCCGGCAGTCACGCCACAGAGCCGGGGACTCTCGTGGAGCGGCGCAGTTACGAGCGAGCTGACCTCTGCCACCTGGGAGCTCAGTATTCCTCTTGCCCGGAAACGTCAGGCCCAGTTCCACAACCCGGCTCTTATAGGTCTGGCCCGGGCCCGGGGGGGCCCTCCAGGGAGGCCCAGCCTGACCAGATGGGAACAGACACTGTCCGTTTCCCGCAGATGCTTCCAGACCAAATCCCACAGCCCCTTTTACTCGTTAATTTCTGTTTCTGATTTGTGACTCTGATTTGACTTTCAGATGAATCTAATAATTGCTTAAAAGGAGAACTTGAAACCGTTAAGTGGAGCAGCTGGACCTTTGCCCCCGGCCTTCCAGGCCGCACTCACGCTACCCTCTCTGGAGCCGCGGGCCTGTTTCAAATCAGAGCTGCCTGCCCGGCCTGCCAAGAAGTGGGTTCAGTGATAATTCTCTTGTTTTCCTGGACGCGCAGAGCAGCCTGTCCTCCGGGCAGCCAGGCCGGGGCTCGGCCCCTCACAGACCTATCGGCGGGTCACACGGGGACTGGACCTTGCACCCGGGCTCCCGCTCTCTGGGGCTGTTCTCCACGGGAAGGAGGGGACACAGACAAGTCCTCCTTCGGCCCGGGTGCGGGGCTTGCCTGTAGGAAGGTCCACACACAGCGAGTCCTGCCCGAGCCAAGCGAGGGGGCCGTGGCTGGTGAGGAGGGTCCGCGGGGAGGGCGGGGCTCTGCAGTCAGCCCACCTGGCCCCGTGCCTGCCCCTCGAGGTCTGGGCAGCCCTGAACCTCAGTTTCCACGCGTGGAAAAGCAGGGTGTCACGGACACAGATTATTTGTGTCAGTGTCAGGCGTCCGCCGTAACGGGCGGACACGTGACTGGATGCGGCCGCGCACTTTCACACACGCCCTCCTCTGAGCACCACCATGAGGAAGGTGAGCGGGGCCAGGGTGGGGGGCCTGCCGCAGGTGATGGCACTGGGGCCCTTATGGGGTGGGCTCAGAGTGTGGGCTCTGGGCCACCGGCATGACCCCAGGCGCCAGCCTGAAGTGGGGCCCCAGGGGGGCTGCCTAAGTGGGGGCCCCCAGGGCTGCAGGGACCCCCAGATCAGGTACCATGACAGGTACCAAGCAGGTACCCTGAGCAAGAGGCAGGGGGGCCGTTTCCTCGGGACCCGTGTCTGTTCTGTTTGCCATGGAAACCGACGGGTGCTCATGGGGGCGGGCCAGCAAGGTGCCGGGATCCGGGAGGTCCCGTGAGCAAACAGCAGGGCCCGGATCTTGAGGGGATCTTTCCAGTCCTAAAGCACAGTCCTCAGGCTTTAAGATGCTCTGAATTTAAACACATACCCCTGAGGATCTCTCAGGAAAAGAGAAACATTACTTAGGTGAATTATACACACTAGTTTCAAGACCCGTGCAAAGATCCGAAAGCGGGAGGGAAAGCACCCGTGTCTCCACACTGGGGCAATGGCGTGCGTGCTGCATATGATGTGCACACGGCCCTGCCCCTGCCCGCACGGGGAGCTGGGGTCACCGTCCTCCACTTGGGCAAAGTGGCATTACTAGGGGGCTTGTGTGGGGAGGGGTGGAGGGAGTCTGGATCCCCGACGGGGAAGGCGGTGCTCAGAATTGCCAGCTGTGGGGCGTCTGTCCCCTTCCTCCGTGAGCGGGACAGGAGGGCACACTTCCGGGGGCGTCCTGGGGATTAAAGGAAGCAAGAGCACAGAAGGCCTGGCCGGGCAGGGGGTGACCCGGGGCACACTCAGTGAAAACCAGGCAAAAGCAGAAGAAACAAGCACACACCCCTGGCCTGAGCTGTGGAGGTGGAGGCAGGTCTGGAAGGCCCAGGGATGAACTGGGGCCACCCCTCCCACTCCCCCCACAGCCCCACGGCAGTCGGCGCAACTCCTCCTTCCTGGCCCAGATTGAAGCACTTTCAAGTGATTCCAGAGCTGGACCCCAGCACCAGCCCTGGCCGGTGCCAGTGCCGCCGAGCCCGGAAAACCCACATGCCCGTCCAGGGATTCCATTCAGATTGGACCCCCGCCCTGGGCCCCATCCTGAGAGGGAAACTCTGACCCTGGGGGGACGTCGGGGCAGACCCTCTCCGTTCAAGGCCACCCATGACTCTGCAGGGAGGCCCGGGGCGGGTGGACGAGCTATCAGGGACGGCACCATGGCGAGGCCCTGGTCCGGGGGCAGCCTCGGGCACCGGACGGGGAAGCTTCCAGCAACCCTGGCGGGCACAGGGCCCCCAGCAGAGCCCAGACCTGGAGGACTCTGTTACCGGCAGAGAGAAAAGCAGAGAGGCAGGGGCAGGAGGCTGGCCCGGGGGGTCAGGGAGGGAGGCTTCCGTGCCAGAGGGAAGATGCGCTAATGCCGCGCGCGAGCTGATTTAAGGAGTGTCCTTGGCCTGCCGGAAGATGGTGTCCTTTCGAGGCCTGTCCCTCTGTATGTGGAGACGAGGAAAGAGCACAATGGTGGACACGTTCCAGGGAAGCAAGTGCGTTTGGGGTTCTGCTGCGTGACTTTCAGAGAGGGATTGCTTTCCGAGCGGCCGCCCGCCTCGGGGCATCTGTCACCATCTCAGGGCCCTGTGCACCAGCCCACCAGCTCCGCCAGCTCAGTCCAAGCCCGCTTATGTCTGAGACTGGGAGCAAGGCCGCTGGGTCCCCCACAGGGGCGAGGCCATCAGGGCCCCTGCTGTGACTCCGGGGGGTAGGGGATGCCCTCGTCCAGGGTGATGCCCCTGGGGGACCCTCCACGGCCGATGACTACTTGACAAGGGCACAAGGCCCGAGCTGCCCCACCTCCGGGGGACAGCGCTGAGGTCGGGGGGGGGAGGGCTGGCCGCTGTGGCCACACTTCTGCCCAACGCCCCCGCCCCCACCCCGCTTCCTTCCCGGTACTTCCCGAGCAGATCCAATAATCGGGAACCTCCCACCCCAGGGTCTGACCTAAGATCAGGATCCACCCATCAACCTCATCTCCTTTACTTTTAAATCAGTTTCCAAGCAACAGAGTCATATTCTTGAAACTCAGCTTAAGCTGTAAGTTACTTTCTCTCAAAGGAAACTATCCCATCAGTGTTAGAGAGAGAAAGGGGCCGGAGGGTCCCATAGCTCAAATCTCTGCTGCCCCAGATAAGGAAACTGAGGCCCAGAGAGAGCAAGTCGCTGGGGGACCCTTGGCAGAGAGCACCCCCGCCCCAGGCGACTGGACCTCCGAGGCAGCCGTGAGCTCGGCCAGTGCCCCAGCCGTGGCGTGCAGAGGGGAGTCTCCGGCTAGGCCCCGAGCGGGGGCCGGACAGCGGATTTGGGTTTGACACTGACACGGCCAGTGCGGTGGGCAGGGGGGACGAGCTTGCTGACCGCAGCCCTCTGGCATCTCGGGGAGCCCCTCTCCTGCCCAGCACACACAGCGGTGACAGTGGGAGGGAATGGGACCGCTCCCGGCTGCACCGTTCAGGGGAGGCCCTCGACCCCGGCCTGCTCTGCAGCACGGGGGCCCCTGTGCAGGAGGCCTGGTACTGCAGAAGCTCCGAGGGACGTGGGCCCTGCCTGCCGTTAGACGGAGGCCAGCGGAACGTGGGCAGGGATGGTGGACGGCCCCGGCCTCGGATACGTGGAAGAGACCGGCATGTGGCACAGTGGAGGCGTCATGCCCCACATTTTTATTTGTTTTTAAATGTTTGTTTGTTTTTGAGAGAGACACAGAGTGTGAGCAGGGGAGGGGCAGAGAGAGAGGGAGACACAGAATCCGAAGCAGCTCCAGGCTCCGAGCCATCAGCACAGAGCCTGACGCGGGGCTCGAACCACGAACTGTGAGGTCATGACCTGAGCCAAAGTCAGACACTTCACGGACGGAGTCCCCCGGGCGCCCCTTGTGCCGCACATTTTATGCACACAAGGGAAAGTGAGGCCCTGCAGGGTCCACGCTGTGGATCAGCTCTCAGGGACGAGCGTGCACGGGCCCAGGGACATGGTAACAGCTTCACAGGAGCCGGGAGCCACCACACGGTGTCTCAGGAGGGTAGCCGGCTGGGGACTGCCTCGGGGGACTCACTGCCCACCACGCAGAGGCACATCCTTGTCACCTTGTCCTTTGCATCCCTTAGGAAGTAGCCCTCCCCTCCCCACCCCCACACACAGAAACTGCCCTTAGGACGTCACGGCAGAAGGGAGCCGACCGTCTCAGGCTGTGCTTGACCCGATCCGAGACTCAGAGCTGCAGCGACACTCCCGGGTCAGACGCTGAGCGGGGCTGCCCGGCCCCCACGTCCCCGTCACCTCCAGGCTGCCGCCCAGGGTTGTGTGTCCAGCACGGCTTCCCCACTCTGCACCCCTCCCTGACTGCTGCAGCCTGCCTGCCCCCCCGACTCTGGGTGCTCCAGGCACCCTGCGACTGTCCTGGGCTGGTCAACGTGGCTGTGCATGTGGCCAAGCCCGGCGCCCAGGTGGCCCCTGGTGCCCGGTGGGCCCCCCGTTCCCGCTCGGCCCCCGCAGTGCCTGATGCAGGGGCAGCTGGAGGGGGCCGCCAGGGGGACGTCCCACCGGGGGTGCCTCGGCCGGGGAGCCCCCACCACCTCCCCTCGGCCAAGGGCTGACGGCCACCTCATCCCGGCTCCCCTGGAGGAGACGTGGGCGGCGTGGTGCTTGCAGGGGGAGATGCAGTCGAGGCTGGCTCAGCAGGGAACTCCCTCCCCGGGAGACAGGTGGGCGTGCAGGTGTTTGCCCCGAGAACTTGGCTGGAAGGAGCTGTTGACATCGGTGGCTAATTGGCGTTGCCCGCCCCCTGCAGAAGTTTCCTGGTGCCCGGTGCCTGGTGAGAGGTCACGGCGTCCCGACGGGCCCGGGTGGAGCAAGTCGTGGGCTGGCCCACCGGCGGAGCTCGGGAAACAGACCGCCGCCGAGATGGGCCCACTGTTCCCACCGTCTGTGGGAATGGCTCAATCCTGCCCCTCCTGCCAGCTGTGTGGGCACCCGTGCCTGTCTCCCCACTGCCAGGAGCCCCGAGGCAGGCAGAGACCGGGGTGGGGAGGGGGGGACGCCAGCTCAGGGCACGCCCACGGCCCTCGGCAGTTACAGCAGGTGCCTTACGAGGCTCCCCCGTGGCGCCCCTGAGTGCAGGCGGACTTGAGGACGCACCCAGGGGAGAAGTCCTCCTTCACTCCAAAGGGCCTGGAGTCCCCACACAAGCTTCGGGGACACCCTGGAGGCGAGGAGGGGGGAGGGTATACCCACCCGCACGGGTCCTCTGTTCTGTCACTTCAGAATACACCTGCGTGGGGGTGGGGTATTAGACGCAGGGCTGTCTCCCCCAGCAGCGGCCCAGGCACAGGGGTGCTGGCCCCAGCATTTTCCCTGGGTGGCTGCACGGCCCACTGCTGGCATCCTGGATGAGGCCACCTGCTGGGCCCGTGAGCCACTACGCTTCTGTTGGCTGCCCAGTGACCAGGTCCCCCCACAGCCCGCTCTGATGAGTACCGCCGTCCTGAGCTCAGAGATGTGTTTGACACACACGGGACCTCTCAGCTCGAGGTAGCCACCCACCTCTGTGGTCAGGTCACCCTGTGACAGGTCACGGGTCTCCGTGCAGGGGCCTGCCCCTCCAGCTCTCCCGGACCCTGCGTCAGCCTCTCATCCACACGGCGGGGCTGGCCCTGGGGGTGACACGGTGTGGTAGAGCCGGGCCCCCAACCCGTCCTGGAGCAGAGCCAGCTGCGCTGAGCGGTGGCGCCCGGCCTGGGGGTCGAACGAAAAGAGCTCATCCAAGGGCTTGTTCCGGGGGTGTGATTCCCGCTCCTCTTTGGGGGGCCCTCCTCCTGGGACGTGGAGGTGTTGGTCATCTGGACGGGCTCAGGGAGCCCAACTGTGGGCTGGCCGGGCTAATGGGGGATGCACGAGTCCACGTAGCCCCCGCGGCAGGCAGCTGGCGGCCGGGCGGGCTCAGGACAGGAGACAGCAGTGCACGCAGTACAGTCAACACGCTCAGCCACCGGGTGTGCGGGAGCTAAGGGAGGTCTGGGTGGGCACCTGACCCCATTGTAGGGAGGGGAGGGCTCCCTGAGGGAGGTGACCCCCACGGGAGGGCCTGCCCATGAAGCTGTTCTAATTCTGTCCCTACTCTGACCCCACAGCCTTCTGACCGCATGCGTCCGTCTCCTGAGTTGGGCTCACGTCCCCGCAGGCCACACCCCGCCCTCCCTGTGCGGGAAGAGTCCTGTGTCTGCGCTTGCAGAGGCTGGGCTCTGCGGGACAGGGCGCGTCCTGCTTAGTGCTGACATCACTTCCTGTGTGACCGCGGCCGTATCCGCGAGCCTCGCTGAGCTTTAGTTTCTCCTGGTGGCAGTTGGGGCCAGGTGTTGGAAGCCACCCCCGAACCTTCCGGGGGCAGGGGCAGGCAGGGTGTCTGGCCCCCAGGTGGAGAGGCCCCCAGGAAGTGGAGGCAGATGATGAGCTTGGCCCCTGGCTGCAGGGGGAGAGGGGTTGTGAGCAGAGGTGAGGCAAAGCCGGCTGCTTCCACAGGCCTGGGGACCAGAGTCAGGATGGGGGTGTTAGCCCAGAGCCTGCCTCCTCTTCCCAGCCTCCCCTCAGCCTCTGGAGTGGAGGCAAAGCTGTGGCCACTTTACGGACAGGGCTGGGTGGGGTGACCCGCTGTGACAGGGGCTGGGACCCACAGCCTGCCCTGCCCCGACCTGGCCCACTCGCCCCGGGGGCGGGGGTGCCCAGCCCCTCCCCCTCTTCAGGGAGCGAGGACAGCTCTACCCGGGTCCAGTCCCCGCAGGCTTAGAACAACATCCCCGGCCTCCAACCCCCTGCCAGGCTCTCGGGAACCAGCCTCAGACGGCCCCTCATGACCCTGGGCATCGGGCCGGACAGGTGGGTTTCCCCGTGCCCTTGGCACCCGGTGCTCTGCCGGTTCCCACGTCTGTGGGGAGTGCTGGTTTACAGGCGTGGAGGGAGGCTTCGTCACGTGAGGGATGTGTGTAGCCACGGGGGACAGCTGCCACAGGACAGCAGCCACGGGGGACGCACAAAGTCTGTGTGCAGCTGGTGGATGGTCCTCCTTCCTGCCAAGCAGGCGCCATGCTGGGGCGAGGCCCCCAAGTTACTCCTGCCTCATCCAAGAAATAAAACCCACCTTCAGGGGCCTGGCAGCAGCGAACTGAGGAGATTGTGCCCCTCCCCCCTGCAGCCGTGTGGGCTGCAGGCCGTGGCCAGCTGGAGTTGGGCTGGGGTTCCTCTGCATCTCGGGCCTGGGCCACGCTCCCGGCGGCCTGGGGAGGCCGCGTCCCGGCAGCGATGTCCGCAGATGCATGAAGCCCCGAGGTGCTCTCCTAGGTGACCAGGGGGTTCTGGGTCTTTGCAGGAGCCCTCTGATGAGGGGGCCTCTGCAAGGCTCCCACCCGGGCGGGTGGCGGTCCCTGTGGGACTCTAGGGGTTACTCGTCCAGTTGGGGGGGTGGATCTCTCCTTGGCCATGTTGCATTTGAGGTCAGGGTGCCCCTCGTTCTGGGCCCTGGGACAGGCACCTGTCATGACTTGAGGGACGGGCGGGCGGCCCCCAGGAGCTTCCCTCCCCAGCGTCCAGAGTGGCCAACGGGCAATGTTGGGGAGCAACCCAGTCCTCGCGGAGGAGTGTGATGCCACGTGAGACAAGCAGACGTGGCCACGCCACCATCCTGAGGGGTGGGCGTCCACGAAGCTGTGAAGGGATCCAAGCCACAGGAAAATGGAGACTGCTCCCTTTGGACCCCCCTGCCCCCAGGCCTCGGGGTTCAGCCTCGTTCTGAGCACCCTGCCATCTTCACCTGCCCACACGGTGGCAACTGGGCCCGTGTGCGGCCCATGTGCAGGTCTCCAGTCAGGCGCCCATCGCCCTGTGTCCCGTTGGCACCGCTGCACTTGTCTGCCCCGTCCGTTTGCTGGCGGGCACTGCCAGGCCCCGCATCCCGCCAGGGCCCCTGGCACAGCGGCTCCCGCACCTGGACAGTGGGAATCCAGGGGCTGCTTCCGAGTTAGCTGCCAAGTGCTCAGGGAATTCTAGGGGAGCTCGCACCAACCACGTCAACCCGGGACGGTACCCGCCATCTGCCCGAACTCTGAGCCACGGTCCCAGCCTCTGGGCCACTTCGGGGTCTCTGGGAAGCCAGCCTGCTGCGGCTCCTCCTGACAGGCAGCCCCCAGTGACACAGGCCTGTCTCCTTCTGTCCCAACGCGGCTCAGACCAGCACCACTCTGCCAGAGACACCAGAGAGCAGGAGGGACGTGCACGCAGGAGAGCAGAGAACCCCACACCTGCTGCCCCACGGCCCGCGCTCAAGCCCCGCCCTGCCCGCACTGGGGTCTCTCTCCTTCGTCCTATCCCCGCTCTTTCTGTCCTTGATCTGTGTTCTCCCAAGACTGGTTCTTGGGAAAATAGCCCGTCCTTTCCAGAATGGGCCTTCTACCCGAGGTAGTGACTCTGCCAGCACAGGCCAGGGGACGCCGCAGGGCCTGGGGGCCGGGCACTCAGGCAGCCAGTCCACTCTGCTGGGCGCGCCCAGCCCTGCACCAGCCTGCTCACCGCGGGGCCTCTTTCCAGTGGGAGTGAGCTCAGGCCCCAGCGGCCCTGGGTTGGTGCCAGGCTCCGCCTCTGTCCTTGCACTACTGTCTGGACGCACGTGCATGTACAGTCACATGCTCACACGCACCCACATTCATATGCACATGCATTTACACACACATGTGCTCACACACATTCACACTCGCATATGCTCACCCACACACTCATATCCTCACACACGTGCACACCCTCACCTCCTCTAAGAACAAACAGTCATCTTCAGGAACTGTGCAGATTAAATCCATATTTAAGAGAAATTTCCTAAAGAAAACATAATCAACAAAGATGCAATTCTACCCCCAGGAAGACAGCCGCTTACCTCATTATGCAGAGCAATTTAGCTCCTTGCTGACGAGAGCTTTTCTGCCGCAGAGTATAATATTTGCTTTCCCTTCACATAAGCAAAAGCCCATTACAGTTATTTTCCTAAGACAAAGAACTTTATGTCCTTGAAAGGTGAATTGAGCCACTGCCTCTAGAAAGTCAGAAAAATGGCGTGAGGTATCACCATTTTTAGTCACCAGATTTGGAGGCCGTCAGGATCTGACCTCAGGCGGCAGCCCCGAGTGGTGGGTTTGGTGCCTCCACTCTGTAAGACCAAAGACAGGGTCTCACTCCTGGCACCCACACGCGGGCGCAGGCCCTGCCGTGGAGAGATGCCTGGCGATGTTTGAAGAGCAAGTGGATTAAGTGGATTTTATGATCATTTGCACGACTATTTCCAGCTGAAACCTTGAGTCTGGAGGCAAGGTAAGTAAAAAAAACAAAAACAGATGAAATGATTTCCACATAACAGTTATAGAAGAGATCAAGATAGCTTCCATTATCAAAAACGACTCATAAAACTAAACGTTCACTTAACTTATGACCCAGGAATTCCACCAAAGGGCCTGGACGAGACGTTCTACAGCTGTATTCATAGGCTACACTGGCCCGAACACTGGCCCGCGTCCAGTTATCCATCAACAGACAGAGGGTAGATCGTGTTCTGTGGGACGCCTGTTCAACGCAGTACGATTCAGCTGCATCGAGAAGAATCGTCCACACACACACGACAGTGAGGCAGTCTCTGAAACGTCCCCGGTGGGATGAGCCTCACGGGAAAGAGCGCACACTGCCCGATCCTGTGTGTGTTAAGCCCTAGAGCAGGTGAAACTGACCGACAGGGGACAAATCGGAGAAGGGGCTGCCCCTGGGGGTCCAGTGAGGTTGGACCGTGAGGGACGGGTCAGGGAGAACTTCCTGGGAGAATGGCCACACTCTGCGTCTTGTGGGGACTGGGTTCCACAAGTCCGCGCTTTGTCAAGGCTCACGGAATGGCACACGTACGGGACGCCGCGGAGGCGGTGCTCAGAGGAAAATGCGTAGCTGTAAATACCTACATGAGAAAAGCAGAAAGACCTCAAATCAATAACCCAACTTCCATCAGAAGGAGCCAGAAGAAAGGAGAGCAAACTGACCCTGAGCCAGAGAAGGAAGGGGACAGAACGACCGGAGCAGCAGCACAAGAGCAGCGCCGGAAGTCGGCTCCTCGAGAAGGTGGACGGACAAGCCTTTAGCCAGACCGACTAAGAAGAAAAGAGATACTATTTCACTGTCTGTACAACTTGCACAGAAACCCGTAACCTGTCATTGAGCTCCAGGTAATGCTAATCATGCAAAAATCCTTGGGGCGATGGGGACTGGGGTCTGTTACTTATTTCAGGATGCATAAACTAGAAGACGGGCTGATGAAGGGATAGCCAGACAGACGGGCAGGTTGGCACGCGATGGTGCAGTACCGCAGCTGGGTCCTGGATGTTTGCTACAACATGCTCTCAATGCTTCTGTTTGAAACACCTCACAAAAACATTTGGAGGCGTGACTGTTAACATATCACCCGCCCGAGGTACCTTCCCGGCTCCAGAATGTGCTTCCTGCGCTGGGTATTTGCTCCTTCTACTCCTTCTACACCCACCCTGAGGGCCCACAACCACGGACCAGTCGCTGCTCGAGGTGCTAGAGCCACACCAGGAAAACAGAACCAGGCTCTGTGCTCCGGGAGGTTGGGATGCAGTGAGCAGAGAGACACACGGACAGGACCAATCACGCTGGGTCCCGGGGTAGCTGGCAGATGACTAGAACCTGTCTACTTGGACATTTCAGCAGAGCAGGGACGCTGTGTGTCTGGCAGTTCAGCTCTCCTAGGAGCCCCTCCCTGGCCGCTCCTGGAGCCTCCCCCACCCCTCGAGCGGATGTGGTGTCACAGAGAACAACCCTTTCGCTGCTACGGGACGTGCAGCAGGTGCCCCAGAGGACATCGACATGACTACTATTAAGGGAGGGGGAGGGGGTGCAGAGGGAACGTTTAGAGAAGCATTGTGTCAGAGGTGAGGTCTGGTCTCTAAGCCCGTGGTGTGGCTGGGAGGGCTGGGTGCCGGGGGAGGCATGTGGTCGCCGGTGTCTTACACCACGTGGGACAGAGGCCCAGACGCTGCGTCGCCAAGCCAAGGGACCCTGCAGGCCTTGTTGGAGCGTGAGTGCCAAGGTGGCCACAACTCTAGTGGGGACGTCTTGCGGGACAGGGGTCTGAGCCTGGCCCGCCCGTCACAGGGGACACTGCAGGAGCGGGCCAAATGTGCCCCCACTCCAAGACGCACACGGGCCAGAATGAGTACCAGGGTGATAGTCTGGAGGGGAGAGCCTGTCTCGAGGCCCAGTCTGGAGCCTCTGAGGAGTCCCTGGGTGGACGCCAGCGGCCTTGGGTGCCTGCTTCATTAGGGTCTTCCTGGTGCCGCCCTGTATTAATGCAGTCTGCCTTAATAGACCACCCGTAGGAACAATGGCCTTTCAGAACGTATTGCCTGTCAAAGTAAATGAATTCAACGGAGCGTCAGGGGCCTCAGCAGCTGCCTGCCTGACGTGTGAGGGGTGGGGGCTCCTGCCCAGCCCGTGGGAGTGCGCGGCGCCAGCCAGGGCTAGATTGCGTGGGGCCGCGGTCAGTGTTTGCGAGCAAGGCTTTGTGCCGGTGCACGTTTTCTCTTGTGGGTGGACTCTCTCCACTTACCTGCGTTGGAAGGCTTCATAACTCCACGTCTGAGGAGTATGGTTTGAGGGGAGCCCAGAAGGTGCCCCCCTGCAGCAGGAGCAAGGACAGGAAATGAGTGCTCCCCAGGCCAGAAGAAAGAACGCATAGCTGTTGGGAAGTCACCCTGTGCAGACGGTCCATGCAAGTGAGCAGTGAGCCCGTCCCGTGCCAGGTCAGCGGCAGTGATATTGTGGATGGACCCACTGGCATGGGAGCTCAGAGATGGCACCGTCCACACACTCAGGGCCCTGCTGATGGACTTCGGTAGATGGAGGCCTGAGCAGGGTGGACATGTCAGGACGGGAAGCCGCCCGAAGGGGTGTCAGGACAGAGCCGCATGGAAGTCTCCTTGGGTGGGGGCCTGGAGGGGCCGAGGCTGAGACCACAGGGGGGCAGTTCGGAGGTCTGAGCTCTTCCTGCAGGGACCCATGGTCCACTGTCCTCCCGCCGGGGCTGGAGAAATGCATCATGGCTACCAGAGTTGAAGCTTAAAGACATGAAGCTCTGCTAACAGAAGACAGGTCCAGTGATAGAAACCGAGGAGGACACCCCAGCTCTTCCTGCAGAAAGAACAGGCCTGGTAAGAGTGCTCTCATCCAGCGGATCACTCGTCAGCGAGTAAGCAGCCCTAGAAACTCCTACAGGCATCTCAGAATCAAAGAAAAATGATACTTAAACAAAGTTTCTTTGGAAAGCAGAGGCCATTTTTAGAGTCCGTGCCACCTCCTCTCAAAATTTAGGAAGACACGGGCAACACTGAAGAGAGAGGGCGTCCGATGCCCTCAGGGGTGATGGCTAGAAAAAAGATTGTAATAAAAGCAAAATTAGAGAAATAAAGTGACTGTCAGGCACAAAAACAGTTTGATAAGGCAGAAAACCAAATCAAAGGTGTGCATCATAAACTAGGGAAGACAGGACAAGGAGGAGAAAATGGTGAGGTTTCATATGCACGGACGGCAAGGGAAGGAGCCTTGGAGTAAAAGAAACTCCATACGTATACGAAAGAGTCTTCACAAAAGAGACAACGTGAAAATTAAAAACTAGCAGCAGTCAAGGATTCACGTGGGATAAAAAAAAAAAAATCTATCCAGAGGGAGAGAAAACCTGAATTTGTAGGGTTTTCTGAATATCATACAATTAAATAAAAGTTATCACCTACCTATAAATGGGGACATTTAAAAAATTCAAATATGAAGAAAGCCACAAAAGAAGGAAAAACATCTTTCTGACTCAGATTTCTCCTCCACTGTAGTGAATTGAAGAAAATGGCAGCTTATTGATTTGAGAGAGCTCTTTATATTTAAGGTTAACTACAACCTGGCATATATGTTGCCAATATTTTCCTCATTTGCTTATTGTCTTTCAGGTGTGCTCTTTTTGGTCACTAAAATTTTAATTTTTTATGTAGTCATAATCTCTTCCTTTAGTGTTATATTCTGAAATATCTTTAACAATGGGTAGTAGATTTAAAATATTCACCATATTCATTTTTGGGTTATTTGTGGCTTCTTTAATTTTTTAAATTACATTAAATGAATATACTCTTATGGTAAAAAATACAAACAATATGGAAACTCACCTTTCCTCTTCATGCTGGACTCGGCCCTTTGCCTTCGAAAGCACCACGAGCGAAAGCACCAGCTACTTAGCTCGCATTCCGTCAGAGCTCCTTCCGCGTGCTGACGCACACACGTCTGGGCGTGCACAGGATCGCTGGGCGTGCGCACGAGTGTGCTTCTACAGGATGGAGTCCTGCTGTATGCACTGTGCCATGATTAGCAGTTTTACTTAACCCTGCCTCCTGGGCCGTTTCCGCGTCCATGCACACCCATCTACCGTATTCACCGTAGTTTGTGCGCTGCGTTTCAGGGCGTAAGTGGCTAGAGTTTGTTCTCCCGCCTCCTGACTGCTGTGTATCTGTTCACTTTAAAAAAAAAAATTTTTTTTTTTGTTAATGTTCGTTTATTTTGAGGGAGAAAGAGAGTGTGTGAGTTAGGGAAGGGGCAGAGAGTGAGGGAGACACAGAATCTGAAGCAGCTCCAGGCCCTGAGCCGTGAGCACAGAGCCCGACGCGGGGCTCGAACCCACGAACCGTGAGATCATGACCTGAGCCGAAGTCGGACTCAACCGACTGAGCCCCCCAGGCGCCCCTTGCATGGTTTCCTGTACCTATTGCCTGTGTATATCCCTTGTCCATTTACTTTTTTATTTTTACTTTTTATACTTTGTCCATTTTAAATTAATGTTTGTCTTCGACGCATTGCTTTTTGGGATATGTTTTTGCTATTTATACTTCGTCTATTATTTAAGCTGCAAACATTTTCTCGCAGTTTGTCACTTACTTTTTCATATTAGTGGATTTCATTACATTGAACTCTCAAAATTCCATGTGATCTAAACTTTCCAGTCTTTTCCTTTATGGTTTAGGGAATCGAGACGGACGTCTTCATTCGCACGTGCACGACGTTCCCTTCTGGTCTTTGGTGGGCTCCTCTCTCACCTTGCATTACCTTCCGTGCCTAGAATATGCAGAGATGCACGGAGCTATTCCGCGTGGACGGCCTCTGCTACGAGGGTGTCCGCTCAAGGATCCTTTATCGACTGTTTCGAGATATTCATTTTTGTCCTTTATTAAATTTCATATATACCAGGGATTTGGTCCACTGACATATTTGTTTATGACTGTGCCAATACACATGTTTTATGTAACCGATAATACATCAGTATGTGTGAACACATATATAAACACATATACACACATAATTTATGTGGGACTATAGATATATGAGAATCTGTGTGTGTTCTGTGTGCATATGTGCGTATGTACACAGTCTAAGTATATCTGTATGCCCGGAAAACAGATTGGAGGAACATAATCATGGTTTTCTGGGAAGTGATGATCATGTGTAATATAAATATAACGTGATCATGTATACTTCTATACCTATCCGCGTCTACTATACAAATGTACACCCTCACACCTGGCAAAGAAGTCTCTTTAGATCACGTGTGCTTCATCCGTCCTCCCCACGGCCTCCCCTCAGGGAGGCTGGCCCGAGGGATCAGGCTGGGACCTCAGACTCAGTTATGACCAGGAGACAGCGGAGTGGGGAGGGGCAGCCAGGAGACCCCAGGAAGGATTCCCTCACTTTTCAGAAGCATCAGATACAATGTGAGCCTTAATAGGATAACTCGAATGGATTGTATACACTTCAAATATATTTCAATCTGTGAGTTTATAAAAATACAAAAAAAAAAACAAACCCATCCTAAGTGGTCAATGTTGGCCGCTACTGGAGAACCATCTCATTATTCTCAATGGTGGTAAATAAGCCAAAGAATGAAGCCTTTATCTTCCCTTTCCTATGCAAACTTTCCCTCGGGGCAACCACATTGTCATGATGGGGCAGTTTGTCTTTGTGGAAATGCGCCAGCTGATAAAGAAAGAATGATAAAGTCAGAGAGTGGGGTCTTCTCGCGCCTAAGGAAGGAGAGTCCAGGCACTGACCACCAATGGCTGGTTGCTCACCTGGGGGTGGGGGCAGGGACTAGAAGCCAGGTGTCTCTGGACGGAGGTGGGGCCACATCCCCGCCAACACCTGCCGGAGCCTTTGGATCTAAGTTCAGGGACAACAGGGGACAGACGAACAAGTTGAAGGACACCTTGAGTGTAATGGGCAAAAATCAGCGATCCCAGCATAGAGCCCGACAGAAATAATAGAGGAAGATCCGTTTCTTATTTGATTCTCCCCCAGCTTTTATGCAGGAGAAAACTGAGGTTTACAGAAGTTAGGGCTACTGGAGGTTGGTGACCTAGAAGTGGCCAAACCCAGAACCAGCCCTCTCGAGACTCCGTGTGCAGGGGTGGCTGTCGTTGGGCCCCGAAGAGCCTGCTTAGGTGGACACTGCCGAGGTCGGGTCCACACCCACCGTGGAGGTCATTGTCACGATTACCCCAAATCTCCAGGGTAGGTGAAACAAGGCAGACAGGATTGTGTGTTTGTCGTGCTCCGGACCCTCATACGCCCCGAGGCACTCACTGTCCCCGCAGACCTGGAGAATTTAAGGAACTTTCTCAAGTCTCTCCCTTAGGGGCCACAACTGAATCTCCTCAACCCTCCAGAGAAGGCCTTGCGTCCTGTCCACTGCACGTAGGGTGTGTGTGTGAGTGTGTGTGTGTGTGAGTGTGAGTGTGTATGTGTGTGCATGTATATGTGCGTGTGTGTGCGTTGCGTGCGCATGTGTGTATGTGTGTGCGTGTGTGCGAGCGAGAGTGTGCGTGTGTGTATGTGCGCGCATGTGCGCGCATGTGTATGTGCATGTGCATGCGTGTGTGTGCATGTGAGTGTCTGTGTGTGTGTGTGTGTGTGTAAAACTGCCCCGTTCTTGCCTAAAAAGATCAGGAAACAGCAAGCATCAGCCAGAGAGCCCCGCGCCTGAACCTTCGATTCACTGATACAGCCATTCCTTCAACTATGTTTACCGAGCACCGACTATGTGCCAGGCCCCGTCCTAAGCCTGAGGGACACAACAGAGGACACCGTTGTGGGGAGTGGTCAGCCTACTATGCCAGCTCATCTCGCTACCCCCCGGGGCTCTCCCTGCCACCCCTGGCCCCCAGAGGTCAGCTCCGGGAGCCCCGATGGACGAGGGGCAGAGATGGGAGCCCCTGTCACTCGGCACACTGGTCCTGCCCGCCAGAGCTCAGTCCTGGCCTCCGCCACGACACTAACGCTGCTACACGCTTCAGTTCACTTTTGTTGCATTTTATCGGCTCTGCCTCAGTTACTCAGGAGCGACGACCCTAAGTTTGCCCCAGATGCAAGAATTTTCGAAAAAGCCAATGCAACCCTACGGCACCATGTTGCCTTCAGCTGTATAAATGCTCCGTGGAAAACAGAGATCGACCAAGTGCCAGGAAACAGAACACGGAGGCATGGAAGCTGGATCGTGGGCACGGCTCAGCTCCGCGGGTAAGGAGGGGGCGGCTGGCACACCTGGCTCCCCACTCCCCCTAGACGTCTGCTCTGAATTCCCCTGCTTCCGTCCTGATGGGGGAATTGACCTCATTTGTCCCTTTGAGGTCTGAGAACTCACGTGGAGGCCAGCTCCGTCCTGATTCTCAGTCCGCTGACATCCGACATCATTGTCATTGTGGGACCAGGGCCTGCGGGTGGCCGGCACACGGTGCCAGCAGATGTGGACCAGGGGGCTGACAAGAGCCCACAGGCAGAACCTGAGCCCGACTCCTCCTCATGCTTCAGAATGAGAGCCAGTTACCCAGCCCAGACCTGAACAGCCCTGCCTGTGGGCCCCCCAGGGGCTGCAGGGGCGTGAAGACAGCCCCCCAGGGCCTGAGTCTCCACTCTGGCAAAGCCGGGCTGCCGTGCCCGGGGCTCACGAGAAGCCTCTGTGCACGTGCCCTGCAGGGAAGGCCCTTCCTCCCAGCCAGGCGGCTGCTTGGGCCTGAGAGCCACCGAAGCATCTCCCCATCTTCCTGCTCTGCAGGATGGGACCCCAGGTCCTCAGGGGAAGCTGGGATCCCAGGAGAGCCGCCACCCCGACCAAGCTTGAGCTCCGCCCTGGGGAGCTGGAGCCGTGAGAAGCTTGTCCAGAGAGATGATGGGTCTACAGGGGCCCCGCATCCCCGAGAGCTCAGAGGGGGCACTGCCCGGGGCTGGGTGCCGGGATGGCACTGTCGAGCAGGGATTTGGGGAGCAAGCAGGCTTCTCTCCCCGGAAAGCACACGGACGGGTTTCTCCAGCCCCAGGCTCCATTTCAACGGCAACGAAAACCAAGTCTCCCCACCACCTTGGGAGGCCTGGGGAGCTAGAACGCGGGTCCTGAACGAGAACTCCAGCATCTCAGAACCGCAGCCGGCGCTGAGCTCTGGGCTGGCGAGCCGTCCGACTGCGCACGGCTTGCGCCCCTGCTCTCAGCACCACGGACAGCAGCCGGCCTGAGGACCGCGCTCCGGGCCGCCAAGGTGTGAGGCTGTCCTCGGGCCCTGCAGGGATGACCAGGGGAGGGGCTCTGGGGACCCACTGGGGGGACGGCCCTCCAGCCCCCGGCCTTCCTCATCGCCACCTGCAGACGGTCCCGAGCCACCGGTTCCTGTGCCCTGCAGGCCCTCCCAGCTCCCACCTGGGCACCACCCTGCCTCCCATCTCTGCTGCCACTTCCTCTGCTCTCCTTCCCGCTGCCCCACTGCGTGCTGTGGGATGGGACCTTCGGACCCAGCCCGGCATGGTTCCCGTAAGCCCCTCACTCACCAGCTCCCATCCTTCTGCACCAGGCAGGTCGTCCACTCTCCCGGGAGCCCCGCCCATCCCAGCCATAGCTCTGCCTTGTGGCTCAGGCATTTGCAGGCACGATGGAAAAGTCATGGACTGCCCAACCCCCACGGACACCTGGAGCCTGGGGGGGACCCCAGGGCCTGGCCTCCTCGGTGCAGCCTCCTTGGGCTGTGGGAAACGCGTGTGCCTGGCACCCACGAGCAAGGCCGTCTTCCCTCACGCCACCCTCGCTTTCCCCACACAGACACCAGACCCCTACACGCTCTGGAGCTGGCCCGAAGACACCGGTTGTTTCCATCTGGTCTCAGGTCTCTGCATTTTACAAACAAGACCTGATGCCAGGAGACAGCGTGAGCTGCCCAAGGCTTTTCCCAGGGAGAGGGTCCTGGGGACACAGCCACCACTCCAATGTGGCCGTGTCTGCCGGGTGGGTGTGCGAGGGTCTGGCACTGCACCCCTGCAGGTCCCGGGATGCTCTCCATGAGCCTCCAAGGCCCCCTGCAGACATTGTTGTCCTCCCCATGTCCCTCCCCCAGGGGATCTTTGTGAGGACCTGGGCAGGAGACGGGGGTCGGCCCAGCCCAGCTCAGCCCTAGAACGGAGGTGGCGCGCTCGGATTCACCAGGGAGTGGATCCACGCACATCTGCTGGGCCCGGGGACACGGGCCTCCTTCTGCATCTTCAGGACACTCACTGGTGCTGGGCTTTCCTTGTCGAAAGCATTTCACACGTGACCCCAGTTCATGCTCGCCGCAGCCATAGACGAGGTTGTGTTCCGGACTAGGGACACGGGCTCGGGGAGGCCATGAACCCTCACGACGGCCTGCCATGCTCCCAACCGTCACGGCTGAAATGTGGCCACGGTACGGGGACAGCCGCCACGGGATCCCCAGCTGGGCCCCCGGGGAGGCTGGGTGTCCCTGGCCTCCCAGGCCTGTGGGGGACGTCACCTCGGGGGACCCAGGCCAGACAGCAGGGGGTCCGCCGGGCCCACTGAGCGGGATGTCAGGTGCATTTTGTGTGGGGAGGGGTCTCTGCAGGCAGCGGGGGAGGCTGGTCCCTGCACGACCACCTTGTTGAGAGCTCGAAGAAGCGCCAGCATATCCGGGGCCCAACCTCGCCCATCCTGACCCCAGGCCATCTGCACAGTCAGCGTGCGCCTTGTGGAGTGTGGGCAGAAGGGAATGGAGGGCGTGACGTCCCTCAGCTTGGCAGCAGGACAGACCGCGGTGGCCGAGCCGAGGGCCACGGCTCCCAGCAGCCCGGGAGGTGGTAAGGAAGCCTCCGGAGAAAGCGGGAGCTTTGGCTCCATCGGGAGAGCGGGCTGCTAAGACAGTGGGGCCACCCACCCCCAGCCCGATGGGGTCTGTGGGCTGCTGGAGAGCCCACCGCCCACCCAGCTCCCCGGAGACCGTGCCGACCCCTGGTCTCCACGCCGCGGGAGTGATGCTTGGGAAGCTGCCTGCTTTGAGCAGCTCCTGAGTCAAGTGGCTGAGGGTGGACGGAAGCTTGCTGTCTGCCTGGTGAGAGCAGTGAACACCATCCGGGCATTGGCAGAAAAAATAGCAAAAGCCCCCAGTGAGTTTCAAACACTGAATCCTACACGTCATGAACAGAGCGGGAGATGGAAAGACTCAAGAGACAAAGGCACCGATGGCCTGTGTGCGTGTTTCCCCACAGGCAGGCCGAGGAGTGGGACGCCCGGAGAACGGACCTAACAGCGGCAGGGCCGGCCAGAGGTTTGGCAGGAGCCCCCGCGGTCCTCGGGGGTCCTTTGGGCTGGGAAGTTCGCAGTCCTGCTCAGCCCATCCTGCTGGGTGAGTTTGGGCATGTTGCGGCACCTCTCTGGGCCTCTGGACCCCAAGGTGAAGGTTCGCTTAAGAATTCAGCCCCTTCAAGGTGGGGCCGGGCCTAGAAAAGGCAGGTGTCACCCAAATTCTCTGAACGCGGTGCAGCAGCCCGAACGGTGTGGCTGGTCCAGGCCCCACGCGGCCTCACCCTGTGTGTAGCCACGGCCGGAGCATTATCCTCAGAGTTTCCAAGTTGGCCCTCACCCGTCCAGACCAGATGCACCCTTGCTCCACTGTGACCATCACTGTATCCCCCTCCGTCTGGAGGCCTCAGCCAACTGCGTCCCATTTTCTGGGGAGCCTTCTCTGCAGTAACGAACACCCACCCGGTGACCCCCGAGTGACCCTCAGCTCCCCGGGAGCATCAGTGTCGTGTGTGAAGACAGCGAGTGGGCCAAGTGGTCCCCGGGGCCGTCCACGCCCCAGCGTGCCCCCGACACACATCCCTGAAGTGTCCTGCTACCACTTCGGGGACACAAGCCAACGTGCCACGTGCTTACACGGAACACACGCAGGAGGGGAATCTGCCACCAGCACGTCTCTGCAGTTCGGGGTTAGTGAGCATCTCTGCTTCCTCAGAGCCATCTCTCTGCCCCCTCCTGCCCATGGATGAAGGCTGTTGGCTGTGAACAGACAGCCTTGTGAGAATGGCACCCCTGACTGTTGGTTTGAGCCCAGTGTCCTTCTGTGAGTTCTCTGTCTCCCGCTCAGCGGAGGGCTCTGCGCCTTCTGTACCTTCCGATCTCGGTTCCGCAGTGTCGATGGGCGGCAGATACCCCCCCACACATTGCTGGTAACGGTCCTCCAGGGCTTTGCAGGGTCGGGAGGAGCAGCCTCCCTGTCCTGGCGGTGCTGGTATCTGCTTGCAGACCCCCCGCCTGTCTGGGCCGGGAGCAAGGATGCCATCAATCGTCAGTGACCTCATCCCCTACTTGATAAAATATGCATTATTCCTCTTTCCCTTCTCAGGCCTCTTGAGGGGCCCATGGCGGTTTGCTGCTTATTCAAGCCAAGCAGGAGACGGGGGTGGGGCAGCCAGCAGCGCCAAAACCCCACTCTCTGCCCCGGCCCTTGACCTGCTGACCCCTCCCAGCCTCCGGTCTAGCCCCTCCAGGGTCTTCCCAGTCACCCCTCTGAGTCACTGTCCCGTCAGGATCCGCTGCTGTCCCATCAGGATCCGCTGCTGTCCCCTGTCTGTCACTTCTCACTGCCACCACGTGGGTGCACATTTGGTTTGCTGCGCCCCTGTTGCCTTTCTGCACCCACGCACGCTCAGCCCCTTGTAAGTGCGCGACGATGCTTGTTGAATGAACTGGCCCGTGAAGGAACCAGGCAGCGGGCCAGGTGCTTGACATACACTGTTTAATGTGCCTCAACATTTCTAAAATAAGTTTAATTGTCACCATTTTATAGCTAAAAAATTAGGTTCAGAGAAATTAATGCCCCAAAGCCGGAATTTCAAATCTAAATATTGGTCTGTATGAGGCATGTTATCCCCAGACCCCTAGATGTAGCCCAGGAAGGAACGTTGCTTAGGTGTCGACCTTGGTCAGCGTAAGGAGCAAATTTCCAGTGGTCAGGCCAGGACGTGATCTTCAGGTCGGGAGCAACTACTCCCTTTCATTAAATCCCAGGACACCTGGCCTGTGCTGCTCTTTGGCCTTTCCTAGTACAGTTCCTTCCATCATCTGTGACTGTTTCCTGACCTCCTCGCAGTCTTGGCTCCTGGGGGCAGAGGCCACATCTGAGTTGTGCTCATAATACTCAGGCAGAAGGATTTTCTCCACCCTATACAATTCTGTATTGAGATAATCGAATGTGTCACATTACTGTAGGAATTACTTGTTGGCATGTCTGTCTCCCTACTAGAGTGTGAGCTCCTGGTGATCAGAAGTCATGTCTTAGTCACCTGTTTCTTCTGAATCCAGCATAGACATAGCCCGAAATAAGGGCTCTGTAAATGCTGGGTGTATGAATGATGGGTGGATGGATGAATGGATGGACAGTTGGATGAGTAGAGGAGTGATGGGTGGTGGGGGGATAGAGGGATATATGGATAGATGGATGGATGATTGGTAGGTGGGTAGATGGATGGATGGAAGGAAGGATGGATGGATGGATGGGTGGATGGATGGGTGGATGGATGGATGGGTGGATGGAAGGAGGGATGGATGGATGGATAGATGGGTGGATGGAAGTCAGGCACGCTCATGTGTTTATGATTATGCTCTTTTCTCAGGGTTTTTTTTAAATTAATGTTTATTTATTTTTGAAGTAGAGAGAGACAGAGTGTGATCGGGGGAGGGTCAGAAGAGAGGGAGACACAAAATTTGAAGGGCTCCAGGCTCTGAGCTGTCAGCACAGAGCCCAACGCAGGGCTCGAATTCACGAGCTGTGAGATCATGACCTGAGCTGAAGTCAGATGCTTAACCGACTGAGCCACCCAGGTGTCCCTCGAGGGCTTTTTAAATTTTTTTTGAGAGATACTTGGGGATCCAAGTATCAATGAACATAGCTAATTGCCATCATCAGTAAGGAGAGAATCTTTCCCAGCTGGGGTCAGAGACATGTGACAGCAGAAGGTCCGAGGAGATGCAATGTTATCTTCAAGATGGAGAAAAGGGGCCACAAGCCAAAAGGTGTGGCAGGTTCTAGAAGCTAGAGAAGAGAAGGCGTGAATTTGCCTCTGGAGTCTCCACAAAGAACGTATCCCTGCAGACACCTTGATTTTGGTCCCGTGAGATCCATGTGGGACTTCTGACAAACAGAACTTTGAGATAGTAAATGTGTGCCGTGCTTGCCACTAAGTTTGTGATTATATGTTACAGCAGAAAAAAAGCTAATATAGGGGTTTGCTATTCGAGAAGCAGGTGAAGTGTTCAGGGGGCGTCTCTTCCTCGACCCCCCAAAGAACAGGCCGTCTCCTCCAAAGGACATTTCTAGACTCGTGATCACCAACACCAGAAAGGGAGTGAGCTTCCATCCCTGGGTCTGCTTTTCCCATGGATGCAGACACCGTGCCTCCAAAGGACTCTAACGTGCCCTGCGGTTCATCGAGCCCCATCACCTTCCCACGAAGCAGGGCCGTGTGGCCCAAGAGCAAGGCTGTTGAGTCCCTCCATGGCCCAGGAAGGGGGGGCCCCCTGCAGCTGAGACTCACTCCAGGACATGTCACCAGCCAGAGGCCATGGGGCTTCCTTTGGTGGGCTCTACCCTGATTGATCCAAGTATAAGTGGTCAATTGAACACGTGCTATTACATGAACCCGTGGGTGTGGTTTCCAGGACCCCAGGGACTCCCTCGATCATCTGCCTGGCTGAAAACATGGGCCCCCAGGCCAGCCCTCAGAGGCAGCTGATGCTTCTAGAAGTCCATTCCCTCGGAGGCTGCACAGTGGACACGTGCTCCGGGGCCAGAAGTCCCAAATCAGCATGTTGGCAGGGCTGTTTTCTGCTGAGACTGCGAGGGAGAATGTTCCAGGCCTCTCTCCAGCTTCTGGTGGCCGTGGATACTCCTTGGCCTTCCTTGGTTTGTGGGCCTATCACCCAGGCCTCTGCTCCAACCTCACTCGTCGTTCACTCTGTGTGTGTATCTGTTTTGGGTCCAAATTTCCCCTTTTTATAAGGACAAGGTCATGTGGGATTAGGGCCCACCCTAATGACCTCCTCTTGACTTGGTCGCCAGGAAAGACCTTGTTCCCAAATAAGGTCCCCTTCACAGGTACTGGGGTTAGGACTTCACCAGCCACTGGGGACACAATTCAGCCTGTGACAGTGTCCGATCTCCCTCCGCCTGGCTCTCCTGTGTTATTATACAGATCACCGAGCTCAGGGCCCGCCTGGGCAATCCAAATGATGATCTCATCTCAAGATTCCTAACTACATCGGCAAAGACCCTTTTTCCAAATAAGGGCCCACTCGTGGGCTCCAGGGAGTAGGACTTAAGCATATCTTTGGGGGCCGCTACTCACCCCAGGACACCCCTGGTCAGTGGGGCAGGAACTTGCCAGTTTCCCTCCCTGCAAGGGCAAGGACTTGGTTTTCTCACTGAAGCCAAACGCACAGTCTGTCCCTGACACAGTGAACCTGACTGAATGCACACTGTGTCCCTTCAGTGAGCCCCTGTCAATGGGCTTTGCCCATTTTTCTATTGGACTTTCCATCTTTTTAAAGTTGATTCAGGGGCGCCTGGGCGGCTCAATCGGTTAAGGGTCTGACTTCAGCTCAGGTCATGATCTCACAGTTTATGAGTTTGAGCCTCGCATCAGGCTCTGCGCTGGCAGTTCAGAGCCTGCTTGGGATTCTGTCTCCCTCTCTCTCTGCCCCTTCCCCACTTGCTCTCTCTCTCTCTCTCTCTCTCTCTGTCTCTCAAAATAAATAAATAAACTTAAATAACTTAAAAAGTAAAGTTGATAAACTTAAAAAAATAAGATTGATTTATGGTAATTCTACTTTTATTTTTTTGAGGACCCTCCACGCTGTTCTCCAGAGCGGCTGCACCAGTTTGCATTCCCACCAACAGTGCCAGAATGTTCCACCCTCTCTGCATCCTCACCAACACCTGATGTTTCCCACTTTGCTGATTTTAGCTATTCTGACAGGTGTGAGGTGGTCTTGTGGTTTGGATCTGCATTTCCCTGACGATGAGTGAGGTTGAGCATCTCTTCATGTGTGTGTTGGCCACTGGATGTCTTCTTTGGAGAAATGTCTGTTCATGCCTTCTGCCCATTTTAAATTGGATTCTTTGGTTTGGGGGTGTTGAATTGTATCAGTTCATTGTATATTTTGGATACTAACCCTTTATGTCATTTGCAAATAACCTCTCCCAATCCGTAGGTTGTCTAAGTTTTGTTGACTGTTTCCTTCACTATGCAGAGGCTTGTTATTTTTATGTAGTCCCAGTAGTTTATTTTTGGCTTTCTTCTCCTTGCCTCAGGAGACACATGTAGGAAACGTGTCTATGGCCAATGTCGGAGAAATCACCACCTGTGCCCTCTTCTAGGATTTGATGGTTTCATGTTTAGATCTTTAATCCATTTCGAGTTTATTTTCGTGTATGATATAAGAAAGTGGTCCAGTTTCTTTTTTTTTTATATATATGATTCAGTAATTCTATTACTGGGGAAGAGCCCAAAGAATATGAAAACACAAATTCAAAAGGATATGTGCACCTCCGTGCCCTACAGCGTTATTTACAATAGCAAGTTGTGGACGCCGCCCGAATGTCCACCGACGGATGTATGGATAAAGAAGTGGTGTACACACACACAGACTCACACAAACACAGACACACACACACAGACACAGACATACACAGACACACGGACTCACACACACAGACATACACAGACACACGGACTCACACACAGACACACAGACACATACAGACACACACAGACTCATACACACACACACAGACTCACACACACAGACACACACACAGACACACACAGACTCACACACACAGATACACAGACAGACACACACACAGACTCACACAGACACACAGACTCACACACAGACTCACACAAACACAGACTCACACACACAGACACACAGACTCACACACACAGACTCATACACAGACACACACACAGACTCACACACACAGACACACAGACTCACACACACAGACACACACAGACACACACAGACTTACACACACAGACACACACACAGACTCAGACACATATACACACTGGAATATTACTCAGCCATAAAAAAAGAGATCTTGTCATTTGCAACAACATGGAGGGATCCAGAGAGCACAATGCCAAGTGAAATGAGTCAGAGAAGGACAAACACCGTATGATCTCACTCATATATGGAACTTAAGAAACAAAACAAAGAAAAAAAAGAGATAAACAAAACTCTCCAGACTCTTCAAAAAAAAGTTTACATTCATTTATATTTGAGAGTCAGAGAGAGACGGAGCACGAGCAGGGGAGGGGCAGAGAGAGAGGGAGACACAGAATCGGAAGCAGCTCCAGGCTCCGAGCCGTCAGCACAGAGCCGGACGCGGGGGCTCGAACGCACGGACGATGAGATCCTGACCTGAGCCGAAGTCGGACGCTCAACCGACTGAGCCACCCAGGCGTCCCTCCAGACTCTTCAATACGGAGAACAAACTGGCGGTTGCCAGAGGGGAGGTGGGGCGATGGGTGAGCCAGATGCAGGGAAGAAGGGCGCTCCCTTCATGATGAGAAACGTGCGGAGTTGTCGAATCATTGTATTGAACGCCTGAAACTGATAGAACTGTACGTTCACGACACATCGATAAAAAAATAAAGTTGATTTAGGGCTGTTTCTTGCAAAAGAGAAAATGGGGGAAAGAATGAAATAGAATTTGTGGGCATTCGGGAGGATCCTCGAGCCGTCTGGCAATGACCGGAAGGGTTTTCCGCGAGGGCAGCGCCGGCCGGGGGCAGCTGGGGGACAAGCCAGAAACACGCCGGTCGCTGCTAACAACGGGCAGCGTCGGTGCCCCTCGGGGTGTCCGCCGGGAAACTGCTCGGGTCCCTCAGCGGAGCTCCTGCTGGGCCTCAGGGCCCTCTCCCCTCATCCTCAGGACTCAGGGCAGCGGCAGGACGCCGGGCCTGGGACCGCCACACCAGCCCCCCTGCCGCCCCGGTGCCCGGCCCGAGTCTGCGGCCCCCGCTCCGCCCTGAGCGCGGCAGACGTGCTCCCGTCACCTGCAAGGCTGGACGACACTGGGTGGCTCCATCCCTGCGATCCCGTCTGCCTTCCTCGGGCGGCCCGGGGCGGGTCCTGGGCCCAGACGGCACAGCCCCCTCCCCATCTCTGAGTCAGTGGGGTCTCCGCAGGGGAGCCAAGGCCGTCTTCCTCCCAGGGAAGCACAAAGCCAGGGACAGGGCCGTGCTGCGCTCACACGCCACCCGCTTGGCAATGGCGCCGTGGAGATGGCGCTGTGTCTACGGAGGGGCCCTGCCCATCCTGCACCCGCAGCTCGCTTGTCCCGCCCTGAGCAGGGACGCGGGACTGGGACCCTCGCCGGCCTGGAGGCTGGGCTTCTGCCCTCGGGCTCATTTCAGAGATTCACCCCAGCCCCTCTCCCCCCAACCCCTGCCCCCAGACTCGACGGGCCTCCGAAAACCCTGCTCTTCACACAGGTGCTCACGTCTCCGGGGAGACCCGACTTTCCATCCCGCCAACACCGCATCGTCTGAAAGCAGAGCGCGCTCCTGTCCACAGGGCCCCTCGAAACTGGAACAGCTGCTATTTTTAACACAAAACCACTTCCTGTTGCCATGACAACCTGATTCTAAAATTAGAAACGCCACACAGGGAGGGGTGGAAAGAGCTGCTCCAATGGCCTCAATCGGTTCCCGAGACGGGACTGGCCTGTGGCGCCTCCCCGCGTGCCCTCGCCGCGGCACTCAGGCCCTGCCCACCCCCGGGATGGACACGCCGACGGGGGCCTGGGGTGATGTCCGCGTCTCCGTGTGGCACGTGGCTGCCTCCCTCCTTCCTCGGCCTTCTGGATTCCTCCTCAGCGAACCTTCCCCTTCCTCCGTGGGAGTCCTGAACCCACCCCTTACCAAGGTCACCCGGAGGGTCCCCCGCCAGCCTCCACCCACAGCACCACCATGGCCCGGAGGAAAAGCCCGAGAAGGCCAAGCTCTGCTCTGCACCTGACCTCTGCCCTCCCATGACCTCTGCCCTCCCATGACCTCTGCCCTCCCCATTGCCTACTTGGGTGAGGCTCGGAAAATCTCCACCCACAATTACTGCTCGTCCAGCTGTTTTAAATATCATACAGTAACATCGCGTGTGTGTGTGTGTGTGTGTGTGTGTGTACAGTTGTGTAGATTTCAACAGACGCACGCACAGGTCTGCGTAACCACCATCACAGTCACGATACGGACGCCACCCCATTCCATCGCCCCATAGAAGCGCCTCCTTCACGGCCACACCCTCGTCCCCCACGGACCCCTGGGGACCGCCGGCCGCGCCATCACCACAGCGGTGTCCTTCTGAGAATCCCACAGTGTGGAGCGTTTTGAAACAGGCCTCCTTCACGTAGCCTAAGGCCTCCGGGTCCCTCCGGGGGTCGTGTATCAGCGGTCAGCTCCCTTTATCGCCGAGCTGTGTCCCGGCATACGGATGCGCCCCGTTTGCCTAACCATTGGACTAGGCGAGGACGTTGGGACTTCCTGTTTTTAGTGGTAACGAACGGAACCGTTAGGAGCCTCCGCGCCCAAGTAGTGAACATGGTCGCCATTTATCCGGGGCAAATACCCCCGAGCGGGATTGCTGACTCGTCTGGTAAGTATGCGGTTAACTTTCTAAGCCACTGTCCACAGCGCCTGGGCCATCTGGCACTCCGCCTGCGGGGTGTGACCTCTCGTCCCCTGCATCCTGGCCGGCACTGGTTACACCACACCCCCACTCGGACAGGTGTGTAAGGTCATGCTAATCGGCCCGTCACCAGTTTTTAAGGACCATGCTGGTCTCCTCCGGAATGACAGACCCTTTCATTTAACTAGTGCCCCATCCGCTAGTGGGTGGTAGTTTCGTATCATCTGTATAATTTTAGCTACGGGCTAAGGCCTGTGTTTTAGGGACCCGTCCAGGCTACTCAGCACACAGGACTGCTGTGCCCGTCATCGACTGCTGGAGAGGGCGGCCGGGATGACCCACAGCGACGACGCCAATGACAAGGAAGCTCAGGCTTCGCAAGCGTGTCTGCGTGGCGGGGTGTCGTCCAGCTCTGAGGGGGCGGGGTCACGGCCTCGCTCTTTCGCTGAGCAGGAAATGATATGTGATCGTATGTGATGTTACGTGAGCGAATGCAGAGGCCGTCGGAAAGTTCACAGCCAAAGACATGCAGAGAGAAAAGGGTAACAGGCAGGTAATCCTTGATGATGAACCACGTTATTCTTCTGGGTTTGTGATGCTTGTGGTATTTTATTTGCCAGCTTTTGAGGTATTATAACTGGTTGCAATTTTTTTCATTCTATAATGTTTATTTATTTATTCTGAGAAAACAAGCACGCACTTGTGAGCAGGGGAGGGGCAGAGAGAGAGAGAGAGAGAGAGAGAGAGGGAATCCCAAGCAGGCTCCACACCGTGAGCTCGAGTCCCATGTGGGGCTGGAACCCACCAACCCTGAGATCAGGACCTGAGTCAAAATCAGATGCTTAACCAACGGAGCCACCCAGGCACCCTCTTTATTTATTTTTTTAATGCTGTTTCTTTTCTTTCTTTTTCAATGTTTTAATTTTTTTAAGTTTATTTATTTCTTTCTGAAAGAGAGAGCATGAGCAGGGGAGGGGCAGAGAGAGGGGGAGAGAGAGTCCCAAGCAGGCTCGGAACGGAGCTTGATGTCAGGCTCAACCCCACGAACTGTGAGATCAAGACCTGAGCTAAAATCAAGAGTTGGACGCTTAACCGACTGAGCCACCCAGGTGCCCCAATTTTTTTTCTCACTCTAAATAAATCTTTACTTTTAGATCTAAATTTCTATCTGCAATTTTTCTTTTCCGTAAAGGCTCCCACGGTGGTCCCATCTTCAGGCCCCGCACAGCTGGGGAGCAAGATTCCTCTCCCCTGCTCCAGATGGAGAACGCGGGACCAGGAGGCAGACGATGGCAGGAGGGCCCAGCACGGCCCCTGGGCCATGTGGGTGGGGACAAGGCCCCAGGCCCACCTGCATGAGTGGGCAGCAGCAGGAAGTGGCTCCCGGCAGACCCGTTGGGGATAACGCCCCCCCCAGAGGGCCTGGGGGTGGTTCCTCGAGGTCCCCACAAACGTACCTTCACTTCATTTCGCTGCCTCCTGGGGGCACGTCGGCCAGCGCCGTGCATCAGGTCAGGGACAGAAGCACCGTGCGGCATTCCAGAGCCCACGTGCCAAACCAGTGAGTATCACAAGAGGGTCTCCTGGACACACCTTCCCTGTGTCCACCCTCTTCACGGTCACGGGTGCCACCGTCACGGCTGGGGCAGCAGATCCTGGCCAGGCTGTGAGGCCACAGGGCGATTATCCTAAGCTGAGGCTGCCTTTGTTTGGCATTCTCTGGCGCTTACCTGATTTACGGTCACCGGTCCCCAGAGCGGGGGCCTCACCTGCCTCCTACAGCACATTCTCAAGTGTCCACCTTGCACAACGCACAGGGGGCCCCTGGCCACAGCTGCCTGACGCTTCACAGCAAACCTGTACATTCCTAGTGCTTACAACAACGGCAACCGGACTGCGCTCACGAGCCTGGGATTCGGGTAGGGATGTGCGGGGCGGCATCTCCCGTGCCCTGGAAGCGGGGAGTGTGGGGTGAGCTGCAGGCCTGCTCACTCACACGCCGGGGCTGATGCTCCCGTGTGCAGGAACTTGGCTTAGCTGTCCATTGGCCTGGGCTTCCCCACAACATGGCGGCTGGGCGACGAGGTTGGGTGTCCAGGGAGAAAGCTCAGCCGAGGGGAGCCGCCTGGCCCTGGAAGTCACGCAGAATCACCTCCACAGCATTGCTCCTCAGGGAGGCGGCCATCAGATCTCACGTTTCAGGAACAGAAGAAGGAGACTCCACCACTCTGTGGGGCCTGGAACGTTCCGGAAGGACTGGTCCTTCTGCGGGGAAACACCGACCGGCCACGAGGCCTGTGTGTCGGTCTGGGCGCTCTCTGACCCCTCCCTGGGGGCTCTCAGAGCTGGCCGTGCACACAGGACACCCTCCGGGATGTGGGCTAGCGCCATCCAAGATCCCTTTCTCGGGGAGCGCCGGCCCTGGTGCTGCTCTGGCCCCCGAGGGCTGCAGCCTGGGCCAGTGTCCTTGGTCTCCGCAAGGGCGCACGACCCCCCCCCCCAGCTGACCGCTGGGAAAGCACGCAGTTCCCGATCGTTCCCCAGACACAGGGAGCGGCCTCGGGTGTTTGCAGGGTCACAACCCCCATGTCGCTGCTGCTCCAGATCCTTGCCATCCCGGAACCAGATTTACACGTGTCCTCGGTTCTTGTCCCCCTGACATGTCCTCCCCTGCCCCTCTCACGTGCCAGCCGGCGGTGAACAGGGCACTGCCCTGCTTGGAGCCGCAGGAGGGGCGCCGGCTCGGTAGAAGCAGAGATCTCATCCTCTCCAGACTCTGTGGGTTTGCTTCCGAAGCCCTGGGCCTGAGTCAGAGACCCTCCCCCCGGCACCCTGTTCACCGTTGGCTCACCCTCATGATGCCACCTGCCAGGTCGTAAGCTGCGCTCCAGAGAGGCCGGTGGCCAGCACTGAGTGGGCTGTGACCACAGTCAGTTAGGAAATCAGGCTCCGAGGAAATCAGGCGCCAAGGACCTGAACTCTACCAACATCCGTGTGAATCAGCTTGGAGGCAACGGTCCTGCGTCTTCCCATGAAACCGAAGCCTCTGCCGGCGGCTCAGCTACAGCCTCGGGGACCACAAGGGACAGAGGCTCCCAAGTGTGCCCGGATTTCTGTCTCTTTAGGTCACTAAGTTGGGGGTACTTTGTTTGCAGCAGTAGATAACTGCTGATTGCCGGGAACTGCACCCACCGATGGGGGGCGGGGCAGAGCCTCAGGAAGGAAGGCTTCCTGCTGACGCTTACGCCAAGGTGGGCAGTCGGGGAGCAGGAAGCAGTCCATGGCCGCACGCTGTGGGGACATGCTTGCTCCCGCACACCCCGTTCCCCATCATGGGCGGGTGGCTGCGGGTGGCTGCGGGTGTCTGTGGGTGTCTGTGGGTGTCTGTGGGTGGCTGCGGGTGTCTGTGGGTGTCTGTGGGTGTCTGTGGGTGGCTGCGGGTGGCTGCGGGTGTCTGTGCGTGTCTGTGGGTGGCTGCGGGTGGCTGCAGGTGTCTGTGGGTGTCTGTGGGTGTCTGTGGGTAGCTGCGGGTGGCTGCGGAGAGGGGCCTGGATCTCCTGAGTGGATTCTCATGTAGGAAGCAAATTGGGGCCGGTGGTGGGTGGTGCAGACCGTGTTCTCGGTGCGGGGGACGCAGCCCGTGGTCCCCGGCCCTTTCTCTGGCCCTGGCTGGGCGCCCGCGGTGGCCCTCGTGTGTGAGTGCACGCCAGCTGCTTGGCCCTTCTCACGGGGAAAGGCAGATCTTTCTCAGACGTGCCCGGCAAGCACCCGCTGCTTCTCATTGGTCAGCGCTGGGTCACTGGCAACTCAAGGCTGACTCCCCAGGGGGAGAAGGAAGCCCTCCTGGCTGATTGCCCCGCAGACGCCCCCACTGCACGGTTCGTCCCGTCGCACGCACCCCCTGTCTGCTGACATCTTACCCCTCCTCCAGGCAGCACACGTAGGCCCGGCCCCGACGCCCGAGTTCCAGTCAGTGCTCAGACCTGGACTGTGTTTGTGACGCCGGCCAGTCTCGTTTCTCCTCTGGGCTCTGCCTCCTCAGGGATAAAACCAGGCCGTGCGGGAGTCTGAGGTCCCTTCCAAGGTGGATCTTAAATGCGACATGAGTGTGATACTCTCGCGTACGAGTAGACCTGGGTGGAATTCGTTCCAAGGGCTGGCGGAAAACCTTAGAAATTTCGAGATCCTTGTAGAAAAGGAAATGGGAAAGCAGCAGAATGAAAAAGAAAAGTTTTAAAACCTAGATTATCTCCAGAAGCAAGAATAGAGTGTGGATGAAATCACTCTATTTTTATCAGAAGGACAGCCCGCTAGGAAAGGCTCGAGGGGAGGCTGCGCGTGGAAACCCCTCTGCCGAGGGGCCAGTCCGACGGCAGAGGCAGGAAGAGGTGGCGGAGGGACAAAGGGCCGCGTGGCGGAGACAAGAGCTCGCCAGCCCCGGACAGCACCAGGCCGAATGACAGGTTCGTGGGGAAGGAGGCTCTGGGCGGGGCGTCCCGGCTGCCACACGCCATTTGCGCTCCTCCTCTTCCACACCAGGGAGCCCCTGGGACCCGGCAGGAGACCCTGACCCCGAGGGCCAGCACGCCGCGGCCCCCAGAGCCCCCCTCCCCCCTCCCCTGCCCAGAAGCCGCGCGTCTCCCCGACAGGCCGGCTCCGCGGGCAGCCTCCCTTCTGCCCTTGCCAGGTCTGTGCAGAGCGCGCTGCTCTGTGCAGTGTCTGTGCACACGGTTTCCTGCAGCCCCGACCGCGGCTCCTGGGGGCGCAGCCATCTTCCTGAAGACCCTCGACGACCGCCCGCCTGGGCTGCCAGATGGGGGAGTAGGTGAAGGGGTGAGGCTCCCCCTTGCTCAGCCGCACTGACGACAGCCCACGCGCGGTAGTCACGCTGACCCCTGCGCCAGCCCTGACGCGCCCTCCAGGGCCAGGGCAGACCGGAGTGACCCGGCAGGTGGCGAGGCGAGTGTGGCCACCCACTCTGTGATTCCGGGAAACCGGGGCTGCTCTGGGGACCCGCTGGTGCACCGTGTCCGTGCGGAGACGTGGGGCCCTCAGCCCTATTCATACCTTCTTTCTCCTGCGCGAGCGAGCACCTCCTTCTCAGAGGCTCCGAGGGTGAAACACGTCCAATGTCACTGAGGACTGGGGAGGGTCCCGGGCCGGAAACGAGACTCCGCCCCCCACTGCAGGTCACACGGCCGCTGTGGGGAGGAGGGAGGACCGACGTTAGCCGGCCTGGGAAGGTGGGGGGTATGAACAGGACCTTGGGCTGTGCAACGATGTCAGAGACCAGGCGCCGCCTCCAGTGAGCCAGGCCGGCCCGTCAGGGACGGAGCGCAGTCCCCACGCCATCGTCTGCATGAGGACGCCACGCCCGGGCGCATGAAGGGGCTCAGGAGCTCATCTCGAGGCCTCGGGGCCAGCACCCCACCCAGGGCTTCTGTGGCCCAAACTTCCTTGGGGACTTACTGCCCTGCTTTCCTGCCACCGACCTGCTCCTCCTGATCGCCCCTCCCCCCACACCCAGGGTCCCCAAGAGTAAGGCCTTTCTTCCCTCCTCCCTGAGACAGCTGAGCAGCTCACCCTCCGGCCCCTGCTCTCTGTTCCCTCCCCGCCTCCTCTCCCTTCTCTCACGGTTCTCTGTGTCTCTGCCTCTCGCCATGTCTCTGTGTCTACCTGTCTCTCCTGTGTCTCCATCTCTGCATCTCTCCATGTCTCTGTCTCTGTCTCCATGTCTCTGTCTCCATCTCTCTCTCTGTCTCTGTCTCTGTCGCTGATGTTTGGTTAACTCCTAACCTGTTGTTACTTTAATCCACCAAATTCAGGGGTGCTGTGACCTAGAACACCCCGTCACCCCACTGCACACGTTCAGGCTCATCTAACATTTATTGAGTGACTTCTGTATGCCTGCTCAGTGTCTTCTCTTGCCCAAGACCCAAGGCTGGACTGAGTCACCACACATGGGCAGGTCCACCCCCTAGGCCACGTTCATCTGCTCACGGCTGAGTCCAGAGGTGTGTCACTGCAGGTGTCATCCTCGTGTGGCCGGTGTGAACGGGGCTGCGGATGGAGGCGCGAGGAGCCGTCCACCGCTAGAGGGCGCTTCTTTACTCCCGAGCACCCCTGGTGTGGGCTGAGGGGCAGGTCCTCCAGGCAGCCCTGTCTGGCCTGCTTGCTGCCCCTCAGCTGGAGACTGCAGGCCCTCTGCAACCATGAAGGACAGAGTGTCCGTCACCCCCACTCACACGACACCGAGGGTAGCATGTCTTGGGCCTCCTCACTTCACGCACACTGTCGTGTCAAGGTGAGTCTGAGTGAGTCTGGGAGCCATCCGAGGGCAGGGCTGTGTCAGGTTCCTCTCTGTGTGACACGCCAGGCACTTTCTAAGCTCTCGAGTGTTGTGTTCCATCAGCCACCTGGAGGTCTAACTCGGGCCACGTGTGAGCACCAGCATCGGCAGCTGTGGTAGCCAGGTTAGCGCAGTCTATTGTGTCCCTGAGGGAGCACGGCTCACTCTTAGCGCAGACAGTCTATTGTGATCCCTGTGGGAGCACGGCTCACTCTTAGCGCAGACAGTCTATAGTGATCCCTGTGGGAGCACGGCTCACTCTTAGTGCAGACAGTCTATTGTGATCCCTGCGGGAGCACGGCTCACTCTTAGCACAGTCTATAGTGATCCCCGCGGGAACACAGCTCACTCTTAGTGCAGAGTCTATTGTGATCCCCGCGGGAGCACGGCTCACTTAGCGCAGTCTACAGTGATCCCCGCGAGAGCACGGCTCACTCTTAGCGCAGACAGTCTATAGTGATCCCCGCGGGAGCACAGCTCACTCTTAGTGCAGAGTCTATTGTGATCCCCGCGGGAGCACGGCTCACTCTTAGCGCAGACAGTCTACAGTGATCCCTGCGGGAGCACGGCTCACTCTTAGCGCAGTCTACAGTGATCCCTGCGGGAGCACGGCTCACTCTTAGCGCAGACAGTCTACAGTGATCCCTGCGGGAGCACGGCTCACTCTTAGCGCAGACAGTCTACAGTGATCCCTGCGGGAGCACGGCTCACTCTTAGCGCAGACAGTCTATAGTGATCCCCGTGGAAGCATGGCTTGTTCTTAGAGGCAACTGTAGCCGCAGGGCCCAGGAACACACCTGCTTCCCCTGGAGACAGGCACTGCCCAGCGCTAGCAGCGGCCCATCTGCCCCCCCATCCCTGTGGCCATCCCTCCTCCCTTCTCCCTGCCTCCCTACACGGTTCCCTCCAATTTCCCATCTTTTCCCGGTGTCTAATCTGCTGGGGGCGGCAGTTCAGTCGGAAGGAAAGGGGGACAGATGCTGTAGGTGACATTTTCTTGGCAATCCCAGGAGAAGACAGGAATTTGGACTCACAAGCAAAGCTGTGTGCAAGGGAAGATGCCTGCCCGACGGGGTCAGAGTTTGGGCCTGACCAGGGCTCCCCCTGAGATGGTGTGCATGCCTAGGTCACGGCGTGGGGGCCCGGACCGAGGCCATCCTTGCCCACGCCCCACAAAGTGGGTGCCCGTATTTGCACACTGGTTTGGTTTTACGTTGGCCATTGGCAGAGATAAACCAAAAGTGTGTTGCCAAAAGCAAACCGTAGCAGATATTGTCTGCGGGGGGAGGGAGGTTTCAAATGAATCCAAATCAATTAATTTTACCCCAACACCTTTTGTCACTGAATATTCATACCACATGCGTGTGGTGGGGGATGCAAATTTATTCCCTCCTCACTCACCTGCCACGTGCCGGGGAAACGTGACACCTCTGTTTCTCCCTCCCGGCTTGGGTCTTGCTCAAGAGGCCGCGGCCATGGGGCCAAGGTCTCTGTCTGACGTCAGCATCTAAATTTGCCCATTGGGTCAAAGTGGAACCTCTCGGATTTCACACCCCCCCCACCCATGGTCCCCACGCCTCATGGCTACCGTGGCTGGGGAGGCGTGAAGGCTGGAGTTTCCCGGGCCTCTGCCAGGGTCCCTGGGCTGAGGTGGCATCTCTGCAGGAGCTGTGGCCAGTGTGACCTGGGCTCAGCTCCTTCTTACCTGCTGTTTACATTTCATGGTTTTCCCTCCGGGGCCGCCGGGTCTTGCCCGCGTGTCTGTGTAGGCCTGGGACGGAGCTCAGGCAGCCAGGACGCGCGCCCAGGGCTCCGGCTTCCTCGGCCGCACTGACGGCAGCCCACGCTCAGTGGTCACACTGACCGCACACGCCCCAACACGCAGCCGCATTTCTAACCTGTTATTTGCACACCGGAGGCTTATTATGACAGATGCATTCAGGAAAACCGCCCTTCGTAGCCGACACCAGCTCTCAGGCTTTAGATGGTGAGGAGGATGCCGCTGAGCAGACAGAACGCCACGCGTGGGATGACCCAGGTGCCACCGGCCCAGGGCACCCTCAAACCCGTGGATGCCAGCCACAGCTCGGGAGGGGCAGCCCAGGAGACCGCCTTCCCGGCCCCACATCAGGCCCCCGAGAGGCAGCCTTCGAGGCCCAGAACTGCAGGGCACACGGTTCTCTGGAGGTCCCTCCCTCACCTCACAGATGGAGAAACTGAGGCAGAGCACAGTGAGAGCAGAGACAGAGTCTGCAGGCTGACTGGCTGGCCAGGACCGTTTCCCCTGACTGCGAGTTCTGACGCCCAACAGCATTTAGATTTATTTAAGTGTAATTCACATGCCACAGAATTCACCGTCTTACTCTACAATTCCATGATTTTGAGTAAATTCAGATTTTCAAAAGCTTCGTCACATGCTCCAGTTTTGTGACATTTCCATCACCCCCAAATCCTGCAGCCTGCTGGAGGTCAGCCCCGGCACCCCTGACCCCTCGGGCTCTCCTCTGGGGCACTTGGGGACAGAGGTCACATCCCCACACCCTCCGCCGGTCATCACGAGGGCCTCGCACCCAGGGTTCAGCCCTGCCATCCCCACCTTGGAAGGCATGAAAGGGGTCAGTGTGCAGAGAGGCAGACGGTGGTCCTGGGACACACGGCCCGCAGGTGGAGGATTGTGCCAGCAGGAAGTCAGTAATTAGTGCAATTACACGTTTGTCCCGCCCCCCAGCGCAACAGCGACACCCGTGTCCTGCACGGCTGCTGAATCCTGCCAAGCAGCAAATAAATCACAAACACTACCACCTGCGGGAGGACGAGGGAAAGTCTTTGTGTCGGTGTAGCAGCCCTCATGCCGGGAAACGTGGCTGTCTGGATCAGAGGTGGGACTCGGGGCGCGCCACACCCGCGCCAGCCAGGGGATGGAGGCCCAGAGAGCCCTTGCGCCTGCACGTGGCCCTGGCAGACCCCCTTGGAGCACAGAGGGCAGGATCAGGGTCCAGGCACTGTGGTCGCCGGCCACCTCCACACCGTCTGCCTGCTGAGACTCACTGTCCTCATGGCGCCCTGGGGATCACATCCCATGGCAAAGGAGGAGCACAGGTATTGGCCTTTGCAGGCTCTGGCTGCGGCCATGGTGACCAGGTGCTTCCCGGAGCCCCACACACTGAACCAGCATCTCCCCAAGCTCCTGCCACAAGCAGTGGGACAGCAAGTGTTATGGTCCAGCTGGAGACACTCGGCCTCTCTCCAAGTTCAGGAGCCCAGGTGACCTCTCCTGGAAGTGAACTGAGTCATCCGGCCCGCAGAGGGAGGGTGAGGAAGACTTGCTCCACTGGGGGCCTGGGGCCCCGCCCCCCCCGCCCCCAGGTCACAGCCTGGCATGTCACGTGATCCCTCGAGGTCACAGCGGCAGGGAAGGACGGCAGCCACCCACACACACCTCGGTGGCCTCTGGTCAACGAACAGCTAGAGGTGGAAGTAGTGAGCTCCGGCTCGGACACAGCTTCACCTCTGGGCTCTGCCCTCGGCCGGGAGATCTCCTGGTACGTAGGGCCCTGAGATGCTCAGACGCCCTCGGGGGTGGGAGGGGGCTTTCTCCAGCGCCCAGCCCCGCAGGTGTGAGCCAGCAGAGCCAGGGTTTCCAGATCTACACACGGACGCTAGGACACACTAAAGGACTCTGCCTTGCAGAAAGCCTCTCGGGGCCTCACGTCATCTGAGAAGGCTTCGGTGAGGCCAGTGCCATTCTGAACTCCGTCCCTGTTGGACGTGTGCACGTCAGCCATCGCCTTCTCCGGCAGCTCCTGGAACATGGCTGGTGCAGATCTGAGATGGAACGCAGAAGCCTTGAGCCATTTTTTCCCATGCCTGAAGAGGGAGGGGGAAAGGGGAAGGGGGGTGATGGTCATGGAAGGGGGCACTTGTGGGGAAGAGCACTGGGTGTTATATGGAAACCAATCTGACAATAAACTATAAATAAAAAAAATTAAAAAAAAGAAAATATGTACTTAAAGTACAGGTTTTCACAGTTTCCAAAAACAGTTGATCTTCCCTACATGTAAAATAGGACCTGCCTAATTATGACTTCATGTTATTAATTAAATCTATAAAATCGATCACAAAAATTCAGCTGCACAAATCTATGCTAGACATTTGAGAACCGCTCTCCAGAAAGTAGCTGGCTCCCTCCAGACGGAGAACCACGGACTATGGAGTCAGCCAGGAAGGGATGTGGCCGGGATGGCAGGGCTGTTGACGTACACACTCCACCCAGAGGGCCACCCAGCTCCAGCTAATTCTGTCCTATGCAACAGTGAGCCCCGTGTAGCTGGGCCTTCTGATTTTTCAAGCCAGAATTTCCAAATTTATTAAATGTTCTCAACCAGTATAAACTTGTAGAAATCATGATCAGCCGATGGAAATGTATCTAAAGTTCAGAGCTGGAAGACAAAACCACCCACTTGTGACTCTCTCTGCTCGACATCAATAACACAACCAACACCCTGCCTCCTGCTACCCTCTCCGCCCTGGTCCCCTGGCCTGCCTCCCCATTACACGGTCACGCAGACCTCTCTCACTCTGTGACTTGCTTCCCTATGCACATTCCAGAACCACAGAAGCCTTCCACAGATCACACACTTATCCTCAGATCCTGCTTCTGCCCCAGAGACCCACAGCTGGGCACTAGGAGCAGGAAGGCACCTAGTTCCTGGGCACAGCCTCGGGTATCTATGATGGAGATACACAGGGATCAAACCATCCGTGACATCTAGGGATTTCTTCCCAGGCTGCCTCCAGAAACAAGGAAGAGGGTCACCTGGCATTTCCAGAAATAGTAAGAGAGTGTCATTTCATGGGCATGAGCTGAACCACAGAAATACTATGTTGTTAGGGTGATTGGTAGGAGTGAAGGGGCCGTTGTCTTTCCTGTGCGGTGATGTGATCTGCAGGGGCTCACGGGCTCCATGGGCTGAGCGTGGGCTCTGCAGTCAAACCATCTGAGTTCAAACCTCATTCCATGTGGCTTATCAGTTACATGAACAGTCTGTGCCTCTGTAGCCCAAAGGCCACTGTTTATTTATAGTTTTTCCATCTATAAAATGGAGCGTATGCTAGTATTTATGATATGACTGTTAGGAGGATTAATTAGTGCACATAAGGTGTTTAGAACGCTGCCTGTCACCAAAGATGCTCCACAAAGCTTGGTGCCACTATCATTATCATTATCGCTCTTTCCAATCAAGGTCCCCAGGAGGTGGATGCGCACAGGGACACAGCAGAGGAACACGTCACTGGGCTCTGGCCCCAACACTCCCAGGTGAAATGAGCTACGGCCTGTGTTAGCCTAGCAGCCCGAACTCACACCAGATCCCAGACCTGGGTGTTAACATCTTAGCCCACCTCGCTGGACAGACGAGAGGGCAGGGCGTCAAGGGAGAGGACTGCCCCAGAACCCACCAAGATAAAACGTTGAGAGTCAGCCCTGAGTCCCACCCCCATACAGAGGAACACAGCGACCTTGTGGTCCCACCACACAGATCCAGGAGGTAGGTCTCTCCCCACCCCCAGGATGCCCTCTGCACAATGACATGGCCCAAGCTGGTCATTAAGGGAAGGGGAGAGAGGCAGCTGGCAGCTAGGACAGTGGGGCCACCAGCCTTGGATGCATGGAGCCCAAAGCCTGCACCCCAGACCCAAATGCTGCCACAATGGGCTCTGTGCTGACAGTGGGGAGCCTGCTTGGGATTCTCTCTCTCCCTGTCTCTCTGTCCCTCCCCCACTCATGCTCTCTGCTCTCTCAAAATAAATAAGTAAACTTAAACAAACACATAAATAAATAAATACAGTGAAAAGGAATAAAGGGGCAAAACAGACAGGACATAAAGAGCATCAAGATTAAAATCAACTTGATCAGTAATTCCATTCAATGTAAATGGGCCAAAGGCAAAGAAAGTCCTGACCCATTAAACCGATAAGAGCACCAACCATGCACAATATTGAATGCTGAAATTCCATGCGCTGTGATTTGGTATATTTCAATTTGTGGGAAAAATCTTTTCAGGGAACACTCGTTTTTAATTGGATAAATTTAACTCCATACCAGAATGGAATTCCGTGGAGAAGTCACACAATTTTGCAGGACGTAAATATGGTGAAACGTTCAAATGAATCATGAATACAATTGCTTTGACAAGTTTTATGTTATAACTACATTTGCCAAAGAAACGTACCCTGAAAGGAGGCAGAGAGTATCTATGAGAACATTTGGCCTGAAATATTGACACGTTTATGAAAAAGAGAATTAAGATTAGCCTTCCTTTGGAGAACCGTTCTGAGCTTACTTAAACCTCAGCATCGATAGAGAGAATATTTCCTCCATTAGACATACAGTGATCTACACGGAAGAGTACATTGAACTGTCTACAATTTCAAATTTATGGATGACAAACAAAATCTGAAGAAGATTGCATTTTTATGATGAGATGAAGAGATAATGATAAAAGACACACTCGTGGAAAGAGAAGGCTAGCAGTGGCTTGCAGGGCACAGAACGCATATCGAGGACAGTGTCCTTACGACATCAGGTTACCATGCAGATAACCAATATGCAGAAGTTTTATTTTGCTTTAGTGAACACAGACATGTTGTATTTGACCAGAATTTTACTTTTGAAACTTATTTATTAATAACTATTAATAACTATGGTTTTAAAACAACTATTTTTATACACCCAGCAATGCAGTGTTTAATTATTCTGTTGGTCACTACATCAATATTTCAGAATTTCTGTATTTTCATCTTTTTCAGCGCCCCCTTCACTCTCAGAACTGCCTTTGCATGATGGCCCCTGGAAGCCCATCCCAGAGCTCCCTTGGAAATCGGGGTGATGGTGGTGGTCTGGATGAGCCGGTGTGCGTCGCCATAGGGACGTGTCTGTCCAAGGGACAGTGGCGCGTGTTACAGGAAGCAAGTCCAAATGAAACCGGGATGCATGCGGGACACCTGGTAGGTTGGAAGAAGGGACCCAAGGAAGACTTCAGTCGGGGTGCAGATCCCAGCAGCCCGTCCCCTAAGGGCATTTGCTCATTTGGAACAGTCAGCACGGTCAGGCAGGGTGACAAGTTGTCGTAGAGGAAGGCAGCCGGGCTTGTAGCGAGGACGCAAGGCAGTGATTCCAGGGACCTCGTTTGCAAGCTGTACAAGACATTTCTTCATTATTAAAATCCAGTGCCTCAAGGAATTCATACAGAAGGTGAGTCAAAGATAAAGAGACGCACTGTCAAGGATCCGAGGTGCCGAAGGTCGCAATTCACCTCAGCGCCAGCAGGTTCCTCTTCGACTGGAAAAGGTTACTCACCCCACCTGGAATGTCTCGTGGTAGATTGGGTGGCGGCCTTTCCCGCCCTCACCCTCCGCGGACGGAATGCAGATGTCAGCGCGGAAACTCGCGGTGACTCGAATGTCCAGATCCAGCAAACGGGAAAGCATTAAGATAGTTTTAGTTAAATTTCCACGTTTAATTAAAGCGGTGGATGGAGCATCTGAGCCCAGCATCCCACGCTCTCTCTCCCCTTCTGACAAACCTCATAAGCATCAGGGGAAAGCAAGAACACTTCAATATCACTCCCTTTTCTCATGAGGAGTCGGAGGCTCTGCTAGCTTATATTTATTCTAGATGAATAGAGCAATTGTTGTAAAATATAGGCTAAGGAAATAAGCTGGCAAGGTTTAATAAGAGTGAACGCATTAGCAGAAGTCAAGCATCGTGTGCTCCCTACCTTATTCTAATCACCGTGTTCCGTGCTGCTATTGTAAAGGAATTGCCCACATGAACAGTGTCCTAAATTAACTGAACGTGACGGCTGGGCTCCCGTCCCTCTGCAGATGCTCGCCGAGACCAGCGTGGGCTCCACGTAGGGGTGCTGGGGGGAGCAGGGGTCGGGGTTCCTGGGGGAATCTTGAAACTCCCTCTGAGGCTGTGTGGCCCAGGGCGATGAGCCAATTCCTTGGGTCTCCATTTCTTTCAGCACAGTCGCACTGACATTAAAGGGACACTTTCCATAGAGCGTAGAGACAGTCCCCAATACCTGGTGACGGCCCAACCACCACAGCTCCTGTGAGCCCCCAGAAGGTGTTCACGGAGCAGGTATAAGCCCCCCCCCCATAGAAGTGGACACCCCACTCAGAAAGGCTTCCTGCCACAGGGCTTCTCCAGAACGACTTCTGTTTTAGAAGAGAAAACCACTGTCAGGTTTTTGGAATTTCCACAGCTGCACACTTTAGGAGAGGCAGATTATGCTGGGTCACACCTGCCTGGGTCCAGCCCTGGGGCACCGTGTCGCAGGTCTGACCGTGGGGCCTGTGGCCCCTGGTCCCGGACGGTACCTCTCACGCTGCCCCAGCCATCTGGCCCAGCCTTCACACGTCTCTGCGGACAGCACAAGGCTTTGCAAGTTCTTTGTTACTCCTTCCTGTCCACAAAGTGAGGGGACAGTAATAGGGTGACCTCGGAAGCGCCCCGGTCAAACTGCGGGGAGGCAGCGTCCTGGGGTGGACGGTTGTCATGGAGGGGCCACTGCTCCTCCAGCCGCCTTTGCTCCGGGGGCGCAGCCACTCCCCAGCTTTGAGGGGCAGGACCCCAGGCTCAGCTGGACTGCCCTGACCTCGGGCGGGCTTGCTTCAGGAAGAGGGAATGACAGATGAGGCCCATCCTGGAGAAGGGGTATGTGAGTGCAGAGCGAGCTTCTGGAAACGTGTGTGTCCACAGGCACGAAGGAGCACACCCAGTGTCCTCCGGGCTGACGGCAGGACCTGGTCCCACGCTGTGCCTTCGACATCTTCGTGCCCCTTTGCACCTTATTTAGGAATACTCCTCACATTATAAAGAGAGACTAGTAAAATTTGTTCACGTTTGTGACAGCTGGGGAGAGGCGGTCTTGGGTTTACAGGCCGTCGGATCCTGAAGGAGAGCTGGGACCCACCGGGCACTGCGTCCCACCTAGGATGACAGTCCCCTTGTGATCTCACTGAACAGCCTACATCAGGAGCTCAGCTGCTGCCCCCAGTCAACCCTCGGACACACGTCCACATTGAGGCCACTGAGTCCACGGCTAGGGCAGCTGACGGGTCCTGTCAACGTGCCCGCTCTCCAAGGACAGACACGCTTCAGGCGGTTCACACGAAGGAATTGTGTGGTGGGATCCTGACAGGCTGTGGTAGGACTTATGGCACCTTTGTGGTTGGTTACTCCCCAGCAGGAAATGTCCACTGTATGAGCCCGGCCAGCGTTACTCGGCTGTTTCTCGCACATACAGGGAGGACGAGACAGTATTGATTTCTCTAAAAAGGCACGAAGCGCCAGGAAGCAGCTGGGAAGTCGGCCCAGGCATGTTGACAGCAGGCATCTCGAATGAAGACCAAGCTGAGCCCCCACAAAGGGACATTTCCCAGGACCGCGAGTCAGAACGAGAACCTGGCCGGGCACCGGCACTAGAAAGTGATGTGCAGTGAGCAGGTCACCCGGCCTCTGTGCCTCGGGGTCCTGGCTTGTAAGATGAGGTTGCTGAACCAGAGCCCCCACTGTCCCCATCGTGCGCGCCCGTAACCGTGGCCGATAGCAAGTCATCTGTAGACAGAAATTGAAAATAATATGAGCCTGTTGTTTCACTGAGGTTGCCAGATAGAACCTAGAAGTAGTCTTTTCTAGAAGCATGCCTCCGTTATCCTATTCGTATTGGAATGCCACCGACACTCTACTGCATAAACGTGATATAAGATATCTCGAAAGAAAGGAAGAGAGAGAGAGAAAGAAAGAGAGAACAGAAGAAAGAAGCCAGGCCTCCGAAGAACAGAACTATTACCGAGAACAGCAAGAGGTATTATTCACTATTAGCCACTTAATTCTCAGGATCAGGGCCCGCGCATAATTCCGCACAGCCGGTGAACACTGTCTAATTAAAAACTCTTTTATAAACTGCACCATTAGCGCCGCCACGGCTACTGATCTGGAGCCTTTCCATTACGGAACGCCATTATCGGCCCCAAGAAGCTTCTCTGGAACACGATCCAGAGTTCATAAACCCAGCAAGGCCCCGTGCTCCCAGCTCCAGCCAATTTTCGAAGCGCTGTGAAAGTAGAGCCCCGCGGGATGTGCTGCTGTCTCCCCCAGACTGCTTGTGGCTGTTCCGTTGACGGGGACTGAATTCGCAAGCAGAGCCGGCCCGCATGGAAGGGGAGGGGCCGGGGGTGAGGAACCAGTTTTGGCTTGAGAACGAGACCCCGGAGGCCCGGCCTCCAACCCCCTTACTTGCAGGGGTGGCGGCCGTGCCCTGCCGAGGGTGCCCACGTGGCCTCTGGAGCAGAGCCGTCCCTACAGTGACAGGTCAGACCCCACCTTTCAGGGCGCCCAGGAGCCGCTGCGTTGAACTGACTGAAGGCAAAGCGGCCTTCCCAACGGTCCCTGAACCAGGGCCGCCATGAATAACACAGACGAGAGAGCCGGTCCTCGAGGACATTCTTCTGTCCCTCCCCGGGGAGGGAGCCCCAGGCGCAGGTGGCAGACAGCCCGTGTCTCTCAGTGTCTCCTTGCTCCTTTGTTAGCACGAGCGGCCCGTCGGAAGCTGGGTCCAGGTGCGCTTGGCTCAGCCCAGCCCAGCTCGGCTCTCGCGTCCTCCAGCAGGAGCCCACGCCCTCTGTCCCTGTCGCATCGGTCCTGGGCTGGGTTCCTTTAGAGCGGAGTCTCTGTGCCTGGAGCCTGAGATGTGGGCTTGTACGGACCACTGGGTTGGAGAACTGGATGTGGTCAGCTGGACAGCTTAGTCTAATCGGCCAATTGGAGCAAATACTCAAGGGATGAGACCCCAGGCCAGCAATCCTCAAGTGACCGAGTTGGGATCCGAGGACGCTGTGCCACCGTAACTTGCCAGCTCAGGGACAAGGAGTGGCCACATTCTCCCTGGTGCTCTGCCCCAGCCCCACCGCAGGGAGTGCCCCTCCATTGGTTGAGGCAGCCGCTCCCTCCGGCCCCGGGCCCACAGGTAAGTGCAACACCAGCGCCGTCTCTGCACTAGGCTTGCAACACTATCCAGCTGTTCAAATCAGTGCGTTTTCTCAGAGCAGTGTGCTAATGGAATGACATCACCTTGTTTCTAGACCATGCTCTTAATCACAAGTTTCCTGGAATATCTGCAGTTACATAACCATAACCCCCAAATGGCCCTTGGCCTCTTTTATTATTTTAAACCTGCTTTGCTATTGAAGTTTAACTTCCATATGGAAAAGTACCAAGTCGGAAGCCTGTGGCTGGTTGGATTTTTCACAAAGTGAACATATCTCCATTAACCACATCCAGATAAAGAAACAGAGCATGCTTGGGCCCTTCCTGGTCGTCCCTTGTCCCTCCTTCCCCAGAGAAAATGTTCTCCCTACTTTCACATCATCTACAATGTCTGCCTGACTTGTAGTTTATATGACTGGAAAGGTACAATGTATTCTTCTGGGTCTGACATCTTTTGTTCACCATAAGGTCTGTAAGATTCATCCCTGGTATGGAGTGTACCAGTAGCTGATTCATTTTTATTGCTCTCTGGAACTTAATAAGATGCCATAATGTGTCCATTCTAGTATTGGTGGGAGTGTCTTTCCTGTGTGTATGTTTGTATGTCTACCTGCACACATGTGGGAGTTTCTGCTCGATGTCTACCCAGGAGACTAATTTCTGGGATAGAGGGTATGAGCATGTCCCCCTGTAGCAGGGACCCCTAACGCTTTGTCAAGTACGTTTGCCAGCTTGTGCTCCATATCCCTGCCAACCTAGGTATGCACCATTTTTCATTTTGTCTCTCCATCACACAGTGCTCTTGCTTTGCTTGTCTCCATGGATGAGGCTGAGCACGTTCTCTGTTTGTGGTTATTTGGGTGTCATTGTTGTGAATAGCCTGTTCAAGTGTCTCGCCCATTTTTCTTTTGGGCTTTCTGACATTTCCTCATTAATATAAAGGAGTACTTCATATGCTCTGGGTTTGAGTCATGGGTCATGTGTACTGCAAATATTGCTTCCCACCCTCTGATCTTTAAAACTACTGCTCTATTGTTTTGTTTCTATTTTTTTCAACTTTTGTAACCTTTTCTCTTATCTCTCATCTTTCTTAGTGTTGATTTTCTTTTTAATTTCATTCTTTCTTCTATCAGCTCCTTAGCTGCACATCCCTTTACTCTTTTCTTTTATCTCAGGGTTAGAGTTTAAAAAATGTAGCCTTCACTTATAAAATTCTAAAGTAAATTAATATTTTGAGCACAACGCAAAGACCTGAGAATTCTCAGATCCCATTTATTTCCATAGTTTAACTCTACATCCATTTTAACCTCACAGGGAATAATTATCGTTGTTGTAAACACATGGTACTCACTTAGACTGACTCATGCTTTTACATTTTTATTCCATCCTTCATTTCTGTGCTTTCATCTGGGATCATTTTCCTCGTACTGGAAGAATTCTGTTTTGCAATACCCTTAGTTCATGTGTTTTGATCACAAGTTCTCCCAGACTTTATTTGAAGATATCTCTGTTTTACCTTTATTTTTGGAGGGTGTTTTCACTGAGCATAGAATCCTAAGTTGGCAATTATTTTCTTTTAGAACTTGAAAGACAGCATTCAATTGTCTTCTGACTTCTATTTTCTTTCTGTTGAGAAAGAAGCTGTCAGGTTTATTTCTCTAAAAATAATGTAACTTTCTCACCACCACCAACAGTTCCTCATTTTTCTCATTTTTAAAAATTGGGATAAAATACACATAACATAAAATTTACCATCTTAACCATTTTGAGGCATGCAGTGCAGCAGTATGAACATTCATGTGATTCCAGAACACTTTCATCCGCAAACCTGAAGCTCCATCCTTGTTAAACACCAGCTCCTTACTCTCCTCCCCCAGCCCCTGTGCCCACCATTCTACTTCCCATCTCTATGAATGTGACTCCTCAGGACACCTCATATACGTGGAATCATACAACATTTTTCCTTTTGTGTCTGGCTTATTTCACTCAGCATAATATCTTCATGGTTCACCTTTTCAAGGTACAAGAGTAAAGCAAATGACTCCTTTCTAGCCTTTTCCCATGGAGCTTTCCTTCCTTTTCAAAGCTGAATAATATTCCATTGTATTTTTTAATCTTCTTTTTTTAATTTAAATTTTAGGGAGTTAACATACAGTGCAATATGGTTTTAGGAGTGGAATTCAGTGATTCATCTCTTACATACAACACCCGCTGCTCATCCCAAAAAGTGCCTCCTGATACCCATCACCCCTCTAGGTTACCCCCCACCCACCTCCCTCCATCAGTCCTTAATTTTTTCTCTATCATTTAGAGTCTCTCATGGTTTATTTCCCTCTCTTTTTCCCACCCCTTCCCCTATGTTCATCTGTTTTGTTTCTTAAATTCCATATATGAGTGAAATTATATGGCATTTGTCTTTCTCTGATTGGCTTATTTCACTTAACATAATGCACTCTCGCTCCATCCACGTCATTGCAAATGGCAAGATATTATTATTTTTCATGGCTGAGTAATACTCCATTGTATACATATCTCACATATTCTTTATCCATTTGTCAGTTGATAGACATTCGGGCTCTCTCCATAGTTTGTCTATTGTTGATAATGCTGCTATAAACATTGGGGTGCATGTATCCCTTCAAAACTGTATTTTTGTATCCTTTGGGAAAATGCCTAATAGTGCAATTCCTGGAACATAGGTTAGTTCTATTTTTAGTTTCTTAAGGAGCCTCCACACTGTTCTCCAGAGTGGCTGCACCAGTTTGCATTCCCACCAAGAGTACAAGAGGGTTCCTCTTTCTCCACATCCTCACCAACACCTGTGGTTTCCTGTATTGTTAATTTTAGCCATTCTGACAGGTGTGAGGTGGTATCTCATTGTGGTTTTGATTTGTATTTCCCTGATGATGAGTGATGTTGAGCATCTTTTCATGTGTCTGTTAACCATCTGGATGTCATCTTTGGAGAAATGTCTGCTCATGTCTTCTGTTCATTTAAAATTGGATTATTTGATTTTGGGGTGGTTAATTGTATCAATTCGTTGTATATTTTGGATACTAACCCTTTATTGGATATGTCATTTGTAAATAACTTCTCCCATTCCATAGGTGGCCTTTTTTAGTTTTGTTGATTGTTTTCTTCACTGTGCAGAAGTTTTTATCTTGATGAAGTCCCAATAGTTCATATTTTTTATTTATATACTTTATTTTTCTTATCCATTCATCTGTCAATGGATACTTATGTTCCATGTTTTAGCTATTGTGAATACTACTGCTATGAACAATAATACTACAAGTATCTCTTTGTGACCCTTTTTTCAATACTGGGGTGTATACCCAGGAGCCGGATTCCTGGGTCATATAGTAAATGTGTATGTAATTTTTTGAGGAACAACTATGCTATTTTCTATCACTGCTGCACCATTTTGCTTTCTTACCAACCATGCACAAGGGTTCCAATTTCTCCATATCCTTGCCCAAAATATTTATTTTCTGTTTTTGTTTTGGGATTTAAAAAAAAAAAAAACAAAGCTAACCTCACAGGTGTGAAGTAATCTAAGTTTCTTTTAATATTTTCTTGTTATCCTTGGTTTTTAATAGTTTTGTTATGTATGCTTAGTTGTGACTTTCTTTTTATTTATTCCACTTGGGGTTTGTAACATGACTTGGTTCTGTGACCTGATGCTTTTAGTGTTTGGGACACTCTCAGCCAGTGTGTCTGTAAAGCAGTTCTGCCTTATTCTCCTCTCCTCTGGGACTCTGGCTGCATGCACATCAGACTTTTTCACCATCTCCCATATGTCCTTTTTCTGCATTTCTCATCCTTTTGCTCTCGGTGCCTCATTCAGGCTGTTTTCTATAGGCCCATCTTCCAGTTCACTAATTTCTTTTGTTATGTCTGATTTACGATAAAACCCATTGAATGATTTCTCAACATAGTGATTTTATTTTCCAGTCCCAGCACTTCTGTTTTATTCTTTTGCATTAAAAAAAGAAAAGTCTGTAATAGCTCCTATATCTGCATCTTCTCTAGATCTCTTTCCATCAGTTGTTTTTCTTGCTTGGATTGTAGTCATTTACCATGGTCTCTGGCATGTCTGGTAATTTTTGATTACACATTAGACATTATGTATGAACTATTTGAGGCATAGTTTGAGGTTCTGGATTACATTATCATCCTCCAAAGAGGCTGTTGTTGGGCTCTGGTGGTTAGTTAATGGGGAGGGAAGTTCGCCTCACCCCACTTGGAGGCGAGCCGAGTAGGTCTCTGGGAAAGTGGATCTATTGGCTTTGGCTGAGTGCTGAGGTTTCAGCCACACTCTTCCTCTCTAGGAGACACTTCACTTACTGCTCCCACTCTGTGGGGTTTCTGAGGCTTCAGCCACTCAGTGGGGCATTCTACTTGGTTGTCAGTCTCTGGGGCCAGTGCTAGTGAATGCCAAAAGAGAGGAAGAAGAGCCAAGTGTTGGTCTTATTTCTGTGGGATTTTCTTCTATCCAGGATCTTGCCCTCTCAATTACACTGTGCCTTGACTGTTCTCTGGTATCTTTAAACTGATTTTTAAACTGTGTTTTATCCAGATCTTTATGAATGGTTCTCAGTGGCAGTGGTGAAGATAGCTCACCACTATAGAAAGTGGATGACTTCCCTTTGACCTTTTAGGGCCCATTCTGGCACAGGTGGGCAATAAAAATAAACTTCATTCCTTCTTCCTTTCTTCCCAAGCTAGTGAATTACTAGACCATGAATGGCAAATATTTGTGGAGCCTATTTTCAAGGTACAAGAGTAAAGCAAATGACTCCTTTCTAGCCTTTTCCCATGGAGCTTTCAGAGTAGTATGAAGAGGGATGAATGCTTTGTGACAATTTAAAGACAGCTTTAGGTTACATGATTTTGTTCTGTTAAAAGGGCAACAATAAATCCAAGTGATAATCCATTTAAAAGACTAAGCCCAATTCCTGGCACAGAGCTGGTGTTCAGTCAGTGTGACTTATTCTCAGTGACTTCCTGGCCCCCCTCTGAGTTTGGGCCTTAGATCTTCCACATTCAGATGTTAGTCTGAGAAGTTAGAATTAAGTAAGTCTCAACCCATTCTTCACACTGTCTCAGAGAGTTGAAATATGAGCTGTAGCCAAGACTAAAGAAGGACCAGAGTGTACATGTCCCAAATCTCTCCTCCTTCTCCATCTTGAAAAGTCATAAGAAATGATGTTTATCAAAAGCCCAGATGAGTTACACTGGACCCAGACTCTCTTTCTCTGCTTTCCTCCTCAATCTGAAATATAATAATGAATACACAAAATGAAATCTGTCAAGAATGCTTTTTTTCACAGATAAATTGCAAAAATATATATAGGGAAGGGAAATCTGCAGATTGAAAGAGACTTAAAAAGCATCAAGCAATCACACTGTGTTAACCATATCTGGAGTCTGATTCAAACAATATGTAAAAAGGATAAATTGACATTTATGAGGCAATTTAAAATTTGAACACTGACTTGATATGTGATAGTAAGAAATTTTTTAACCTAACCACAAAACCATTATCAAGCCTGAAAATGAGTTCTTATCTTTTAGAAATACATGCAGAGACATTTACAAAAGGTATCATAATGTCTTGGATTTGCTCCTAAACAATGAGGAAGGAGGAAGCAGGAGGAGGTTTAGATTTAAAAAGAGAGAGACAGAGAGAGAGAGAGAGAGATTGGCCATGGCCAACACTTGAAGTTGGGTGTTCGGTATGTGAGGGTGCGTTATAGTATTCTATGTGGTTTTTGTATGTTTGAAATTTTATACAATTAAAGGCTAAAAATATGCCAAGAATAAATAAGTCTATCTGTGATATCTGTCTTTGGATCAACTACCACTTTGCCTTATCTCTTGTGTTTTCATTCTTCGAATTTCCCAAGTAAACAATTAACTTCTGCACTAACTCCCCATGGAGAGCAATAAGTTTGCTGATGTTGACTCAGATAATCAAAGTCCTTGTTTCATTTCCCTCTTTTCCCATTAAGAGAATGAATATTTCCTCCCAACAGGCTCTGAACCTCAGAAGTCAAGGAAGACATGGTGATGCTTTGCCTGTTTCCCCAAGAGGCGGGATTTTGTGGAGTCCCCAGCCAATCATTAAGCACCCACTCATTAGTGTGGTGTTAAGCCGAGTGCTGGAGTGGGCAGAGCAGCCCCAGCTTCTGTGTGGAGTGGGGGACAAAATAAATTTTATGTCTGGAGTTCAAGTTCCTGCTGAAAGGGTGTTCTGATAGGGAAAGACCCCAGCCCTAACCCGCCCTCCCTCCCTTGTTGGAGACAGCACAGTTGGGGGCTGCTCAGCAGCGGGGAGCCCGGAGCTGAAGCCCAAGTTCGGAGGCTCACTTAGCCAGCAGCCTGTGGAAAGCACTTAATCTGCCTAACCGTTAATGTCCTCCTTTGGAAAGTGAAGCTAACATTCTTCCCCTGGCTTCTTCCCTAAAGCAAGCTAAGGTCAGAGGAGAGAAATCCCAGGAAGGAATATAGAGAACTTTAGAGCAAAGCGTTATATGGAGGGGAGGGACCGTTGCATGAAATCTAGAAGCCCTGAGTAGGTACAAGTTGTGCGTGAGAAACACGGGTGGTTTAGGTGGAAGAACTCAACTGCGATCTAAGCTTTTGGTGTCAGTCTTTCCAAGGTGGGACTTGGGAAGAGCATACCCTCTACGCAACAGAGGCTTGGGCTTGGGCACTCCCCCCTCAGTCTCCGCTGGCCTCTGAAACAGAAGCGACACAAGCAGGCTCGTTTTGCTGACCCCCCTCCCCCCTACACACATCGTTCTCTAGTCTGGTGATGACATCTCAATCCCGGTGGGCTGACACGTGACCCAGCTGACACACGGACCCAACTGTCGCCAGACTCCGCTACGAGGAGACTGGATAGAAACGCACTCCTCAGGCCACCCTATAGGCAAGTCATTTCCGCCCTAACGCAGGAGCATCCTTTGGCCCATTGGGTGCACAGCAGATTTATAAACCAGTGAGGCACTGTCATGCTTTAGGCGGTAAAATCCCCCCATGAATTTCCATCCCAGGCTCCTGCCTGTGAAAACGATCCACAAGAAAGAAGCGAGGCACCTGCCTTTGACTCAACCTTAAATCTGCCCATTGCCCTTCATCATCTCCCCGAGGAAGAACTCACATTAAAGCCTTGGGAACTGGGGATACTGGTCTACCAGAAGGCTTTCTGTTGTCTGCAGATCACTGAGACCAGAAGCAAAGAGCAAAATGGAACGGGGAGCAGACGTCCCTCTCCCCACCTGCATGTCCCTGCCTCAGAGGGGCAGCCTGGAGGGTATCTGCAGGGGTGGGGGGCAGCCGTGGCCACACTCTACCATTCGTGCACCACTGTCCCAGCTGGGCCAATCTCCTCATGCCTCCTACACCCACGCCAGTGCCTTCCCTGCTCCGCCTCGGGGCTGGGAGGGAGGCGGGCAGCAGGTGCATGGAGGTGCCTCCTGGGAGCGGAACCGGGAAGCTGGCAGGAGGAAGGGTTGAATGTGGAAGCAACTCGGGGCTTCTGGGGCTTTTTTTTTTTTTTTTTTACTCTTTCTGGCAAAAGGATAATTGTAAATTTTCAAGTTATCTGGGAATAAATCCCATTCTTCCTGTGAGATGGCTGAGGGGTGGGGGGGCTGGCCCCTCTGTCTGCTCCAGATGAACGCCTGTGGACAAGCGGACGCGGGCCGTGGGGCCGGGCCCGAGAGAGAGTCCCCCACCCCACGCCCGGCAGAGCGTTTCCCGGAGAACCGGCTGCATGAACGAGAGTCTCCGGCATGCGTGATGAGTGTGTCGCCTCCAGATGCAGAGGAAGAGCTCGCTTACAAAGAATGTGTGTGTGTGAGTATATATAGCAGGGAGTTAGCGCACACAGGATGAAGGGACGCTGAGAAGGCATCTGCTCCACGCTCTCAGTTCCATTCAAGGAACTCTGACGAGAGGTGACAAGAGACAACAGAGTGACAGCCGAGGACTAGCAGACTGAGGAGCCAGCGAGGGCAGCGGACGGCGTGCCCTGGCACCGCCGCACGGAGCCAGGGCAGGGGAGCACAAGGCCCCGGTGGCCTGAGATGCCCCACGGCGGGGGAGACAACCAACGAGGCGGGATGTGGACCGTAAGGATGGCCACTCCCGTGGGCGACACGGGCTGGGATGGGCCCTGGACAGTCACCTGCCTGCTCCTGAGGAGTGGGGCCTCACTGGGCTGTCAGGAGAGGTCCTGCCCAGTCCTGGGGACACACATGAAATGACACCCGTCTGCATCCTGTGCCATCGTTTCCAGAAGCTTAAAACAAGGAATGGGCGCCAGACGTGACAGCCACTGGCGCCTGCCTGGTGCACTGAGCCTCCGGCCCCTCCCCTGCCCCCTGCCCCCTTGAAATTCTCTTCTCATCACAAACAGAGTAAGAACTTATACAGCTTTAAAACTGGGCTCCAGATGCTGCAAAACCCAACTGATGACCCCTGGATATGTGCCTGCCCTTCCAGCACCGCCTCTGCACCCCCCACACCCTGCGGGGGGCCCCTGCATCCCTTTCCCCAGGGCGCCCTGCTTTCCCACTCTGCTGCCCGGGGAGGTCCCTCTTGTCCTCTACAGCCCCCTCCAAGGACACCTCCTCTGTGAAGCCCTCTCTGATGCCACTGGGCCCTTCCCCACTTGGGCTGCACTCCGTGGTCACGCACACGCACTGCCCTCGGCCGGCTGCCGCTGTGGCCCAGAGAGGAGTAGAGCCGGGTCTCAGCCATGGCTGCACCTGTCATCTCAATTCTCAGCAGGATCAGGAAGGACAAACGTGATGACCTCCCAGACTCCAGCTGGCGCGCTGGTGCCTGGTTTTGGGAGCCTTTCCCTGGGGTGTCGGTCCTGGGATGTGGGTCCTGGGGTGTCGGTCCTGGGATGTGGGTCCTGGGATGTGGGTCCTCTCCAATAACACTATGTGGCCACCCCCTTCCAGCACCGCGTTCCAACCACATTTGAAGCAACGGAAGGAACGTATGGCCCACCGTGTGCTGTGGGGAAAGGGGACAGATGGCCTTGTCATTCGCGGGGAAGGAAAACAAGTTAAAGACGCCGAGGGCAGAACACACTGAACTGTGGCCGTCCTTCCCCGGGGAGGGACACTTGTCAGCGCCAATGACAAGGGCGGGTCAAGGAGGCAGCACGGGTATGCGGGGGCTCCGGAGTCCCATCCAGATTCGGAGCGTACTTTGGGAGGTGCGGGTGATTCATGCAGGTGTGACAGGTGCGTCCCAGCAAAGGCCAGATGGCCCGGAGCGGCAGCCTGCCTGCACCGCACCGGTGTGCCCGCCCCGTCCCCAGAGCTCGCGCTGGAGGCCCACGCGGAGCCCACCCCTGTGGCCACAGCCCCGCGTGCAGGAGACCGGGCACTGCAGCGAGGCTGCTGGGGCCCACGCGAGTGAGCTCACTGTCCGAGGCCGTGGCCGGGACAACAGTGCCGCTGCTGGGAGTCCACGTGGGGGCCGGCTCCCCGCTCTGAGCCTCAGTTTCCCTCCCTGCAAAACCCAGGGGTCAGACTTACAGAATCTCTGAGATATGATGCTTATTTCTGCTCAGTCCCGGCTTCAGATGAAGGAGCTGGATTCCCATGGCTCACCTGGCTTGCGGGAGGCCGTGAGGGCATCTGCCCAAGCCCAGAAGAGACGGGCTTCGTGAGGGGCAGCAGGAGGAGGTGAGGGCACCATGCAGGTTTCTCCGGGGCCCCGTCTGCCCCTGGCCGACACTGAAGAGGGGCTACGGAGGCCACAGGGCCCTGGGCGAGGAGCACGTGCTGCTGTCCACACCCGCACACTCCCGCAGAGGGAAGCCCCTGGCACCCGAGGCACTTACACAGCTGCCACGTGACCGCCGACCAGCACGAGGTCAATGACAGCCTGTGTGGGACAGAAGACAGGACAACACAGCTGAGGTTCCGGGTGGGGCCCCAGGGTGCAGGCTGATCACTGCACTGATCACCCAGGCCTACAAGTTCCCCGGGGACTGACCTCGGCAGAGACAACTCGGGGATGTGCTTCCTGAGGCCTGTTTGCCCGTTACACCTGCTTCCCGGGTGCATGGAGCACAGGGCACATGGGGCACATGGGGCACAGGACACAAGGGGCACAGGGCACATGGGGACACAAGGCACAGGGCACATGGGGCACGGGCCACATGGGTACACGGGCCACAGGGCACAGGGGACACAGGGCACAAGGGGACACGGGGACAAGGGACACGTGACACAGGGCACACGGGGCACAGGTCGCACACTGGCCTGCAGGCAGGGCTGAGCGGGAGACCCAGCCGGTGCTACACGGCAGGCGGTAGGGGCTGTCCCTCCTCCTCCAGCCCCCCCGCCCCCCGCACAGGCCCTCGGTGCTTGTCAGAGAGCAGAGAGAGGGGAGGAGAACAGCCACGGCACATTTTGCTCCGTTTCACCCTGGAAGGAACTCTGGGACTTCGAGCCGAGTCCGGGCCAGCCTGTCCCTGACGCTGGGCTCCTCCTCGCCAGGCCCACGCCCCCGGAGGCCCTGCTGGTCTCTCTGAGCCACATCTCACCACCGCCCTCCTGGCGCCTCCGAAGGTCTGATCAGGGAGATGCGCCGTTTGAACGCCAGAGCCCGAGAAGCAGCCGGAGGGGCCGCCGCGTGCCAGGCCTGGCGGCTCGGGGCAACCAGACCTGCTCCAAATCCCTCCAGGGCTTGATAAACGCCGCCCTGGGGCGGGGGGGGGGGGGGGCGGGGGGAGGATGTGGGCCTCACACGCAGCTCCTCGCTCACCTCCGAGGATGGATTCCTCACTTCTGCTGAATTGGCACGTGCCCTAAGCGAGAGAAACAGAGAGCAACGCGACAACCAGAAAACAGGATCCTCCGGGCTCGGCCTCCTGGACACGACCGGCCTTGCCTGGGGGCGCCACCCACGCGGGTCTGTGGTGGGCCAAGGCGGGGCCCGTGGCGGCCACAGTGGGCAGGACGGAGGCCGCCTTCTTTCCCAAACACGCTCCAGGCAGACACCTGGTCAGGGTGCCCGGGAAGGGCGCTGGTCTGCGAGCTTCAAGCTCACCGTTTCGCATAAAGCAGGACACGGTGCGCGCGGCTGGTCTGGAATCAGTGATTTTCCATCAACGACAGTTCCAGAACTAGGGCCGTATTAACAAACTGCAGGTCCATCGTCGCCTTTAATTTCTGTTATTCCGACGTGTTTGTCGCAGCCCGCACCGCAGAGCCCCGGGGTCGGCCGCTTCTGGCTTCTGTTGGTTTCCTTTTTTCTTGTTCCCTTTGTTTTAGAAATAAGACCCTAAGAGAGTCGTCCCGCGCTCTCCCTTTGACCGTGCGGAATTATCACCTTTACAACAATACCTGGAGAGTCCGAGACATTTTGCATTAGGATACCTGTTTCCAAACTGTCTTCTAGATAATTCTAACTTAAGACCCTGCTAGCCATGAAAGAACACTCTCCGACACAGAGATTTTTCGATCTCTGTAGTGTTTCTGCATCCGATAGACATTTATCTTAGTGTTACATTTACACTTATCTCCTACAATTAATCATCGGCTGTTTTCACTTCTTTCGTGTGTGTGTCTGTGCTCCCTGTGGATATGCCCTTTCGCCACTTCTCTTACGGGGAAAGCTTGTTGCCTGATTTCCTTTTCTTTTAATGTTTATTTATTTTTGAGAGAGACAGAGCATGAGCAGGGGAGGGGCAGAGAGAGGGAGACACAGAATCCAAAGCAGCTCCAGGCTCTGAGCTGTCAGCACAGAGCCCGACGCGGGGCTCGAACCCATGAACCATGAGTTCCTGACCTGAGCCGAAGTGGGACACTCAACCGACTGAGCCCCCCGGGCGGCCCTGTTGCCTGATTTTCTTATAAATAGCCTCACCTACTGGGCCTTGTCTGTCGGTGTGCAGAATGTGTTCCCCGGATTCTAAGCTTGCCTTTGACCTCGTGGGAGACACGCTTCCTGTTTTATAATTTATGTGGGTCCAGCTGTCATACTTTCCATTATGATTTCCAGACCTGGGGACTTACAAAACCAGACCTTTCCAGCATCGTTTGGTTCTAGAACATTTGCATTTAGGGTTTTGCTGTTTAATTCCCTGATGGATACGGATATATTTATTTCTGAAGACCTAGGACTCACACTGTCTTCTGTTTCCATGTTCCAAGCGATTTGCCCCAAAACATGTTAATGAAATATAAGCCCGATCTTCCTCGCTTTGTCTGAAAAGCCACCTTTCCACTCAGAGCGGGTCTGTCTGTCAGCCCGGCCCTGAGCACCCACACCTGGTTTCAATGTCCGGTGCTTTCAGGACCGCTTACTTCCGGACAGGTTCTCTCCTCCGACAGGCCCCTTCTCTAGAATTGTACTGGTTAGTTTGGGGCCTATAGGTTTTCTTCCTTTTTCTCCATTTTGGGTAGCAATCTTCAAAGTTACAAAGAGCATGATTTTACTTGGTCATTGGAAAAATAAATAAATACAAAAATAAATGACCAGGAACAGAGTACCTTCTAATCTTCCCTCTCCCCCCCTCCCCCGCCCGCACCTAGGCCTGAGGGCGGCCGTGAACCCCAGGAGACGAGCTCTGTGGATGGATGCTCTGTTCCTCACCCGTAAGTGGAAACATTTGAAACTGAGACGTTTATCAGCAACTCTTCTTTTCAGGCTTTGCTACGGGGCACCTCCTCACCTGAGACACACCCGGTCCTTGATCCCAGCGCAAGGTCTGTGGTCTCCGGTCTGGGCAGAGTCTGCAGAGGTGGCCCACCCACTCCTTCCCTCTTGGTTAAATGCCCACTGCCCGCCCTGGATCGTGTCCCTTCCTGCACTTGCTTGCCCGTGGAGGCAGGGGGCAGCACTGAGCCAAGGATGGCCCTGCCATCTCTCTCCCCTCCCTGGCACTCCCTAACCTCATGGGGGAGGCTGACTTTGGGGAGGTGGCCCTCTGCGCGTCGGGGTCTCATGTTTGGTGTGGGTCCAGTCATCTGTTGCTGTGCAACTAACCACCCGACACTTTGGGGTTCACGTGACAGTATACTGTCATCTCTCTGGTGATGTGGGCTGCTGGGAAGTCGTCACTGGGAGACTCTCAGGAGGTTGCAGGGGGATGGTGGGGGGGTGCAATCTGCAGGTGCTACTGGGCTGGATGTCCAAGATGACTGCTTCATCACGTGGTCCCCTCGGCAGGATGCTGGAGCAGGGACCACGGGGGGCTTCTGGGCTCTCTCCCATGCCTGGAGGCTGCAAGGTTCAAGTAGGGGCCGCATGGTGCCTGTGGTGCCCATGACCCATGTGTCATGGCCTTGGAGGCACTGACCAACATTCCAGTATAAAGCTTGGCACTGAAGGAGAGAGACAACCTGGGACTTCGTCTGACGGAAAAGAGGCCTGGACAAAGAATAGTGACAGCAGTAGCCTTGGAGTCCTGACACCACTCTGAGAGGAAGGGGGAAGGCATTGTGGAAAGTTCCCCAATATCAGACTCCTCACCAGCCTTAGTGAGTGGGAGAATATTAAAATGATAAATTATGTTTCTTGTACATGAATGCCAGGAGCAATGAATACCTGTAACTATTTTAAGTTCCTATAAGCCACAGAGACATCATTGAGGATGGATGGATGGATGGATGGATGAGTGGATGGATGGATGAACGGACAGTTGGATAAACGGATGAATGGGTGGATGGATGGATAAATGGATGTATGCATGGATGAATAGATGAACAGTTGGATAAATGGATAGATGGTTGGATGGATGGATGGATGGATGGATGGATGGATGAGAAGTTGGATAAATGGATGGATGGATAAATGGATGGATTGGTAAATGGATGGATGGATGGATGGATGGATGGATGAACAGTTGGATAATGGATGGATGAATGGGAAAATGGCATCTAAGAAACATGACCTCACTTCTGACTATAAGTTTTCTCATCTTAAAAATGAGAATATGGAGGTGCCTGCGTGGCTCAGTTGGTTGAATGTCTGACTCTTGATTCGTGACCCCAGGGTTGGGAGATCAAGACCTGAATTGGGCTCCACACTCAGCGTGGAAGCTGCTTAAGATCCTCTCTCTCCTCCTCTCTCTGCCCTTCCCTCGCTCCAGCCACACACTCTCTCTCTCTCTAAAATAAACAAAAAAACTTTTTTTAATTTGAATGTGATCTGTTCATTCTTATGGCAAAGCCACACTGAAAATGCACATGTCATGATGCTTGGAACAAGAGTGTCCATACGTCTTCACTTCTCTGCTTTGCTCTTCCATGACTCTTCTTGTCCCGTAGAATTGATGGCCTCCTTCTCCACAATATGTGCCTCAGGTCAACCCAGCAACTTCCTGTACTCTGCAGAGCAGCCTTCGCAGGGCTGGCTCGATTTCTTCAGTTTCCTGGGGCAGAGTCTTCTTTCCTGACGCACAGGTCTGTGCATGGGGCTGTGTGAGGCCAGCGAAACCCAATGAACTGGAGATCAGTCAAGGGCAAGTTCAGTTATTTTTTTCCTGCAGCTAGACCTGTAGGCTAGATGTTTGTCTGAACGCTTTGGCCCTGGAAAGTAAGGTGATCCAACATGGGCAGAGTTGGGAACGCAAGGCATAAAGCCCTGCTAGCTGCCTGTGGGAGATCGACACACACCAACGGTTCCAGGAGACCTTCTCCCTCGCTGAGTATCAAGTTGCCTTGCAGCAGTGTTCCTGGTGATTATGCAAAACGGGTGACTAGAGCAAACACGTTTGACACACAAATAGAGATCAAATGAACTTAAGGGTTTTAACAAAATTCTAGCTCATTAGGTGTTGCCAAGTCTGTTTGAGAAGCTTTCAAGCCATGGAAGATCCTAAAGCCTCCTTAACTCTTCCATGTGCTCTAGAGCAGAGCGTGTCAGAATGCGGTGTGCTCTCAAGTCCCTGGGGGCCTGTTCAAATGGGGACTCTGACTCGGGATGTCAGGTGGGGCCTGACAGGCTGTGTGCCTTTCTCACGAGCTCCCAGGTGAAACTGACGCTGGTGTTCCTGGGATACACAGCAGGATGGAGAGGGGCCACGCCCAGCATCTCCATCACCCACGTGGATGGCAGAGCTGTGAGAGGGACCCTCACCCCTCCACTCCTGAGTCTGCTCCCTCTTTCCCTTCCCTCGTCCGGTCACAGCGCTCTGCTAATCGAAGCCCACAGAGCGCCGAGTCGGAAGGGCACCTGGCTGTGGTCCAGCCCTATGGCTGTGCAAGTGCAGACTGATGTCAGGCTGGCGTCGTGTGGCCTTGCAGCTCGTGTGTGCACGGCTGCGCTGGGAGTTCTGTCTTCCCTCTCAGGGTAGGAAGAGAAGCCAGCCCTGGACGGTGTTAAAGCCGTAAAGACAGACTTTATTCGGGACTATTGCAACTGGGGAAGAGAGACCTCAGGATAGGGCTGGGCTCGACTCCAAATACAGCAAAGACCAGCAGGAATTTATAGCCAAAGAGCAGGGCAGGGTCCACGGATGGAAAATTACTACTTCTGGCTCGACCGACCCAACAGGATTCTTGCTGAAGGCAAGCCAGGGAGGTCAGCCCTCACCTGGAGCAGAGCGGGGGTGGGGGGTGGGGACCGAATCAGATATCTGAAGGCAGGGGCTCTGGGGGAGCTGACCTAGCAGGGTTCTTGCGAAAACTGCATTCACAAGGAAGGACACAGTTGGTCCCAGAAGGTTTGAGAGGCTGAACGAAGCTTGGCTGAGCTCAGTCACCACCCAAGGCAGCCAAACTCGTGAACAAAAAAGAGCCCTAGGAGGCTGTACGCAAACACGCGTGGTTGTCAGTCATCTTGAGGTCAGCAGGGAGTGGGCTTTACCCCCTTCAGATGAAGGGGCAATTGCAAGCCTACTGAGAGCCCCTGCCAGAGACACCCAGCTCAGTTATGCAGGACAGTGACCCTTCCCTCTTGTCAGCAAGGGGAGGGGGTTCTCAGAGAGAGCAGACCTTCTCTCCCTTCTTTCTCTCCAGTCCCAGATGCCAAGCTCGGCACAGAAAGAACAAACCCGTAGCCGGAGCCACGGCGACGAGCCTGAGCAGGGCAGCGAGGCCACCACGTCCCCCTTGTCTCCCTCCGGCTGTGCCAGTGGTCCCCGGTCTCCTCCCAGCCTGCGGGGGGCACCCAGCCTCCGCGGGCCGCTCACACCCGCCTGTGACCTCTGCACAGAGACCCAGCTCGGCCCTCGGAGCAGACGCAGAGGCCGAGTGGGAGAAGTGACGCGGGGCTGCAGAGGCGAGCCGTGCGGATCTGGGCAGAGGCCCCGTGCTAAGGAGAGTTGGCATCCGTAGGTGCTTTGAAGTGGAATCAAGGAATTTCTGATGTTAGGAAAAAGCGGAGCGCTGTAGGATTTGGACGAGGAAAGACTTTTCGCAGATCTGTTGGCAGTGCTATCATAATCCGGTCAGAAACGAACTATAAATGGATGTTCTCTTTTAGACAGAAGGGAGTTTCCACTTCACAGCAGCGGTACGTGATCCCCACCCCGCCACGGAAAGGTGCCCCGGCTCACGCGAGGGGTGGGGGCCGGGGGGCCCGGCACCACCCGGGGAAGCAGCCCAGTCCTCTGCCGGTCCCGACAGACATTCAAAGTGCTGAGTGCCCTCCTCCCACAGGGAAGCGACTGGGATGGAAAGTACCGGTGTGACCGGGTGGCCAAGTAGTGAGTGGCTGGGCCCCACCGGGCCTGGCCTTTCCGTAAAATGAAGAGGCCAGAGCGGTTGATTGCAGGAGCCCCGTTAGCGCCAACACCTTAAACCACGGGCGGACTTTCTCCAATGCCTTTCTAATTCCTCGTGCCCACTCTGCAGACTTTCATATGAGGGTTTTTTTTTATTTTTTAAAAGTTTTATTGATATTGAGAAAGAGTGAGAGAGAGCAGTGCAGGTGGGAGAGAGGCCGAGAGAGAGGATTCTAAACGGACTTGGCATTGCCAGCGTGACGCCCGACGTGGGGCTCGAACACAACAACCGTGAGATCCTGACCTGAGCCGGAGCTGGAGGCGCGACCAGCCGAGCCCCCCGGGTGCCCCCAACACAAGTTCTGATGCCGCACCGTCCGCGTGACGTGACGCACACGGGAACTCGTGAGGTCGTTCGCGCCAACCCTGAGCTGTCCTCCGTTAGAGGGCACGTGGGTCCCTGCGTTTGCTGAGTTCAGCTTCTCTGCACTTTTTATGATTGTGATTAATCACAGAAGCAGCTTCCAGATGTTTCTGCCTCAAAGAGCCTTGCTCCTTTCTGGGGCCATCGCGTCTTCCTTGTTGAACTCTGGGAAACCAGGCGAGCAGGTGTGTCTCCGCTGCGTGTAGGAGAGGAGGCAGCAAGCTCCGGGCGAGGGTCTGAGGGGACCCCCCCCCCCCGAGTGAGAGCTTTCAGACACTTTGCCCTCACGTCTTGCTTCTCGGCGGGAGCCTCGGGCGGCTCCCGCGGTCTTGACCAAACCACGGACCCAGGCTCAAACCACAGACACTCGTCTCCCAGAGGCTGGAGTCCAAGTGGAGGGTCCTGGGCGGACTCTCGTCCTGGCCCGCGGGCGGCCCTCTCACAGTCGGTGCTCGTGGCCTTCCTGGGGGGCGCGGAGGGAGGGATCCCCGTCTCCCTCCTCTGACCAGCACCCCCCCATCCCTCCGCGGGCGCCGCCTGACCCTCATCAGCCCCCGAAGGCCCCATCGCTTTGGGGCTAGGACCTCCCATGCGAGTGTTCAGGGGCGCAAATACCCGGTCACCAGCAGCGGTGTTAACAGAAGATCCTGCAGAACGGCGTCTGTTCTCACACTCTTAGCTCCCTCTCCCCGGGAGATTACACTCACGCGGGGCACCTCCAGAAACTCAGCTTAAAGCGGGGACTACTTCCTTCCCAACCATGCGTGCACATACACATATGCACACACACGTGTGCGCACACACGTACACACATGTACTTGCACTGTGCACACCTGCACACGTGCGCTTACACATGTGCACACATGCATGCACACACATGCTCGCACATGCACATGTGTGCACACATGTACTTACACGCATACACACTTGTACACATCCACACACATGTACGTACACATACATCCATGTACACACTTGCACACACACGCTCACACATGCACATGTGTGTACACAAATGCGCACGTATGTACTTACACACTTGTACACATGCACACACAGGTACTTACACATACATCCATGTACACACTTACACACATGCTTGCACATGCACACACATATGTACTTACACACATGTACACATTTGCACGTGCACATGTGTGCTCACACATGCACACATGCTTGCAGTGCACATGTGTGCTCACACATAAACATGTGTGCATACTTGCACACACGCGCATGTGCTTACACACTTGCACACACGTATGTGCTTACACATGTACACACGCTTGCACGCACACAAACACACTCTCCACTGTAAAGACACCAAAATCCATATTACGACGGTTGGTTTGAGTTCACACATTACCTTTTGCAGCCCCTGATGTGTCACGTGACAGTGGGCAAGAGTGGAAACTCCAACTGGCTGCGAGTCTATCCGAAATCTTTCTGCCAATCGCACAGAGACACCCACACCCACCTCTGCTCTCCACCTGACTCCACCCCTTGCTTGTCCAAATGCGAGGGCCCCTCTTTCCCTGCTCCTTCCCTCCCTCACCCGCGACACCCCTCCCGCCTCCCCCGCCTGCCATGCAGCTGGGCCCCCGAACGCCAACACCGATGGCTTGCCTCTGTGCGGCTCCAGGGTCTGCCCCGCCCCCATCGCCCCCACGCCCCCGCGGTGGGCTTGCTCTGACCAACTTTTCAAAGATCCACCTCCCCTCCGTCACCCCCACACCACCTTCTGCCTCCTGCTCGGTCCTGCCCTTAGCCATTCACCTGCTTGTGGCTTGGTCACTGGAACCCAGGCCCCATCGGAGCAGGGGACGGGGTGCTCTGTCCCGGGATTCACCAGCAACTAGAACAGTGCCAGGCATGTGGTACGCAGCACATTAGTTAATTTACTCCCCACTTTCTGAGCCACTGACAGGCCCCTTGGCAGAAAGCTCTCAACCTCTAGGAAGGGCCCGCGTCGAAGACCGTGCGCCTGCCTCCGTGGGGTCGCACCCCTGGGGGCTGACGGGGGCTCTGGGGTGGGCTGCTGACATGACATTAGAGGTCTGACTGCCCCCCGCAGGGCCCCCACCAAAACGGGGGAGCCTGAGGGCAGACCCAGCGTGTGAGGACGGTGTGGGCTCCTGGTGGACACCAGCCCCCAGGCCCCCAGGAGGGTCTCCCAGAGCTGAGCGGCAGCCAGCGGGGCGGCCTCGTCTGTAGGCACCCTCCCCGGCCAGGTTGATGTCACCCATCAGATGGGTAAACGGGGCGGTTCGCTTCAAATCAGAGGAAGGGACAGGAGAGGAAGCCAGAGGGCCGCTCCCCGGCCCCGCGGCCATCTGGTCCCGTCAAGAGTCTTCCGTGGACAGAAGTCCCTCCTTCTCAGGATGCCCAGAGCATTATAGCTCGGCAGGCAGGCGCCCGGCTTTGGCCGAGGGCCCTTCTTTCACAGGGAGGCAACGTCCCTCTTGGAGGGTCACACGCAAACTGAAGCAGGGCCTCGTCCTCAGACCTCGTGGTAGCTCCCCGTCGCGAGGCAGCAGGCCGCTGGCCGGTGCCCCCTCGCCCCATCCCAGTACCCAGCGCACGCCACCATCTTCCGGGCCGCGGGGGCCACTGAGGGGCCGCGGGGGCCGTGCGGCCTCTCCGGGGCCCTGTCCCACACCTGGAAGGGACGGTGCCTCCCGCCTGCCATCAGGACATTCTCCAGAAAGCCGAGATTACAGCCTCGCTGGTTGTTTTCTCTCCGTGGCGCCTCTCGAGTGCCGTGATTGTAAATATGTTTACAGACGACACATCTCAGACCTTCCCAGCCGTGGTTGCTCAGGGACTCGGGCCATTTTCGGGGCGTGAAGGACACCGAAGTCCGAGTCAGTCCCCATCCACGAGGGCTGCAAACGTGTAAGCCCCCCATGGCCGAAGGACAACATTCAGCAAACTGGCGTGAAAATTCTCAAAGCAAAACTTATTAGTTAATGCAGCCTGTCCCCATGACGACCAAACAGCTCAAAAACAAACCATTAGCACGCGGATTTATGACTGTGGGAGGTTTGGCTGATGCCATTCCAAAGGTGTAGTATTTTCCACTTTCAGTTATAATAAAAAAAAAAAAGCTAATTTAAAATCCAGCATGAGCGCACAGTCTGGCACAAACATCCACACCCAAAGAAAAGCCCCAGGCGCGTGCAGGCCCACACGTGCGTGTGCGGGCCCAGTGACCAGACCCGCATGGTCATCCTCGGACACGCGGGCGCACGGGACCAGACCCTCACGTGGCGGGCAGAGCGCATTTCCAGGCCCCGCAGCAAAGGCCACGCAGACACGTGAGGCACACAGGTGGGTCCCCCGCACGTGGCCGTGCTCCTGCACACAAGTGGCGGAGGGATCAGTTGTAACCAAGTCCTGCTGTGAATCAGGTCCTGGTCCAGGGACGCCAGCCCAGTGTCACGGACCCTTAGCCCCATCCTGAGAAACACGTGGCCGTGTGGGATCTTCCCCGGGTCCCCCGGGAAGCAGGGAGGGGTGTCAGGGAGCAGCACCCCCAGCCCCACCCACCTGCGTTTGGCATTCTGAGGTTTCTCCCGGGACCCAGAGCAGACGGGTGGATGCCATCTTGCCCCCACACTGCCACCGCCGCGGCCTTCCACCAGCTCTGCCAGGCTCCTCCCGCAGGGGACACCTTCTCCTGCTGCCTCGGTCCCCTCACCCTCTTCCTCCGGCTCAGTGTGGGTGCCACCGTCCGGAGCGTTGCTTGCCCAGGCCAGGCCCTGTGCTGGGAGCTGACCGCATCGTGGGAGCTCTGGGGCTTCAGCTCTGGGTCCCCATGGCAGAGCAATGGGGCTCAGACCCAGCGGGCGCTCAGCCAGAGATCAAGCCACCAGAGGGCAGAGTCCGGCATGCCTCCCAGGTACCCGGGAGGGAGCTGGCAAAGGTGCCAACAAAGTGAATTAACCCGAGGTTATGGCAACGAGCAAATCACCCCGAGTGCCGGGAGGGTTAACAGCCTTGAGACTTCACCGGGACCCCACGGGAAAGCAAGGGTCCGGAGGGTCACCTTGCAGAGGCCCTGTGGAAGGACCTGGTGCTCTTGCAGGCACTGGGATGGCTTTTGCCACAGCAAAGGCCGGGGCCACCGGGGCCCAAGGCAATGGGAGTCAGGAGCAGCGTGAGGTTGGGATGAGGATGCGTCCGTCCCCTCACCCCCACCCCCGTCTGACTCAGGCCTTGACAGGGAGGCCACAGAACACACACAATAGCGTATTGTGTTCAGGAGGAAGAAGACAGACTTGTCCATATTTTTACGAGCCTGCGTCTAACCAGGGCCTATGAAGCGCAAGTAATGACAAAGGAATGTCACAGGAGTCTTCCTGAAGCCTTGGCTCCCACGTCCTGCCCACTCACAGGGGGTAGGGGCTCTTCATCCTCAACGTACAGAGAGATATGGAGCGCAGGGCTCGGTCACAGGGCTGCGGAGAGGTGGGCTGGGGTTTCAGGTCTTGCCTTCAGGGCTGAAGCCTGAGCTCTGACCTGCAGGAGTGGACGTGGGGGGAGCGGGGGGCGGGAGACAGCACCCAGCACTCCAGCCTTGCCCAGAGAGCCTGGGGCGGACCCGGGGCTCTGGAGGCCGCCCGACACGCCAGGGCCTGGGCTGACCCGGTGATGCTCAGAGCAGGTTCTCGGCCGGCTGGAACAGATGGACCAGCCCCTCTCCCCTCCCCCCACCAAGCCCAAGGTCCAGAAACACGCTGCCCATTCTGCCTGCACCTCTGCATCTGCGGCCCAGTGGGGCCGGGAGAGTGCGGGGTAAGGCTGCCTGCCCCAGAGATCTCCCGCCTCACCAGCAAGGGGGGCTGACATGGCCCCTGGATGCAAGACCACCTGGGGCTGATTTCCATCATCCCTCCCTCCTCCTCCGAGCTGGACAGTGGGCCACCCAAGCGCACCATTGGGGCAGGAAAGGGTGGCGCTCAGCCTCGGGACTCAGCCAGTCTGGGTGAGGGTGGGAGACAGACGCAGGAGCCCCGCGCACCTGCCCACACCACTGTCTGAGCAGGAAACAGCCATAACCAGAAGCAGGTGAGACTCTGGTACTCCCAAGGCTGGGCTGCCGCAGAGAGCAGGACCAACAGAAGAATCTGGAACAGAGCTCCCCTCCTGGGCAAGCAAGGGCCCCACCCAAGGTGAAAATCTGGGATCCAGAGCTGAAGGTGGAAGGTAGCAGGTTTACAGCAAAGAGGTGGAAAGTCACATCCAGATGGGGGTGTTTCGGGAAGGGAAGCATCATGGGAGGCGGCAGGTCCAGGAGGGAAAGGACAAGAGACGTGCCCTGAGGGGGAAAAGAAAGAGATTCAGGGGAGAGCTTGGGGCTAACAAGGCCAGAGGGAGCCCCAGGAGGGCAAGCCCTTGGCACCAGGAAGGTGAATCAAAGAGATTAAAGGGATAATCATGGGGGGATGGTCCTTAGGAAGCTAGAGGAGGGTACCCAGGACGCAGGGGAGGGGATCGATCTTTACCCTGAATGAAGAAGGAGAGAAACACAAGATGATGCACAGATGCAGGGAAGGCTCTCCCTGGGGCTGCAGGAAGGTGAACAGGGATCTTAAGTAAGAGCTTCTGTGGCTCAGAGAAGTGTAGAACCTGGGCATCCGCTGGGAGTGAGGGCAGGGGTGACGTGAAGACCCCGAGCAGAGAGGGAAAGCCTACAGTCGCCGCTGAGGGACGTGCAAGAGCCGGACAGGGAGTCCTGTGCAGCCTGGGGTGACAGCTGTGACTGGACCCCCTAAGGGCCCCAAAGGCTTGCATTTGCATTTTCCCTGAAGGTATGAGCAGAGAAGAGACGTCTTGCCTGTGCCTAGACGAGGGGAGCATTGGGGGTGGGGAGGGGCGGGCAGCACTGGGTCCAGCCTCTGTTGGTAATCCGTCAAGCACCTGCATAGGAACCCTGGGGAAGGGACATACTGGGGGCGTTGGTGAGTAAAGAGGGGCACTGTGGGTGAGAACCTGGATAAAGCCAACAGTGAAGGCTGGAGGGCATGAGAGATCTTGAGAAATGGATGGATAAGGCCACGAAATTTATTTTATAACCTACACCGTTCTTATAGGAGCAACCCCCAACTGTCCCTGGGAGGTGGCCTCACCCTACATACCCTAGGAGGCTTTGTTCTGTCAAAGAGTAAGTGGTTATTCATAGATCGTAATTTTCAGCATATGAAAGAATGGAACTAGCCGTAAACTAGACCAGCTGTGGTCCAGAGAAATCATCCAAGGACAATTCCACGCCATGTTCTCAGGACTGGCTATGACGTGCAGACGCCTGGATTTTTTCCAGTTCAACGTTCATATCACCAGTAGGAATAACGGAAAATGAAGCCAACAAAGACTGAGCCGCATACAGTGAAAGTGGTTATAGAGGAAAAAATTGAATGAAAACTTCTTGTTGACATTGGAAACTATGAATTTAACCAGCACAGATGAGAGTTGATGGAAGGAAGCAACAGAAAACAAAGTATCAGGATGTAAAAATACTTGTTAAGATTTTAAGGACTTAGACGGGCAAAATAAAAAATTATTAACAAAATCGAAATCTGTGCAAATTATCCAAAAAATTGGGCTTTGTAGACGTGACGGCCACAAAAGAAAAGTCATTAGAGCAAAAGATACGGTTGTTGAGTTCGGACGTGGCTAAAAACACAAACAACGAAAAGCCCCACAAAAACGGCCGAGTCAGATCATTACTGAGAAATAAACATATAAACAATTTGGTGAATTGCACCGTGTAGAAAATCGACCCAGGAACTAACCCGGCTTCGCGGAATTCGCTTCAGCAAACACTTCCTCGATAGATGTCAGCAGCTCTTGGTATAATTCTGATTAATACGAGGGCTCGTGAAACTTGGAGTAAAAATGCTTTCAGGGTGAAAATGTCTGATGGGCCATGATGGTGATGCCCAGTTACCTCCAGAGGGACCTCGACCAGTGTGGCGGGCGGGCCATGCCAACCCACCCCCGGGGCCAGCGGCCAGCCCGTGCGCACGTGTGAGTCCAGCACAACCTATCACAGCCCTTTGCAGAGATGTAATACTTGGACTGTGCAGGAAAGAAAACTCTCTTTCTTTCTTCTAGATCACAAGCCATGAGAAGCCAGACTTAGGGCTTCAAGTGGCCACCTTGGCAGCCAGGTGGAGACACCTGTTTGAAGAACAAAGTCAATCCAAACTGAGAGAGAGAGAAAGGTAGAAGTTGGGAGAGGAGGGAAATATAGAAAGAACTGGCTGCTTCCCCTGAGCCCTGACTCCAGCCGTGCCTGAAGCCGTCAGTTTCTGCATTTGCCAGGCGGGTGAGCCAATACCTCAAGTCGGGTCCCCATCAGCTGTGACCCAATGAGCCTGCACAGTACAAGAACTGACCTCTCAATCAGGTCACAAAGCAGATGTCAGAAAGTACAGGAAGGAGTGAGCGGGCCAGAAGGTTTGAGGCTGTGGTCCAGACACAGAGACTAAAATTTCAGCGATACAGCCATTCTGGGTAATAACCGAGATGCTTCTCATGCTCATGGGTACGTCTGGTTGAATGATGGTGAGAATCGGTGACTTTGAGCAGGTTCAGGTTTCCGAAGCTAAGAGGGTGGATATGTGACCCACTTGGGCCTCAAAAGCACGTAGAAAGGTGTCTGTATTTGTGGGAAATGATGACCCAGCTTCCAGAGTTCCTCAGGGATGGGGGCGGGTTGGCCGGGTCTGCAGATGACCGCAAGGAAGGGTAAAGGGTGGCACAGTCAGCTGTCAGAACCTCAAAGCCAAGGATGTCCCCTGCACGGGGCCTGATTGTCAGAGTTTTACAAAAATCAGATTCGCCTGCTCATGTAGTTGAAATGTACCCCCACTTCCAAATTCGTACGTGGAAGTCTCAGCTCCCAGCACCTCAGAATGTGACTTTATTTGAAAACAGGGCCATTGCAGATGCGATTGGTTTAAGACGAGGTCACCCTGGAGAAGGGTGGGCTGCTCGTCTAATAGGACCAGCGTTCTTGCAAAAGGAGGAAACTTGGACGCAAAGATGCACCCCCGGAGGCCAGTGGGAAGGCGGAGACAGAGATCATTGTCAGAGACGCAGGGAAAGCCCCTCCTTCTCGCCCTCGGAAGGAGCCACCCCCGCTGAGGCCTGGACCTTGGACGTCTGGCCTCTCAGAATACACTTCTGCTGTGGTGTGGCACTTGGCTATGGCGGCCCAGGAAACGGACGCACTCGCAAACGCACTGCCCCACCCGCACGGCGTGGGGTGATCGTGTGCTCACACCAAGACACTTGTGTGAATGCTCATATCCACCCCAAGCTGGACTGGACCAAGTGTACTTAAGCGAACAGACAGATAAGGAAAGTGCACATTGCCCCGTGGACTGCTCCCCAACAACAAATCCCTGGTCCGCCATCGTCTGCCATGATGGGATGGCAACGATCATCACGTCGAGCCGGACGGAGGCCAGAACACAGGAAGGCGTGCTGTTGGATCCTAACCGAACGAAAGTCTACACTGCAAACTGACCCAAAAGGACGGAGGTCTGGTCAGCATGGTACGGGGTGGGGGTGACAAAGGGGCAGGGAGCAGCATTTTGAGGGTGATGACATGTAAGTGTAAACACTTGTCAAAACTCGTCAGACTTACCGTATGCACCGTGCACCTCAACAAAGTACATTTACATGTTCACAACTCTGCCTCAGGGAAGCTGAGTGGCGTGGAGGCAGGGACAGTGGGGAGCGGGCCCGTCTCTCAGCTGGGATCGTGTGGGGGCAGAAGAACTCGTGTAAATCGGAGCGCAGAGTGACAGAGAGTCGTTCCAGATGAGACGCAATTTCTGGGGCCCTTCCTTCTTTTGTGCACACAGTGACTAGTGACACAACTCGATGCAGGGCGATTTCCCAGGCACAAAAACGCATGCACGCAGCGAGCGAAATCGCATCATACGTTCTAGGCAGGGCAGGGGGGCGACTCGAGAGAAACGAACATCCGGTGCGTCAAGCTGTGGTCAGGGGAGGAAGGAAAGTCCCTCGACCAGTGGGAAGGGGACCGTGAGGGGCTGCTGCTGTCACTGGGGCCCCGGGGAAGGCTCTCTGGTGAGGTAGGATGGAGACGAACGGCCCCACGCCGATGCCAGGGAAGCATCCGGCATGGAGGCTGCATGCTGCAAGGACAGGGTGGCAGAGGGAAGCCATGGAGGGCCGATGGGGCTGCGGCCTGAGCACGAGGCCTGAGGACGAGGAGGGACACGGTGGGACTCACGGTCCTCATGGGCGCTCCGGCCAAGGGCTGACGCTGTAGCCCAGTAGGAAGAGAGCCAGCCAGGCCGGTGCTGTGATCCCGGCGGAGAGGATGGCGGCTGGGCCCGCTGGACAAGGGACAGCGCGGTCACACGGGGCCCCCAGCTTGGAGTTAATGATCTCGGGTCATTGTCTCAAAGCTCTTAACGACTTGATCTTGGCTCCGTGGTTTGCAGGTGACGTGTGCCGGGGCACCATCCACTCCCTGCTCCCGTCTTCCTGACCCTGGTTCTCAGCCTCGTCACCTCCCTCTCCGGCCCCCCCCCACCCCCGCCACTGCCTGGCATCTCGGGTTTCCAGGGTGGCCTGCGGTGGTGGCAGCAGCAGGACAGAGGGGGGCCTGGGAAGGGGGACTGACAGCCTGCTGGGTGGGGGGCTGGGAATGAAGCAGAACCCGGACAGGAACAGGAGGGGAAGAAGGGAGCCCTGGACCCTCAGTCCGCTTGCCATGAGCCCTCTCCAGTGCGACCCTCGAGGGGCTGCTAATGCCCCCTCCTGGTGATACACCACATGCGGCCCACGCCTCCCCCCCACCCCGCCAACCACTGGACGCCTCCACCTCAGGGGCAGGATAAACCCAAGCCTCCCCTTGCACCTCCCCCTGCGCTGTGGTCTAGGAAGCCCCCGGGCGCCCCCGGCCTCCCCCTCCCCTCTGGTTGCTGCCCACGCGGCCCCCCTGCCCAGCACCTTCCTTCCGAGAGCTGGCCAAGGGGAGGTTTGGCTCCCAGCTCCCATGGGTCCCGGCAGCTCTAGACAAACCCTTCAGGGGCCCTGAAATGGCCTTTTCATCTGTGAAATAGAGAGCTGGGGACGCCCTGAGGTCGGGTTTATCCGGTGCCGGGGGGCCCCCAGCCCGGGAGCGTCCCCACCCGGCTCGGGTCCTGCCCGCAGAGGCCTCAGAGGTTTGCTGCATGGCCAGGCTGCAGGATCTGGGCACCGCAAGGCAGGCCTGGGGAAGCTGAAAGGGGTTCCGTTCTCTCCTTTCCCCACAAGGTGCAGCCCCCGGGGCTCTCAAGCTCCCTCCAGGCTCCCTGTCCTCCGGGAGACCTGGGTCCCTTGTCCCAGAAAGCCAGACCAGGAGGCAGAAAGCAAGCACTTGCGGACAACCCACGCTCAGGGACACTCGTGCGCTTTATTTTGGAAGCTGAGCATACTTCGTTCCTGGCAGGATTGCCCGGACAATCCATCACTCAAGACAACTCTCATTCTCATTTAGCCAGAAATAAAAGGTGTCCCCGAGTCACTGGATGTAAAACTGGACTAATGTCATGTGGGGGGAGGGGAGAGGAGGGAGTCTGTGCGCTCTTCCTTTCCTGGGGAGGGTGCGCTTGCTGGCGACCTTCCCCTTCCTTAAGAACGCTCCCTTTTCACTCCAGAGAAAGCCCAGGGATGAGAAATGTGTTCCTTTAGGAAAAAGTGCGGATCACGTTGTTTTTACCAAGAGCCTGAAACCCGAGCTGGTCAGCTGGCCTCCCCGCCGGGTCCCAGGGCCACAAGCGTTGCTGCCAGACGTCTGGCTGCATTGGGACACTGGTTGTCATCTGTCCCCTGGTACAGGGCGGCCTGTCCCCGCCTGAGGAACATGTGCTATCACTGCAGCGGCTGCGTGCGGAAGGAGGCCGTTCTGGGGACACCCCCGCCCACTGGGAAGCTCTAGGTGGACCTGGGACCCCAGGGTGAGGAGCGGATTCATCCGGAACCAGCAGTGCTCCGAGGACACCCCAGTATTGCTGGCCCCCAGGACGTTCTGCCAACTAGAGGCGATGTGAGTGCGTTCGCCGGAGACCAGGCTGGACCAGATGGACCCACGCCCGCAACAGCGCCATTCTGGGGAAGTCACAGCGACAGGTGGCCCCAGGTCGGGGCCAGGAGGTCACGCGGGGATCGGGCCCAAGGGCTGCCATCTGGAGCACCCTGGGCTGCTGTCCCGGTCAGCAGGGAGGCGGGGAGAAGGGGTACAGGCAGTGAGGTCTTCCTGGGCCAGGTCTCGAGGAATCCCAAATCGCTCTCACACATCCCATTGGCCAGAACTCAGTGACCTGGCAGGATGCTGGGAAGTGTAGTCTTTCTAAAGCACAGGATTCTGGGAAGTGTAGTCCCTGGGAACATAGGCTGCTGGGAGGTGTAGGCCCTGGCAGCATGGGGTGCAGGGAAGCGTAGTCTGGCTCTGAGTTGGGGCTGTGGGGCTGCCGTCATCCCTTTCCCAGAGAGGAGCACTTGGCCTTGGGATAGGGGAGGAGGCCAAATAAGGAGAGAACCCAGGACACTCATCCGGAAAAAAGGAAATGAGTGCATGTGCATCTTCAAGTATTTGAAAATCTGAAGCAACTTGACTCTGTGCCTGCAAGTCCAAGGGGGAGGGAAGACAAGGGGTAGAATCCACACAGAGCTGCTCTGAGGCCCCATGAGAAACAGCCAAGCAGGTTCTCGCAGGGCACAGCAGGGTCTCGTGGTGTGGACGGAGCCCGAGCCCACGGGCCTCCAAGCACCCGGGCCCACAACCCAACACACCCCTCTCCTCTCCTTAATCCACTGATTTGTCCTTCTCTGTGATCCGGGAATCACTGTTCTTCCATCTCCGAGCGGCCGCAGGCCCGGAGCCGCCTGCCCAGTGCCCAGGCCACGTCTGACTGTGTCTCAGCTCAGGCGAGTCCCTTGAACACACAGACCAGCTGGGGAGGGGTCGCTCATTGAGGGCCAGCCCCCTGTCTTTAGAACAAACGAGAAAGAGTACCGAGCTGTATCCGCCAGCCACCGTGAGCTTCAAACAAAGCAGCACAAAGATTATTACAGGCAAACTTCTCCCCATGACATTCACGGATGTGGACCGGGAAGGCAGGCCACACCTGAGTGAGCAGAGGCAGCTGAGCCTCCCCGCAACACACACCCGCTGCTGAGCGCAGGCCGAGGGGCGGGACTCTCCGCACCAGCAAGACGACAATGGGTGCCATCTCCCTCGAGCCTTTGGATTTGCCGCTAAGGGGGCCGGTGCTCAGACAGCAGCTTTCAGGCTGCACCAGGCGCCCCTGGAGCTGGCCAGCCTGGCGCCAGCACGCGGCAGAGGCGTGAGGGGGGGCAACAGAGCATCTCCCGGGAACCAGACACCCCATGCCCAGACGAACTCAGCCTCAAGGGTCCACGCCACCCTGGCAGTCCCCTCCCTCCCTGGTCTTATTTCCCTTTATCTCAGAAGGGAGGTGGCTTCGATGCCTGTCCCCACCACGGGGAGTGACCTAAGGGTCAAATACATGTCAGGATGAGACCTCGGCAGGTATTACCAGGATTAAACACGTCCCGATTCGGGGTCACTGTCGGCTCCCGGGGGCAAGCGTGTGTGGTTCTCACTGGAAAGGATCCATCCTAATCCCAGGGCACCTCACTCCTTGGGTAAGTTTATCTTTAAAACCAGCTCTAAAATCTCCTAATTCTGCAGAAAATCACAGAAGCCCCCTCCCCAAGCCCCAAACGAATCCCGGAGAATGGCTGCCTGCAGATGGGTCACAGAAATAGGCCGGCCCCGACGCAGACCCCCTCCGGCAGCGAGCCCCCCTGCCTCCGGATCCACCTGGCAGGGACCTTGGCTGCTGGCAACCCCCCACCCATTCGTGGTGAGCAGCACACCTGATAGGTAGCCAGGCTGCTGAGGCCGCAGGCCGGGTCTCTGCATCCGAGAGCAGCTGGGGGACACCCCTGGCGCCCCAGCACCCCCTCCTGTGTCTGCCGGCCACGGCTGCGGAACAGAATTGCTGGCCTGGCTCGTTTTATCTCTCCCTGTGCAGAACACACATTCCTGCGTGTGCGCTTTAATCCAGAGATTCCTAAGGGCAACAGGACTGTTTATCCAGACCTCAGGCTCCTTAAACCATTGTTTTATGTAGCCTGGTTTTCCAAACCATTTCCTATTTTCCTGCTGATACCAGGAAAATGTAAAATTTCCCCGAGGGCTGTGAGTGCCTGGGATGGCAGACAGCTGGCCTAAAGCTGGGGAAGGCCATTAGGGGATCAATGGCCCACAGGAAGAGGATGATTAGACGCCTCGGGGTTCGGCTGCTCTTGCTGATAATGGACCCCCTCCCGTCGTCCATCCTCCAGTGACAGATTCCTCCTGGGAACCGCCACCGCCCTCCAGGGCTGGGAGCACCAACAGGAGGGCCACACCGCGCCTATCCCGACCGGACCTCTCCTGGATGGTCCTGTGGAGCAGCCCCGGGGCCCCGGGGGGGCTCCTCACTGGGGACTGAGCACGTGGTCCCAGGGTGACCTCATTAAACGCAGATGGCAGGTGCTGACGAGGCAGAACCGGCGGGCCGGCGCCACAGTTCCACAGGCCACGTCCAGGCAGCGCTCACCGGCACTGCCGAGGCCCTTAGGCGGCCACGAACGCCCCCAGGCCTGAAGCTCTTTCACACGCGAGGGAGGCAGAAGTTCTTCCTCATTACAAGCTAGAGAGTTGTTACAGACCTCTCTGTACTTACTGCTGAAGAACTGCTGAAAGTCACATCCAGGCCATTGATTCATTCAACAAACATCTCGAGCACCGACGACCCGCCAGGCACTGGGATACGGAGTGAGCCACGTCAGGCCCGCCCAGTTTGCGGCTTAGCGGGGACCCAGAAGGTGCTCGCTTGTGCACCGGCTAAAGGGCAGTGTGAGCAGTAAGAACCAGAAAGGGGCCAGACGGGGCATCTGGGGTGGGGGCGCCTGCACACAGAAACGGAGCGAGTTCCCGTGTGCGTCATCGTGGCCACGTGTCCATCCTTGCCAGGCTGGCATCGCGGGCACCAGCCACAGACCTCAGGCCAGCCCGCCCGGCTGTGCGCCCCGCCGCGTGCGAGGCAGAACTCCTGAGCTGCTGTCCCGTGCGTGGGGCTCTGGACGTCCAAAACCCAGACGGCAGTTCTCAAGCCTTTTGGAATTTCCCCGGCCCCCAAAATTAACCTGTGTAAGAGTCACTCCGACCAACCGGAATTCACCAATAGCAGCATCTGAATAGAAGTCTTCCAGAAAAATGTATAAAAGGAGGTTAATCAAATGGCAGCTTGGGAAGTGAGGTGGTCCTGGGCCAGCAGCAAGGACCAGACACAAGAACCTTCACCAACCAGCCCCCGGGTTATCCCACCCTAACGACCTCATCTGAACTTGATCAGCTGCGAAGAACCTGTTTCCAAATAAGGTCACCTTCCCAGGTACAGGGGCTTCAACACTTCTGGGGACACAATTCAATCCGTGAGAGTCTACAGTGGGGATAATAGCAGGGGCCTCAGGGCCCTGGTGGGGGGGATCTTGGAGCTGGGCCCTCCTGCTGCTGAGAGCCGGGGGTGCTGCGGGCCCCGCGGGGCTGACTTCTCCTGTGACTGGCCCTGGGGACTCAGGGGACCCAGCCGCCAGGCGACTGCAGGACCTGGACACTGGCCTGGGGTTCCAGGGCGCCTGCTCAGTGGCTGCAGGACCCAGGGACCCCGGGGCCCTTCCCCGTCCTGGCACGCCGGATTGCCTGCTTCTGCGAGGTCAGTGTGGACCTGAGGCTCCGTGATCAGTTCTAGTTTCCACGCTCAGGGCCCTGTGGTTTAGGAGGAAAGATGGAAAGTCCAGGCACCTTCGTTCTGTACGCCGGAACCGCGGTGGGTGTGAGGTGAGATGCCATTTAGTCCAGTGATGGCACGGGGGCTGGGAGGTGTCACCATAAGGTCCAGACCATAGATCCCCTGGCCTCCAAAGGCCTGGTCCCCAGGAAGGCTTGGGGTCCCCGGGACGGGAACAGCTGCAGGCAGGGAGGGAGCCCAGCCAGGGATTCCATGACCTGATGGTAAGCTCCTGGCCTCGCGTCGGGCAAGATGCAGGTACCAACTGCAAGGGGCCTGCACTGGCGGGTGGGCAGGGCCAGCGGGACAGGTCAGCCAGGGGGCAGCTCCTAAATCAACCTCCAGACACACAGCTGCCGCGTTCCAGAAGAGGACGGGAGGCCAGAGGCAGGCGCTGACGGCTGGGTCAGGAGGCTGGCCCGCTGAGGTCCAAACAGAAGTAGCTCTTACCTGGAGTCGGGAACACAGGAGACAGATGCCCAGGCTTACTCAGGAGTGGGTCACAGACCTCACCTCCAAGGGAACATCACCTCCAAGGGACATCACCCCCAGGGTACATTACTTCCAGGGGAACATCACCTCCAGGGGGACATCACCTCCAGGGGAACATCACCTCCAGGGCACATCACCTTCAAAGGAACATCACCTCCAGGGGGACATCACCCCCAAGGGGACATCACCTCCAGGGCACATCATCTTCAAGGGGACATCACCTCCAGGGGGACATCACCTCCAAGGGACATCACCTCCAGGGGAACATCACCTCCAGGACACATCACCTTCAAGGGGACATCACTTCCAGGGGGACATCACCACCAAGGGGACATCACCTCCAGGGCACATCACCTTCAAGGGGACATCACCTCCAGGGGAACATCACCTCCAGGACACATCACCTTCAAGGGGACATCACTTCCAGGGGGACATCACCCCCAGGGGGACATCACCTCCAGGGCACATCACCTTCAAGGGGAACATCACCTCCAGGGGAACATCACCTCCAGGACACATCACCTTCCAGGGGACATCACCCCCAGGGGGACATCACCTCCAGGGCACATCACCTTCAAGGGGACATCACCTCCAGGGGACATCACCTCCAGGGGGCTACGTGGGGTGGTGCCACCTGACATAGACCGCAAGCTGACTGTGGCATTTGGTCAAAAAGATTCTTTGTCTTCAAACATCAGTAACTTTCTTATTATGAAGTGTGTCCTGACTTATGACAAAACTGTACTATTGTCCTTGGCTCTGAATCTGACCTTTCCTGTCCTCACAGGCCTTGGAAAGTCGTCCCCTCTCCCAGCGTGATTGTATGCATTCAGCACGGGGTGAGGAGGGAAGCAATGAACAGACTCCCTGGTCTCCCCCACCCTGCTGCCTCTGGCTGCATCCCTCCACTCCTCACCCCTCCTCTGCAGATGCACTCTGCGTCTCTCCACCCCCACCCCTCCTCTCCAGGTGCACCCAGCATCCCACCATCCCCTCTGTCGCTTTTCTTGCTCTCCGCATCCCCTGTGTCCCATCTGTTTCCTCTGCCTCCCATGTCTACACCTCCCCTGATCTTGCTGACAAGCGAGTGAAGACAGCCCTGCTTCCAGCATCAATGGCAAGAGTGACGAGGGTGCCTTTGTCTGCCTCTCTCAGTGAGTCCTGACTCTGGAGACATCTGGACACAGCTGGAAAAGGTAAACGACGATGCCCTTGTCAGGTTTGGCAGGGAAATGAACAGGGAGGGAAGGGATGAATGCGCTCCTCTGTCTCCTCATCAAACCTGGGCTCGTACTCACCTGCGTGGGGTAGCACTCTCAGGGTGGCCCAAGAACAGAGAGTCAGAACAAATCTGCAGGAAGGAGGGTGTCTCCACACCTGTCCCTGCACCCACGTCCACACCACAGCCCACCTGAGCCACTAGAAGTGGCTGGCAGCCGTAACCAGAGCAAGAATGCTGTTCCGTGCATACACTATGCTCAAGCAACACGATTAGAGGGGGTCGGGAGGTATAGTCACGTTTTAATTTTTGAGAAGAGGTAACTGACAGAGCAATGAGTCCAATGCAGTTCTCAGAGTGAATGCATTGCTGAAGAGGTTCTGCGCACGTGGCTTTCTGCTTTTCAGCAGGGTCCCCACCCCATGTTTCCATGAAGAGATTCTCCACCGGGTCAGGAGGCAGGTGAGATCCCGTGTTCTTAGGAGACGGACACTTTTAGCTTCTTAGCTGATCTCAAAAATCCAAATCCTCCTTTCCAGATCCTCATTCTCCCAGCCTCTTTTGCCGCAAGAGATGGACATATGGCATCCCTTTGCCAAACAGCATGCAAGCAGAAGACGGCAGGCAGACTTCTGGGAAAGTTTCTGCCTCCTAATAAGAAGTGCAGATGCAAGACTGGCCTTCCCTAAGACTGGGTTAGTTGTCTCCTTTCTTCCGGCTTGGGAATGTCGATGTGATTCTCGGACCTTTCCTGCCAAATATGTAGCATAGGTATGAGGTCAGAGAAGGTTTCACAGCAGGAAGATAGAAAAATTCTGCATCCCTGATGGCCTTACTGAGTTGCCGGACTAATCTTGAGACGACCTAAGCCTGGGATTCTTGTCAACATCATGGTAAATATCCTGATGGTTCACATCATGATGCTGGATTTTCTTACTTGCAGCTGTAAGTATCCTAACTGATGTCTCATTTGTAAGATATCTCCACCCACTGGAGAGCCAGCACTCCTATCCCTGCCCTCCAGTCACAGGACGTCCCCCCTGCAGGTGTCAGCAGAGGGCGCGTAGGGGACCTGGACTTCTACCTCCACCTGGAAGTCATGAGGCGGTGTCCCTTTCCCTCAAGTGTCACAGGAAGTCAGCTAAAACAAAAGGTTTAAGTGTGATCCAGAGTTTCATAACATAACACACAAACTGCCCAGATTTCAACTGAAAATCCCTTGTCATACTAAGACCCAGGAACATCTAAAATTGAATGAAACAGGAAAATCAAAATATGCCAATGAGATGACAGAGAAATCAGAATTATTCAATAAGGACTGCTTTTTGTTTTAAATTTTGTAAAAATATTCTTCAGAGACAGAGTATGAGTGGGAGAGGGGTGAGCCGAAGTCATGACCTGAGTCAAAGTCCGACGCTTAGCCAACTGAGCCACCCAGGCACCCCATTCAATAAGGATTCCAAAGTAGTCATCATGAAAATATTTCAACAAACAATTAAAAATGTGCTTGAAATAGGGGCACCTGGGTGGCTTAGTCAGTTAGGCATTTGACTCTTGATCTCCACTCAGGGCTTGATCTCAGGGTTGTGAGTTCAAGCCCCACACTGGGCTCTGTTCTGGGTGTGAAGCCTACTTAAAAAGGAAAAATACTTGAAATAAACAAAAGAATAGAAAGTTACAGTAGAGCAAACAAAATAGGAAGTCCCACAAATGAAATATAAGACCTAAAGAACTAAATGTAAATTTTAGAACTTAAAAATACAATAACTATTTTTTAAAAAATCAGTGATGGGATCAACAGAAAAATAAAGGAGACAGAGGAAAAATAAGTGAACTGGAAGACAGAATAATAGGAAGACCCAATCTAAACATGAGGGAGAAAATGGAATGAAAAAAAAAAAAAACAGAGGCTCAGGGACCTGTGGGACTGTAACAAAAGATCTAATACTTGGGCCATCAGAGTCCCAGAAAGAGAAGAGATGGAGAGGGGGACCAATAAACAAACAAACAAACAAAAAATAAATAAATAAAACACTTTAAGAAACAATGGCCAAAGGGCACAGGATGGTTCCGTTGGTTAAGCATCCAACACTGGCAACAGTTCATGACCTCGCAGTTCGTGAGTTCAAGCCCCACGTCAGGCTCTTTGCTGACATCTCGGAGCCTGGATCCTGCTTTGCATTCTGTGTCTCCCTCTCTCTCTGCCCCTCCCCTGCTCATTCTCTCTCTCTCTCTCTCTCTCTCTCTCTCTTTCTCTTTCTCTCTCTCAAAAATAAAAATGAACATTAAAATAATTTTTTAAAAAAGAAAGAATGGCCAAAAACTTCCCAACTTTAGCAAAGGACACAAACCCCAGATTCAAGAGGCTGAACAAACCCCAAACAGAATAAACTACAAATAATCCATAAGAAGACACATCATAATCTAACTTTACCAAAACTAAACACAAATTTTAAAAATGTGAAATCTGCCAGACAGAAACGAAGGATTACCTGCAGGGGGGAAAAGCATCCACATGCCAGTGAATTTCTCATTAGAAATCACTGGAGGCCAGGAAAAAAAAAGGTAGCAAAACATTTTTCATGTGCCAAAAGAAAGTCCTATACCCAGAAAAAATAGCCTTCAGGGATGAAGGAGAAATCAAGATATTCTCAGATAAAGAAAAACTATGGGAGTTTATCAGCAAGCAGAGGAACCCTGAAAGAATGGCTAAACAAAATCCTTCAAAGAGAAAGAAAAAGATAAAGGAAGAAAATCAGGAAGGAAGAGAAAACACATAAGCATGAAAAGTGTAAAGTGTAAATATAATTCTTCCTGAGTTTTCTAAATTAAGGTTGGCAACACAAGCAAAAGTTATAACTGTCTGATAGGGCTCTAAATTTATACAGAGTAGGGGCACCTGGGTGGCTCAGTCGGTTAAGCGTCCGACTTCAGCTCTGGTCATGATCTCACGGTTCGTGGGTTCGAGCCCCACATCGGGCTCTGTGCTGACAGCTAGCTCAGAGCCTGGAGCCTATCTTCAGATTCGGTATCTCCCTCTCTCTCTGACCCTCCCCTGCTCACGCTGTCTCTCTCTGTCTCTCAAAAATAAATAAAAAACATACTTTTAAAAAAGTAAATTTATACAGAGGAAATATTTAAGACAACTATATTATAAATGGGGAGGATAAAGGGATGTAAAGGGAGATAAGTTTTCTTCATTTAACTCAAACTGGCAAACTAATGCCACCAGTTGACTGAGATAAGTTATGTGTGCATAAAATGTAAAGCAGCCAACAAAAAAAGCTATACAAGCATATACACTGAAAAAACCTATAGATAAATCAAAATGGAATGCTAAAAATGTCAAGTAACTCACTGAAATACAGAAGAAACCAAAAATTAAAAAAAAAACAGACAGAAAACAAAAATTAAAATGGAAAACAAAGCCTTCACATGTCAATTATTACATTAAATGCAAATGGTCTCAATGCACCAATTAAAAGACAGAGATTGGAAGAATGGATAAAGAATCATGACCCAACTACAAGATGAGTACAAGAAATTCACTTCAATATAATGATGTAGAAAGGTTGAAAGTAAAATAATGAAAAAAGTGTATCATCCAAACATTAATCAAAGGTAAGCAGGAGTGACTACATAAATAGTACATAAAGTGGATTTCAAAGCAAAGAAAAATACCAGAAACAGAGAGGGACAAAACAGAAAAATAAAAGGCCAATCCATCAAAAAGACGTAGGAATACTAAATGTGTTTACACCCAGCCAGAATAGGGCTGTATAACATAAGAAACAAAAACTGATAGAAATGAGAGAAGAAGACAAACCCTAAATTAGAAGTAGAGACTTCAAAACTACAACAACTTCAAAAGTCAGCCAGGATTTCGAAGAACTCACAACACCATAACCAACAGATACAACAGATATTTACAGATCGTTCCACTCAACAACAGCAGAATACACATTCACTCCAAGTACCAAAGGATCAGACAGCCAGATAGACCACGTCCTGTGCCACTAGACAAACCTCACCAAATTTATAAGAGTTGATCATACAGAGCATGTTCTCTGACCACAATGGAATCAAATCAAAGGTTAATAATAGAACGACAATGGGAAATTCTCCCAACAATTGGAAACTGAACAACACACTCCAAAATAATCCATGGGTCTAAAATGGAATCTCAAGGGAAATTAAAAAAAAAAAAAAACATCGACTTAAATGAAAATTAAATACAACTTATCAAAATTTGCGGGACAGAGCTAAAAGCATTATCGAGAGGGGAATTTATAGCAATAAATGCATACTCTAGAAAAGAAGAAAAGTCTCAAGTCAATAATCTGACCTCCTGCCTCAAGGACCTAGAAAACAGAGAGCAAAATAAACCCATGGCAAACAAGAGGAAGGAAATAATAAAGAGCAGAAATCAATAAAATCAAAAGCAGAAAGCCACGGGGAAAAATAAAAGAGATTTTTTGAAAGGTAAAAAATATGACAAGTCTCTGGGAAGTCTGATCCGAGGTACACAGAATAATGGTCCCCTCAAAATGTCTATGTCCTAATCCTCAGAGCCTATGAATATGCTCATTTACATGGCAAAGAGGAATTAAGTTTGCAGATGGAATGCAGGTTGCTAACACATGACCTTAAAATGGATAGGAAATACACATCAGGTATGTAATATTCCCAATAAAACTAGACTGGCTCTATTAATATAACATAAAAAAGACTTTTAGAGCACAGAAAATCATCAGTGAAAAAGAGAAACATTTCATAACCGTAATATCACAAGTTAAATCATTGAAAGGAGAGAAAAGTCTTAAATATGTCTAATAACAGAGCTCAGGCTTCATTAAACATAAAATGCTCAGTCTAAACGGAAACAGGAAATTCCACCATTTCAGTCAGGACTTCAAAATCCCTGTCCATTAATTAACACAACAAGTGTGACAGCCCTCCAGCCGGTCTAAAGGGTTAACTTGTACAAGGTTAACACACTCCTGCTCCATGACTTAAGGCGCTTGATCTGTAACAGAATTAATTTACTTTTTTTGAGGTTTCTATACAGCTGGCCTTGGGGAATAAAGGACCAGAGCATCCCCAGGCCACAGAGGCCAGCAGGTCTATTGAAGCCCCCTTAGCTTTCTGATGAGCCCAGCAGTCTTTGAGCAATTTTTTTTTCTTTTTTAAGGATGCACAAATGACTTTACTGACCTCCGTTTGCACACCTGCAGACCTTGCCCTCCTCTGTAGAAAGAACAGAGTATTCCTGTACAACCTCCCCTGGCACCAAGGAACAAGACCTTTCTGTACAACCTTTGAGCACAGAGGTAATTCTGTAGCTGGCATCACCGAGTCTGCTAACCAAGAAATGTCACAGACCACTGCACTCCCTTAACTGATTAAACCCTTTTAAAAGTCTCTGGGTCAGGCTGAGACCTGGGAGTTGGCCTTTGGACAAGAGTCTGCCTTCTCCCCAGGTGGAGGTTTTCGTGCCAAAACTCATCTCTTGACTATTGGCCCTTTGAGTGACAGGCAGCTGAATTTGGGAATCTGTAACAGAGGTGCACTGAAAATCGGTGAGGATAAAAAGACCTGATATATAAACCGATATTACCTATTTGACACTTACAGAACAGTCCACCCAATTAAAGCAGGATGTACATTTTTTATTATACATGGAATATTTATCTAGACAGATCATTAAGATTTTCCAATATTTTAAAAAGTATTCAAATCACACAAGTATGATTTCTGATCACAACAGACTTAGACCAGAATTTTACACCCTCCCCCATAAAATCTTAAAAATCTCCAAATATTTGGAACTGAACACACACTTTTATATTTATTTTTTTATTTTTAACGTTTATTTATTATTGAGAGACAGAGAGAGACAGAGCACGAGCAGGGGTGGGGCAGAGAGGGAGACACAGAATCTGAAGCAGGCTCCAGGCTCTGAACTGTCAGCACAGAGCCCAATGTGGGGCTCGAATCCACAAACCGTGGGATCATGACCTGAGCTGAAGTCGAATGTTTAACCAACTGAGCCACCCAAGTGCCCCAGAACACAAACTTTTAAATAAACATTGGGTCAAAGAAAAAAATCACAAGGAAAATTAGAAAAAATCACAATCAGGATAAAAATGAAAACATACAGTATCAACATTTATAGAGAACAGCTAATGCTTCACTTAAAGGGAAGTCTGTAGCATTAAATGTATGAAGAATGACCCTTAATTAATGATCAAAACTTCCATTCTAAAGATCATAAAAAATAGCAAAATTAACCCCAAGGAAGTATAAAAATAAAATAAAAAAGAAATAAAAATAAAATCAGGAATCCATGCAATCAACAAAAATATAACAAAAATGGAGACAATAAATAAATCAAAAAGTTGATTCTGGGGCACCTGAGTGGCTCGGTTGGTTGGGTGTACAACTTTGGCTCAGGTCATGATCTCATGGTTCGTGAGTTTGAGCCCCACATCGGGCTTGCTGCTGTCAGACTGTCACCACAGAGCCCACTTCAGATCTACTGTCCCCTTCTCTTTGCCCCTCCTCCTCTTGCCCTCTCCCAAAAATAAATATTTTTTAAAGTTGATTCTATGAAAATATAAATAAACATGGTATACATCTATCAAGATTATCTGGTGGAAAAGGGGAAGTCATGAGTTGTATACATAAGGAATGAATGGGGAGACATCACTACAGACTCTACAGATATTGAAATGAATACTATGAGCATCTTTATGCCAATACATTTGATAACCTGGAGGAAATGGGGAAACTCCTTGCAAGACAAAAACTGCCAAGACTTACTCAAGAGGAATATGTAGTAGAAATAGTCCTATGTCTCCATTTGGTGAGAACTTCCTTCCCTCCTTCCATGTCTTAATTCCACAGGCTTCAGAGAGGCCACATGTGGTGCTCTGCTCTCTGGAGGTGTGGTGCTGTTTCTCACTGCTGCTGCCTTCTGCTCGGCCACTTGTCCAGCAGCTTTAGCCTCTTAGCACCCAGCCCCAGTCCACCCCCTTCTTCTGCTTGCTGTTCAAGATGCAAGGTCGGGGGCCCTTCATGTTTTGAGAATGTTCTCTAACCTTCAGGAACACAGAGGTGTGTTTAAAAGATCATATTTGGACAAACCCATATGTTCTAGAAATTCAAACAATTCTCAAGGTTGATGCTGGCTTCCTCTCTGAAATGGTACCAAAAAGCATCCAGATCTCATTCTTAATTTGAGTGTAATTAGTCATATATGTACGGTTCAGCCCTTCCCTGTACTCTCAGGAGCTCAGGTCCTTTCTCTGGGTGGTCCAGCCCAGCAGTGACCTGAAAGTCCTCCTGGGGCAGAGGGGAGGAAATGATATCATGGTGAATGTGTCAGTCACTTGATGGGGCATCTAACCCTGCTGGTGACTCTGGGTGACTTTCATCCCTTCCCCAGATCCTGCTTTCACACCCTTCAAGTTCTTGCTCAAATGTCTTCTCTATGCTCCTCTTCTTGAAATATCATTCCACGTGGTCACCTGTCAATGAGGTGGTCATGAGAATCTAATAATATAAAGTAGAAACCCCACGAGGCATAGCACTTGGCGCATGGTATGTGCCCTAACTAGCTCTTATTCACTCCTTCACCAAATGTATCTACACCCAAGAGTTACATGGGCCTCAGGGGATTACAGTGGGCAGGAAGGAGAAGGCAATCTATGTGGGATTTCCCATGTGTTAATGCACAGAGGTTGTCCCCCTGCTAATATGTGTTCCTGGAATCCATGGCATTGCCTTAATAACCTCCATACACTCGCCAAAGAGAAAAGGCTTAGTGAATATTTCTTGGATATAAAACAAATAGAAGGGGGAGGGGAAATAGAGGACAAAAGAATGCACTTTTGGAAATGAATTGCATCTGGAGAGAAGTTATCAAAGATGGCAAGAAAAGAGAAAAAAATAACTTGATAACTTTCATGTAAGAATGAACAAGGGTTCACTGAACGTCAAATGAAAGAGGACAAGGAAAGAGTTTGAAAGGCCCCTGGGCTTAGTCCCTCCTGTCAGTGGCTGGCATGGATGCCCAGGGGCGTGGGCAGAGCTTCAAGCAGTGGCCTCCCAGCAAGGGCAGTGAGCACCCACTCCTGCCCTTGCCTCCTGCCCCTCCCTGGGGTGGCTCTCAGGGGTCCCGGCCCCTTCCCACACTGCTCCTGCTGCTGCGTTGCAACTTTTGGGGACACGGATTTCGTCCCTTCTGCTGCCAACAGCTTCTGAGTGGAAACATCTCATCCTTTCCTTACCACCCCCGTGACCCGGGTCCTAGAGGCACACATGTGACAGGACCAGCCGACAGCAGAGTGGGGCAATACTTAACTAAGAGTTTCAGAGAGGCACAGAGAGTCTTCCCTCGTGACGGTGACAAAATATAGTTGACCTTGAACAACATGGGGTGAGGGGTGCCTGCCCCTCACAGTTGACCACATACAGCTTTTACCTCCCCAGACTTTAACTACTAGTAGCCTACCATTGACTGGAAGCCTTGCTGATGCCGTAAGCAGCTGATTAATCCGGATTTTGCATGTTGTGTGCATTGTATACTGTCTTCTCACACACAGTCAGCTAGAGAAAAGAAAACGTTTTTAAGGAAATCACAAGGGAGAGAAAATACATTTAGTCCGTGCTGTAAAAAAGCCACATGTGTAAGTGGACATGCAGTTCAAATCCTTGTTGTTAAGGGTCATCTGCAACAGCTGAGGTGCTAGAATACACCAGGAGGCTCAATAAGTGTCACAGTGCTTTCCATCACCTTGACAGGTCCCAGAGTCATCCAGACACCCAGCAAGTCTGTATGGTGCGCCTACTGTGTGCTGGACACCACGGGAGGCACCAGGACGCAGGACAACGTGCAGCCCCTGAGGACGGCATGTTCTGGCAGGGGGAGGCCTGTCCATCAGTAGGTAAGTGCAGATGTTGTCGCCTGGTTCCTATTTAAAGGCAAGGAGCCCAGAATCTGGAAGAATAAAGACAAGGCATGTGGAACAGGATGCCAACTGCCACGGCGCTAGTTTGGTGCATCTTCTGTCGAGACGTGTAGCTGGTGGGTGAGGGTGTGTGATACAGTACAGAGGGGGCATGGTGCTGTCAGGAGGAAGGGGCATGGAGGTCCCAGCGAACTGGGAGAGGCAGTCAGATGGTTGGAGCTGGGCTGAGCCTGAGACAGAGGCCACCCAGAGTGGGGACAGCCACAGCAGCCAGCTTGATGGTGGCCCAATCTTCAGGCAAAAGGGGAAGTGTTTGCCTCCTCGACACAGCGGCCGGGGTACTGGCTTGGTGTCCCAACTGGTGCACGGAGGTCCTGGGCTTATGCCCAAGCAGCTCTGGTGCTCCCAAATCTACAGCCAAGTGAGCCCCAGGCAGCCTTGTTTGCCGGTTCCTTATGTAATAAATATGGTAGTTCCATGACCCTTGAGTTGCACAAAATGTCATGTTTCTTTCCTGTTTTAAATAAAATAAATGCTGTTTTAAATTCCCTGTCCCTACTCTGACTGAGCTTGAGGCAGGCTGCTCTGAGATCTGGTCATGGTGCAGGGGAGACAGAGATGGACGCCCGTGGACCCAGAGCCCCTGCGATGCCGACGGGACGTTGCCAGCAGCCGTATTTCCTCTACTGGAGACATGTGGAGAATGAAGATGCGTCCAGGGAAGCCAAGTGACAGCTGACACAGAAGAGGCCGGGGCAGTGCAGGTCGCCAACCAGCATGAACGCGCCAGGTCCCAGCAGGTGCCATCTTACACACCTTGGCCCTGAAAACCGCCACCCCCTGTCCCAAGAAGGGGCAGTTGTTTAGAAGCCAAAGCAAAATCCCAACAACTGGGCTCTGCCCCATCTACGGGGGGAGAGGGTCCTGTTACATTTCGCTCTGCATCACGTGTCCCGGCTCTGAAAGTGTCCGACACAAAACAAGGGCTGACCATGCATCTCCTGGAGGCACAGAGTGCGGGGCCCCGTGTTCGGGAGGTGGCGCGGGAGGAGGCAGGGTGCGGGGGGGTGTTCAGCTGGGGGTCCTGGACTCGAGGCTCCCCGTCAGTGTTTCTCAAACTAGGTGCCAGCGAGCACCGCCAGCCCCGCGCCGGGCTCTGGGGGTTAGTTCCACCCCAGCGGCAGCTTCCTGGTCCTGTGGACTCTCCCGAAACATCACCACGCCTGCCTGTGGCCCCAGAGAGGGTGTGGGGGTCCCCGGGGGCAGGAGGCAGGGGCTCCAGAATCAGAAAGAAGATGAAGAACAGGCTGTAACTCACCCCAAATTCCAGCCATGCGGGGATCTCAGTGGGTGATGAGCAGACCCCCAGCTTGTTTATGGCCACAGATGCACCACACAAATTACTAAAACCGATCAGATGGCTCACTTCAAAAGGGTGACCTCTACAATAAAGATTGTATTTTATTTTAATTTTTTTAATGTTTACTTATTTTTGAGAGAACGAGCAGGGGAGAGGCAGACAGGGGGGAGACACAGAATCTGAAGCAGCTCCAGGCTCTGAGCTGTCAGCACAGAGCCTGACGGGGGGCTTGAACTCATGAACTGTGAGATCAAGACCTGAGCTGAAGTCTGACGCTCAACTGACTGAGCCCCCCAGGCGCCCCTGCAATAAAGTTTTTTTTTAAAAAGGGGCCTTTTCCAGGGTTTCCTTCACTGGCTCCCCAAACTGGGAGCCCCTGACCGGAGCCCCCGACCAAGCTTTGGCACACACGCAGGGCGGCCTGGTGACCTAGCTTTTCAGCAGAAAGGAGCTCAGGAACCTGGAGAGAATGGGGGTCTCAGAGGGGCCCTCTGGACAGTGACCCAAAGGAGTTCCAAGGACACACTGATGCGGCTGAATTAAACACGAAGAAAACACCCAAATGTGTGCCAGAACAGTCCACGCCCTTGAAAATCTCACGGGGACGTCGCTGCCCGGGGAACGCTTCGTCACAGCAGAAAATCACAGTCGGAAGTGGGAGGCAAAGCTCCTTGGGTCCAGCCTGCCCGTGGAACAAGGTGCCGCCGACCTGGGCTCCCTCCTCCCTCACCCCGGGTCCCACAGCAGAGGGACTGTCCTTCCCCAGATTCCAGAACGGGAGGAAGGAACCGCCTAGGGGCCTCCCCCACCCAGGACTCCCTGACATGCGTATGTCCACCGAGGGGCCCAGAGATGTGTCTACACCAAGCTCTGTCCACACAGCCTCAAAGCAGAACTGACCTGCCTCCAAGTTGTCCCATCTTCCGAGGTGGCTTCTGAAGGCACAACCACAGCAGGACACTTCCCTCTCTGCCACAGGTAATTCTGATTTTTCTCTAAGTTTTACTGCCATGAAGAGATTAGTGTCTCAAACCTCTTAGATTATAATTTTTAGATAACGCTCTAAAACAGCAGAGTATTTAAATAACTCTTACATTAGATTCTTACATTTTATCCTATTTATAAGTACTGTAATTACACTATCTTTATTATTGCCAATAAATTCACTAAAATAACCCAGAAACACAGCCAGATTTTTGTCTTCTAAAATAAATTCAGTTTTTTTCCTCCTTTGGTTTTATTGCTATTACTAAGTGTTTGCACCATGTTTTAGAGACCTGAGATTATAATTTCAGGGTAGTGTTTTAGAAATGTTCATTCCACACACGTGAATCTTATCAGTAACTGGTTCCCCTCTCATGTGATTTCTAGACGGAGCAAATAGAACATTCTTGTCACTACTGTTCGATACGTCACTTCTATTGATCCAGGAACTGTGACATTTGCTCTTTCGTAGAAAGTAATTCTGAATTTGCTCTCTTTGGTGTCACTGCTGTGGTCAGGGGTCAGTGCCACGGCTCAGGGTGACGCTGGACAGAACCGTGACTCCTGGGACAGGGATGCGCACGCGGGGCTCCCGCGGCAGGGGGTTTCGGGCGCCGCTCCTCCCACGGTCCTGGACTGAAGGACAGTGTGTGGGTGCGGCCGGCTTTCGGGGCCCCAAACAGGAACCTGGGTGTGGACGGACAGACGGATTCGCTCTAATTAGGAGACTAGTAGGTTCAACTAACTAAATTCAGGTTTAAGAGGTTTGGGGAACGCCCTCACAACGGGTCATGCTTTCCCTCAACACTCAGGGTGTGAACGTCAGCGGCTTGGGAGGCGGGCCCTGTGGACGGGGCCCTGGGATCCCGGTCCCCACAAGGATCGCCCGATGGGGCGAGTTTTCCTCCACGGGCAGCCCGTCCCCTCCCTGTGCCTGGGGCCCCCTCTCCCCCTGCCCCACTCTGGCCCTGGTCAGTGTCTCCTAGGACCCAGCTCCTCAGAGCACACTTTGGGGGGTCCCATAGATGAGATGGGGTCATGGGGACATCCAACGGGGACCTGAGCTCAGCCGTGACCCACAACTCAGGGTGGGACTCGCTCTCCTCCAGCCAACTTCCCAGGCCTTCTGCGGGGGGACGGCCCAAACCTCCCCAGGGCAAGTGCCCCAGGTGACCCTGAACAGAGGTCACAGGTTGGACCCACCACCCTTCAGCTGGGCCAGCCGCGGGCCGATTATGAAGGTGACAAGGGTTTTCCAGGACCCCCCGACCCCCTTTGCTGCTCTCAGTTCTGGTGTTTGGTTTGGAAACGACCTCAGAGGTCAAGTGGTATCTTCACCCCCTCCCTGACCACGGCCGGGCCACACCCAGTGACAGTTGGAACTGAGCGTGGTCAGTTTAGAACTCAGCAGGGCAGGGCCTGGGGACATGAGCACGGTTGGCCTGGGGCCCCAGGGACCCTGCTGGGCTCAGCTCCCAGCACCCCTGCCATCAGGCCAGGAGAGCGGCCGTGGGCCCGGGGCAGGGATCCCGCTGTCCTTCAGTCCCGCACCTACAGAGGGCGCCTGTGTTCTCCCAGGTTTGCTGTTGCTTCAAAGTGTCCAGAGTACGAACACCTTCCACGGAGGGTCATGGATGGATGCCAGGGGGCCAGGTGGGGGCAGGCTTGAGGCATCCGGTCACCCCCTGAGGAGGCAGATCAGCCAGCGGGTGTGCGGTGAGGCGGGTCAGCCGTGTCAGGGGCCACAGGGGTCTCGGCTGGGACCACAACAGGTGCGAGGGGGCAGCTAAGGCGTGGCCGGAAGTGGACACCACTCGGGGCTCTGCTGTAAAGCAAGTGGGGCTGGGGGTGCTCCCCCCACAACGGCAGCAGCTCTGTGCTCTGGGGTCCGGTGTGCCAGCGGGTGCCTCACTGCCACCCACTGGCGACCTGCAGCACTCGGGGCACCGCGCCCGTCAGCTCCACCCCACAGCCCTGTAGGACTGACCCCCGTTTCCAGGCCTGGTGACCGGGTTTCTGGCTTGCTTGCATCTCTTCCAAAGTATGCGTCCATATTTCTGCTTCCGGCTGAGACGGGATAACAGGAAGCAGCTACCCTCGGGTCTGAACCAACCAAACAGGAAAGGACTCTCTTGGAGGCGCTGGCCAGGAGGAAATGAAGGACCTTATGCCTGCAGAATGCGAACAGAGCCCAGCTAAGGCCCCCCAGGGGCGACAGGGTCTCACCGCCTGGCTCACTGCCCAAAGACAGGGCCCCCCCCGGGCCGGCTCACCGCCCAGAGACAGGCCCCCCCCCAGGGCCGGCTCACCACCCAGAGACAGGGCCCCCCCCCAGGACTGGCTCACCGCCCAGAGACAGGGCCCCCCCCAGGGCCGGCTCACCGCCCAGAGACAGGGCCCCCCCCAGGGCCGGCTCACCGCCCAGAGACAGGGCCCCCCCCAGGGCCGGCTCACCGCCGGGAGACAGAGTTCCCCCCCCCCCAACCAGGGCCGGCTCACCGTCCAGAGACAAGGGTCCCAGCCTGGGGTCTGGGAGGCTGATAAGACAGACACAGGACAGGGAGCACTGTGCAGAGATGCAGCACCGGTGGGGCACGGAGCAGGACACGTGTCTGAAGAGACCAGTAGTTACACGAACGCAGAACTCCATGGCCCCCGACGATGTGACGTGCACAATGTCTGGATTCAGTGAAAAACCACCAGGCATACCATGAAGCAGGGAACTGTGACCCGTTAGGACAAGCTGATTGAAACAGTGACGTGACACAGATGGCGGTGTTGGTGGACAGGACATCGTGGCGCTCATCATAACTTGACCCCCTGCCTTCTGGGGGGGGACACTCACCTTAAACAGGGCAGTAGAGAGGCTAGGAGACCCCATCCGAGGCACAGAGACGAGAACTGTGAGTCTCCTATGGTAAGTCGCCAGATGGAATCAACAGAAGGGCCGACCTTGCAGATGAACTTGAACTTCCTGAATTTGAAGGCAGCACGAGGAAGCACGGAGATCGAAACACGAAACCAAGGAGCACAGAGTGCATGACTCCACGGACACGTGATTCTTGGACGTGAGAGCACAGAAGCCCCCCCGTACCTGCAGGGGATGCTTCCAAGCCCCCCGCAGGTGCCTGAGCCCAGGGGCAGCACCAACCCTCCCGAGACTGTCCCCCCCCCCACGTGTGCACCTGCGGCGACGTGTGCTCTGGAAGTTGGGCACAGTACGAAATTAGCAATAACTAATAATAGAGCAATTATAACCATTTACTGTAATTAAAGGTATGTGAATGTGGTCTCTCTCTTCTCGAAATATCTTCTTGCCCTGCACTCGCCCCTCCCCAGTGATGCTGTGAGCTGACAGAATGCCCACGTGGTGAGGTGGGCGAGTGACGCAGGCTTGTGACGGAGGATCATCGGCTCCGGGACCACGGCTGAGCGCCAGCCCCTGAGACCACGGATAAGGGGGGACTGCTGCATCGCACAGTGACAGAACGGTGCCACCACGCCCCTGGGGGTGGCGTGGAAGGTCGGGCGTGGGTGGAAGGGACCTCAAAGGAGCATGAGGCACTTCGGGGGAGTCGGACGGGCTCAATATCCCGACTGTGGGGCAGGCTTCGCGGGAGAAGCGCTCGCCCACCTGACCGAACTAGACCGTTTAAAAGCGTTAAAAATGGGTTGCGGGTCAACTACAGAACAGTAAAGCTGGTAAATATGCGCGCGAGAGAGACAGAGGCAACATTGGGAAGGCTGCTCAGCGACACGCTGCCGGAGGCCCGTCTGTGCACGCTCACCCTCAGTGGTTTTCATTCCCTTGTTTTGCCGTCTGGTTTTGCTGACTTTGCAACCATGCGCTTGCACTGCTTTTTGTATTATCTACTGTTGCTGGTATTCAGTCATCACAATTCAGTAGCTCAGCCAACGCTTGCTTCGCTGTGGGGCAGGAGTTAGCACGGTGGCCGGGCTCTCCGCTCGGGCCTCACAAAGCCACACCCACACGTGACCAGGCTGTGACCAGGCTGTGACCTCTGCAGGCGGCTCTGGGGAAGGACCGCCTTGTTAGCCACCCCCCTTCCCCCGGGGAAGCTCTTGGCCTCTGGAGGCCACCCGCACCTCCCGGCTTGGTGGCCCTCGGGCTGGTGGCATCACGCGGCCATCTGATCCGACCTCCGCACTCAGACGTAGAAGGCTCCAGTGACCAGGCCGGGTCCACCTGAATGACCTCCCTCGGGTTGAGGTCCAAGTGCGCTGGCCCGCATCCTGAGTTACACTCACAAACTCCTCTTGGCTGTGTGACGCGTCCACACCACACTCCACGGGAGAAGGCATCCCAGGTGGGGAAATGTCGGGGACCCTTTAGAATCCTGTCCTCCATAACTGGTTAAAAGGTTAAGTTTTCCTTAAGCGAAATAAGTCAGGTGGAGAAGGACAGATACCATATGTTTGCACTCATAGGTCTAACAGGAGAAACCCAACAGAGGACCACGGGGAGGGGAAGGAGGAAAAGAGTTAGGGAGAGGGAGGGAGACAAAACACGAGAGACTCTTGAACACTGAGAACAAACTGAGGGGGGAAGGGGAAGGGGGAAAGGTAATGGGGGGTGATGGTCTTGGTGGAGGTCACTTGTGGGGAAGAGCACTGGGTGTTATATGGAAACCAACCTGACAATAAACTATAAAGTTTAATAAAAAAAAAAAAAAGGTTAAGTTTTCTTGGCTGACAAAGAGGCAGACAGAGGAGAAGATCTCCAGGACCCTCCTCTCTCAGGCTATAGCTTCACGTATGACACAAGAATGACGTATGCAGGACACACAGGACACAGGCAGGGGACAGCACACCCTCAGTGTGGCATGTAAATCCCCCTCCAGGGCATCTTCGTGTGACCAGCAGCCCACAGGCCCGGGGCTCTGGGGACGGGGCTCCCCGCCCTCCCTGGGGTGCAGGGCCAGCCGGGCATGACAACTGGCTGAAGCCAGTCCCCATGGAGCAGGTCGTGTCTGGCCGCCAGCCCTGAGCCAGTGTCCCAAGTGCAATGGGCACCCCCCACCCACCACGTTCCCCTCCCAGTTCACCAGGGCAACTGGTCCTCCCAGGAGCTCAGCCCCTTCCCGCCTCCTCTCAGCTGGCTGCCCGGCCGACTCGGTGCCCCCAGCCCACTGCAGGGGGTGGCCACACGGCAGGGTCATCAGAGGGTGCTGGAGGCTGGAGAACCCTACCTGCGGCGTGGCCATCGGCGTCGAGAGGGAGGGGTGCTAACCCGGAGGAGGGACCACAAGGAGGGTTCTAAGACCATGGTACCCCACCTGCCCAGCCAGGCTGTGACACCACAGGCTGGAGCCCCCCCCCCGCCCCTTCCCACTGGCGGTAGAACCCCAAGCAGAGCTTCTTGTGTCCACGAGCCTCAGCTCGTGCTCTGGAAGGGCAGGCAGCAGCCCTTAGTGCACCGAGCAGTGTGAACAGCAGACGAGAAAATGTGTACAAGGAACCCAGGGCTTCGAACGCTGCTGGCAGAACGTAGGAGCTTTCAAAGTGCGGGATTTGGAGTCAGGCAAGACACCCAGGTGGCAGGGCAGGGGTGCCTCCCAGCTCCTGTGACCCCTCAGTGAACGGGGGTGAGTACCGACCTCAGAATACGGCTGCCTTCATGAGACAGGCTTCAGAGCCAGGACACGAAGGAGTTGAGTGCAAAATGATGGAAACAGGTGCGGTGCGCAGACAGCAGCCGCAAGGAGCCTGGAGTGGCCATACTAGTAGCAAACAAAATCGACTTGAGACAAAAGTACCGCTGGGGCCAGCGGGACACTGGTCCCCTCCACGAGGAAGAGACAATTATGGAGCACCTAGCGACACGTCTCCAGGATCCGTGAAGCAAAGTGGCAGGAATAGAGAGCACAAGAGAGCATTCAACAATCACAGCTGGAGGCTCCAACCATCCCCCCCCACAACGATGTGACAACAAAAAGATCACCAGGAAAAAAAACCCAAACGCGCAGAAAACCACGCAGCCTTCCACGGGGCGCTCCACCAGCCACAGGAGACCCCCTTCGTGAGCACGCACGGAACGTTCTCCGGCACAGACCACGTGCCAGCTGCAAATAAACCTCCGTGAATGGGAAAGGATAGAAACTGACGTGAAATTGGAGTAACAAAGTCGGGAAGCTTGCAGCGACGTGTTCAACAACACACCCTAAATAATAAATAACTAATGAGTCAAAGAATAAATCAAAAAGCAAACCTCCAAATACTTTGAGATAAAACAAAACAAAGACCCAACAGGCCCGCACGTGCATGGTGCAGCGAAGCGGTGCTAGCAGGAAACTCGTGTGCTGAGTGCGTTAAAAAAGAACTATCTCGGGGCGCCTGGGTGGCTCAGTCAGTTAAGTGTCTGCCTCTCGACCTCGGCTCAGGTCATGATCTCATGGTTCGTGAGTTCAAGCCTGGAGCTGGGCTCTGCGCCGACAGTGCGGAGCCTGCTTGGAATTCTCTCTCCCGCTCTCTCTCTGCCCCTCCCCTGCCTGTGCTCCCTCTCTCAAAACAAACTTAAAAATAAAACCTTAAAATAAAAGAACTACCTCAAATCTTTCTGACCTTCCATCTGACGACACTGGAAAAAGAAAACGTAGTAAATGTCAAGGAAGCAGAGGGAAAGGGTTCATAGAAATCAGAATGGAAGTTAATGAAAAAGAGAATGAAAAAAATTACAGAAGAATCAATGAAACCAAAGCCGGTTCCTTGGAAAGCCCGATAAAGTGATAAACCGTGAGCCAGCCTGCCCAAGGAGAAAAGAGAGGAGACTCCAAACTACTAAAATTAGAAAGGAAAAGAGGGGCCTTCCCACCAGTCTCACAAAAAGACAAAGGGTTGTAAAGGAGAAGGCGTGTCGGTGCGGACCGGCAGCCCAGGAGGCTCACGCTCCGCTGGCGGGAATGTGACCGGCGCGGCCTCTGTGACGCCCGTCACCTCCTCGGTGAATCAGAGCTACCGTGTGGCGCGGCGACCACTCCTGGGTAGATGCTCGACAGAAATGAAAACACAAACACTTGTGCACGGACGAGCACATCAAGAGGGGGAACTGACCCCGAACGCCCGTCAACGATGCAAGCGCAAGGCGCACGTGGCAGAGCCGCACAGAGGGGTGTGATTCCGCGTGACGAGGGAAGGCGTGCTGGCACCTGCTACCGCCTGGATGGACATTAAAAACACGCTCAGTGAGAGAAGAAGACACGAAAGAAAGGTCCAGAACAGGCAAAAGTGCACGGACACAAAGTGGAGCAGCGGGCGCTCAGGGGTTTCTTCCCGAGCAAACCAGAGGTCTTAAAATTCACCACGGTGACGGCTGCACGTAAGCGCGAATATACTAAAAGCACCGAATCGCACACTTAGAAATAAAACGACAAAAATGTTAGCCCGACGAACACGGCAAAGCACAAATGGGAACATCGCTCGTGTCTGGAAAGATGAGAAAAGCTTGCCGAGAGTCCTACACGGTGACAAGGACGGTGGAAAGTGACTCAGGAACAGGAGCCCAGGCGGCCGGACTTCGGCTCTGAGACCCGTTAGCCTGGGAAAGAGCAGAACGCATGCCGGCAGCCATCCCGCCCAAGGCCCGGCGGGCCCGGCTCCACGGGACCCCGCCAGTGTCTCACCGGCCTTGCATGAGGGGACCCCCAACCCCAGGGTCCCAATTCCACTGGACTCAGGGGCGGCAGTCAGAGTCCCAGCTGTGTCCACACTGCGGTCCACCCTATCGGTCACCCTTTCCCCAAGCAGGAGCGGGAGACACCTGGCAGGCTCTGGGTGCCCGCCCTGGGTGGGGTCTGGACCAGACAGCACTCGGGAGTCGGGAGTCTACTTATAGGAATCACGCCCGGCGCCTGTGGGCTGGGGCCTGCCTCGAGCTCATCCAGTTCTAAACATCAGACGGATTTCCAAATCACAGCGGTGGAGACACAGCGTGGCCTGGGGCCGGGTCTCCCACGGGAGTCCCCACTGCAGGCACCGGAGAACAAGCTCGCGTCTTCCCTGGGTCGAAACATTGGAAAGGCAGCAGGGGGCGCTCTAACAGCTGTGGTGGGGAGGTCAGACCCCCCTGTGTCCCAGCCAGCGTGGGCACTACTGGGGGGAACGGGAAGGGCTGCCCTGGGCTGGCCTGTCTGCCCCGCCAGCAGGGAGCAGAGCACGAAGGCAGCCTGCAGCCAGCGAGCAGAGGACTCCCACCCCGGGCGAGTCGGGAAGCCTGGTGTTGCTGCCGCGGGATAGTAACGTGCTTCCCCGTGGAGGAAAACAGGTAACTCGCTATCGCCGCAAGAGCTCATCCAGGAGCTAAGTAACCGTTGTCACCATCAGCAAAGTGACCTAGAACCCAAGATGGCGCTCGGTTTGTATAAACAGAGGGAAGGCGCTTCCGTGCAAGATGCACAAAGGGACCGGAACCCTGGACGGGCATTGTAACGTCAGCGAACCCGCAGGAGAGAACTGCACGGGGGGCTGGGCAAGAGACAGCAGGCGGCCGGGCGGCATCTGTCAGTTGGAGGTCAAGCGGATGTGCGTTTACTTCAGATAGTACCCAGCGTCTGCTACCACTACACGCGGCTGCGCTTAAAGCGAGCAGAGGCCTAGGGAGGCCAGCGCGTCTGTCCCTCTGCTGTCCGTGGCACTCGCAAACGGCTCGTGCAGGTGTGTCTGTAACACCTGGTCTCATGTGCCGGCACATGCCTGCTGTCCCTGCTGGCTCCTCCTGTGTCTTTAGGGCAAAGCGTTGACAGATTCCTAAGCTGGTCCAGGACACATCGGTGCGGACAGATTTTGTTAAGTTTCCATGGAATGTCTGAAGAAAGCAGCGGCCCTCCTCTGTTTGATTTTGGCTCATATGCTTAGTATCTTCAGAGAGATCCTCCATCCAACACACGTTGTGACTTAGGAAAGCTGTTCCCACACGGTCGGCCCTCACATGGAGACCCTCTGATCAAAACACGGCTCTCCGGGGACGGTCCGGGACCCCCGGGATTGTGCACAAATATGTGTTGACATTACTTAGTTGTATCTTCACACGAATCCTAACTCCAGCTAGCCAGCGTTCCCGGTAGGCTTCGGTGTACCTGAAAAAAAAGAAGTTTGGCCCAGAGAAAACCAAAGGCCGAATGCATCACACTTCGTATTAAACTGTTCGCTGCTCAAGTTGGACGTCACACGTTATGACACGCCTTGCAGGAGGCGCTTTTCCATCCAGGCCCCCCCTCTGGCTCCAGCGCTAAGCTTCTCCGCCTGCAAACCACGGTGGGCCAGCTGGAGGTCAGCAGGGCCCAGGATGCATGCAGATTGTCAAGTGGTCGGAAGGCGCGGGAAGGAGGAGGCAGGAGGGCCCCAGAGATTCAGCCGAGAAGCATCCTGTCCAGACACAAGCCGGCACGCTCAGCTCTGCTCCCGGTTTGTCACCGTCAGGGCCTCTGTCCCTCGGTGCTTGGCATGCCTGCCTTCTGTGACAGGACAGCCCTTGTCCACTGGCCTGCGTCCCCCCTGCCTGGTTCTGCGAAAAACTACTTCCCTCTAACAGCACCTGTAACCAACATTTTGGTGTTGGGTCCATGAGAAGGTTAATAGCTGGACGGGAGGGAAACTTCTTCTGTTTTTGTCTTAAAAGTAGCCTGAAGCAGTTACACAATTTTATGTTGCTTGGTGGTGTATCAGTTGGGACTTTTGGCTGCACGTAACAGAATGACCTTGGGATAGTTTAAGCAGAAAAGCAAATTTATGCCGAGGCTGCTGGGTCGGCTTGTAAGCACCGGGCTGGGAGGCGTGGCACCAGGGAAGGGAGAGGCTTCCTCCTCCATCTGCTTCACCCCGGCCCCCCGAGCCACGCGGCGGCCATGTTCTCAGGCCTGCCACCCCCCAAATTCCGACTTCTCCTTCAGCAGAAGTTCCCATGGGGGCACAGTTCCAATGGGGGACCAGGATCCTGGCAGACATCAGATGACACAGTCCGTTAGGGTAGTTCCAGGAGGGTTTAATACAGAGACCAGTTACTAACATGTGGTCAGGGAGGGGACAAGGGAACCACAAGGGACCTGAAGGGAGGAGGCAGCCACCGGGGATGTGACCTCAGGGGGGACACAGCCAGGGACAGGGAGCCAGCAGGAACGGAGGGAGCAGGTACCCTGACTGCTGGGCACCCCCTCCTCCCGATCTCCTGCTGCGCTTCCCAACAGGCCAAACCCAGGGGGGAACCGGAAGGCGGGAGGCAGGCTGGTGCTGGCCACACACCCTGCTCCCCTGCGCAGAAAGCCGGCGAACCAGGCCCCTCCGCACCTGCACGGGTATCGGAAGTATCTGCACAGGAAGACCCTGACCGGCCCAGCTTGGATCACGTGTCCACCCCTGAGCCAATCGGCTGAGACCAGGAGAAGAGTCACGTGAACGCGGATGCAGGCGTG